>VZRE01001665.1:0-86933 GCA_013396775.1 Cephalopterus ornatus
ACTTCTGTCTTATTAAACCAAGACAGTGTCATGTTGATAACTATGGAGATCCTTGGAATTTGTGTTTCTTACAAGTTGCCGATATATCACATGTTCAAAGGTGAAACCACAACATCTCTGTCTGGTGCCTCTCAGGGTAGTGTCACTCTCCTAAGGTTTGACTTGTGTCCTAATGTTCAGTGCCATGGGTCGAATCTGGATTTGACCACCAGTGACCTGGTTCTTCAGTGGCGTCCTTCACAGGTATTCACTATCAAGCTTCAGAAGCACCAAGGGCAATACCTCTGCTTTCAGAGTGCCCCCGCTAAGCGCTTTCTGAGCCTTACCCAGCTAAGGCAGTGCCCACAGTGAGAGATGATAAGCTTTCTGGAGGTTGCTGCTGTTATGAGGGTCTTGCTTATAAAATGAGCCTTTCCTGGAGACAGTATTTTGGGGAAGTAGGATTTGTCCTCAATGTACGCAGCAGCTCTCCAGACCAATTCCCTTGTGTGAGAGCAGTTTCTTCTGTTTTCTTGTAAAAATCTACATCCCTGTAACAAAGCAGATTGTCACCTCAGGTGGTTTTTTTAACTGCATCAAACTTATTTGGGGAGCTGATAGTTGTGCTTTGCTCAGTCAGGGAGAAGAGTTCCCAGTTTGTAATTGAATTGTGAAGGATCCTTCACAGCCTTTGCCTCTCAAGGTCACACTGGTACTGAAACTAGGTTCAGTACCTAGTTCCCAGCAGCATGTTTTTTCTTTAATTATGAATATTAAACCTTTAAGGATGTAAGTCTTGTCTCTTTTTAATAGAAGTCTCTGAAGGAGGAAAGGTCATGACAGTCTAGGGTCAATTAACATCTGCAAACACACATTATCTGCTCGAACCGGGCTGGTTGGATGGGATTCACAGAAGTGTTATTGACTGCACCCTTCTCTCAGATGCCTTACTTGCAGTGGGAAAAAGAGTTAAAATATCAATAAACAGCTTGAGTTGAAGTGAGTGTCTGGTGGAAAAATGTGACTTGTGTCTAAAGCAGAATGTACTTACTGTTAACTGTTACTTAAAAAGAGAAGTTACTGGAATGCTGAAGACAAAGAATGGTGGATAACCTGAATACTTGTCTGTATTGAGCAACCTGCCAAAAAATCCCTCTTTCAAAGTAGAAAAAAACCCTGAAAGTCTAGTTTTATTTTTGCTTCTTAACAATGTGGCCAGTTTATGGAAAAGACTGCTTCTGACTGTGAAAATGGACTCTGAGGTAGAAAGCAAGCCCAACTGCAAGAAGTTCTTCTATTGTAGTAGTAGTAAATTTTCCTCAGATCAGCAGAAGTATTTAAATGTAACAATACCTTCCCTATGTTCTAGCTCCCAGAATCTGTTCTGGTTACCATTGCTTTCTGTGCCTAAATGTGAAGTCTAATTTTACTTCACAGTTTTAATTAAGACTAAAGTCCATTATGAAATAGCCTGATAAGAATTAGCAGGTCCTTATGTGACCTGATTCTCAAATAAGAAATATCATCAGCCTGTGTTTAATAAATAAATAAAGTCATACTGTCCATTTGCATTATACCAACTGCTGCTACAAACTCTGAAGTTGGAGGATTATCTTTCTCATTTCCTATTGGGGATGAAATAAAGAGGAATAAAAGCACAAGTCAATCATTATGGAAGATCAAGAAGTGTTTTTAAAAAATAAATAAATTCAAAGAAAATAGATGGAGCTCTTTCTAACTGGACCTTGATTTCAGATAAAGATCCCAAAAAATAAACAGTTCGAGCAAATGGAATACCAGAGTTAGGTGCAAGTTTAATTGAATTTTTACCTAAGGATTTTGCAAAATAAAATGGTGAGATGATTTAAGTAGGGCCAGGAAGGGAATTAATGACCTCATTAATTCTATTATGAAAATGGAGAAGATTGGACTGTGTGATAGTCTTGGAAGAAATGAAAATGTGACTGCCTCTAGGCTTGCCTGCTGAGGCCTGGCATTATGTGGCTGAAGTTAGTGTATGCTTGTAAACTTCAGAACAAATCTTTGTTTTTTCTGTCAGCAAGTTCTTTTAATGCAGTTTTTAATGCAGTGTATTGTACAACTCAAAATAACTTGGAAAATGGCTGTATTAAGGTAGAATACAGCATGTTTTCTCTCTTGGTACACAATGTAGCTTTTAAATGGCTTAGTCAATTACTTGGTTTGCAGGAAAAAACCGCAGTTTAGCAGGGTTTACGTACACTTCTATCATTGGTTTAAGAGGTAAAACTTTTATGATGAATGCTTTTTAACAGCTAGATTAACAGCCCTGTTTTCTTTCTGGTTTAAGCAAAACTGTTTAACAATGAGTTTTCATAAACAATTTTGTTATTCTTCAATGAAATACATTCAGTTAGGAAAAAGCAGTCAGAGTTTGTTTCTAATGAAATATCCTCAACCTGAGGCAGCAAGTTGCCATTTCTCTTTCCCTCAAGTTTTCATCATAAATTAGCCAACACTGAAGACACCAGCTGTGCTTGCTCTGACCAGTCATCATGTAGCTTTGATCGGTACATAACCCACATGCCAAGCTTTTATGTGGCCTTTTGGTTGTAAGGTTTGTTTTGACAGACAGTATCCCTGAGGCTTAGGTTCAGACAAATCAGAAAATCGTCCACACAACAGAAATTAAAGAAGAATAATTTCTCTGTGGATATGATGCTTTTGCCAGTATCTAAATACAACTAAGTGTATGAAGATCAGAATAAAACATTGTATACGCTCATAAGAGGAAAGGTTGCAGGAGAAATGAATGGAAATCTGTCTTGCAGTGGTAGTAATGTATTTTTAAGTGTTACTCTGTGATAGCACTGTTTGAGTGTTTGAAAACTATTTGTTAAATAATGCATCCATTTTCCTCCTTTGTTACACATATTTCCCCATGACAATGTTTTCTAAATGCATTTTTAATATTCTGCTCAGCTAAGACTATACCTATAAATACTTCATCTTTGCATTTTTAGTTTCTTTCTGGGACAGCTGTGCTTTTGAGATATGATCCTTGTTGTTTCCATACTAGATTTGCTGTGTTTGACACACGTTATTGATCATGAGGTTTGGCATCAGTGCAAAAGCAGTGTAATGCTAAAAAGTAAGTGCACTGCAACTGCAGCAAAGCCACGAAATAGTGTTCCCAACAGCATCATATTTCAGCATAAGGCTGAAGCATGAGAAGATGCAATTGTGGTGCTAGATCTGCAATGCAGGACAAACGCAGGCTTATCAGATCAGTTTCTTGAAGGGCAAATAGATTTTTCCTTTAGAATCAATTTGGTTTGCATTTACAAGTCTGGTATTACTTCACTCTACGGAAATATATATTGTGAAACATGAAACTGAAGTTTTTTTTTTTTTTTTCCCCACATGCAGAGTACTCGGTATCCCTGCTATGTTGTACGGAGTTTCAGGCCGCCGGCAGGCACATGGCTTAGTTTGGGGTTTTCTGTGGGTAGTAGCTTAGCAAGGGATGCCATATATATCCCAAGGGTGTAAGAACCACTCACCTGGGTCGGCCCCAGGCTCTGCCTAGCTCAGTGTCCTACCTCTAGTGGCGGCCAAAGGGGATGTCGGGTGAGTCCATATGAATTGGCGCAGCCCGTGGTGGTGCTCTCACAGGACACGCATCCAGCACCCTGTGCATACTAAACTTTTTAAGGGAAGTTGGTTTTGAGTATGTAGCGGCTCTGAGGGATATTCCACAGATTTCCCGAAGTGCCGTCCGAAGGCCGGCAAGTGGCTGGCAGCCACAGAATCCCGCGGCAACACGTTCCACCGCCCGCGCTGTGTGCCGTGAGGAAACGCTCCTGCCGTGCGCCCCCCCGGGCGCCTCAGCCCCTGCCCGGCGCCGCGTGTTCGGACAGGTCACCGCTCCTTCCTCCTGGTGTTGTGGGGCTCAGCTCTGGTTCCCGGGACACGATCCCGGACACATTCTATCCGACCAACCGGGCTGCTGCAGCGCTGCCGCCGAGCCGCGCGGACTGGCGGGGCGGCGCTGTGGGCGCTGCGGCGGCGCTCCGGCCGGCTCCCTCTGTGGTGCCACCGGCGTGGGCGGGGGAGCCGCTTCCCCTTCCGCTGCCCTTGTTGCCGGCGGGAGGTGACAGGACCAACAGCCGCGATGTGGCGGAACGTGCTGGTGAGGCCCGGGGACAGCAGCCCGCTGCCGCCGGGGGTGTGTGGGGCTCCCTCGCGGTGCCCACTCGGGCGGCGGGACTCGGCCGTGGTGACTTTCCCCGTCGCCGGGCGCTGTGGAGGGACCTGCGGGGGTCGGGGGGAAGGCGTTGCCCTCCAGGTCGCGGCCCATTCGCTCCATGTAGTCCTGAGCTTTAGGGACTCGAGGGGATGGTGTTGAGTCAGGGGGGCTCGGGTACGCTTAGCCCGTCTTCAAGGAGATACATTTTATAACGTGTTTGTTTGGCATGGACGAGGGCAGGAAGAGTGTTGTCCCGTTACTTGCAGCCAACATCAGCTGGATGTTTGACCTCCCTGTGCCCGCGTTTTTAGCGGTGATAATTTTGCGGGGAGCGGTGAGTGTTGTCAGTGTTGGCTGAAGGAGACCGCTGGTACCTCGCTGCTTTTGCAAATGGCTGATTGTTCGAGGCATTAACCTTTAACATTTCAGTTTCCTACAGCAGCTTAGAGCTACAGCCGGCTCTTCGTGTTAGCGAAGGCAGACTGTGCCAGCAGAAAAATTATGTGTGGATCATTGCTTTTGGTCGCCTAATCTGTGTGATCAGACTGTCCTGATTTCAGCTCAGGACATGGCAGACTGTTCTTAAGCAGTGTGTGTGGCAGGGTGGAGGTGCCTCCCTAGCTCTGTGAAGGTTATTGACTGTGCTAGGGGCTCACAGGTGAACTGCAGCCGTGACAGAATATCCTTGTCTTCTCAAAAATGCTTGATGTGAATCTTATTGTCCCTTTTGTTAGTCAGACACAGAACATGGTGCTTAAAACTCAGATCTAAGGGGCAGAGGCCAAGATTTTCCCAAAAGGATGCTGACTGTGAACATTATGTTGCAGATCCCTAAATCTGTTGTATCTTACTGAAAGTAATTTTCCTGAGTTTTTCCTTTTTAGGTAATCAGTCAAGCAGTCCTTTACAGCGTCTGTTGAGAGACTTATTGAATTCAAAACTAGCGGGTTTTGGTGAAGTTTTGTTTGTTTGTTTTTAAAAGGCTTTCCTTTTTTTTTTTTTCTCTGCCTCTTCCACTTATATCATGCTTTTAAAAGAATTACCCAGTGTGAACAGAGCTGAAAGATATCACTGTTTTAAAAACACTGTTTACCTTTTATTTCAGGCTCTTCGCCAACTTTCCCAGCGAACCATAAGCACTGCTTCACGCAGGCAGATTGAAAACAGAGTTCCTGAGCATCAGAAACTTTTTCAGGTATTGAGCAAGTTGAACAATTTTAGTAGATTAACAGGGTTTAGTAGATCATAATTGCATACATTTTGTTTTTGAAGAACTGGTGAGACTCTTCTTTACATGTGAAGAGAGCTCTTGAAATCAGTTGTGTAATCATAGGGCTTGTAATCAGCAGTTATTTTCTACAGACACTAAGAGTATTTGTACATGTGCACTTGACTTGCTCACTCTTCAGGGCTTTTTTACTCTATAAAATGATTTATACCCGAGTTTCTCATGAGTATTAGGCACTGTACAAAGATGAAGTACTCTGACATGAGATGAGATGGGGGAATATGTCCTAAGAACAAATAGAGAAAAACAGCAAGTGAGAGGACAGAAATACAGTGGAAAGTTAAGCATGAAATCTTACAGCTATATCTGTAGTTCATAGATGAACCCATAATTCTTAATGAGGATGTAGTATTATTGTGTTGCTCAGTTATGAAAACTGTAAAGGTCTTAAGTGATTGGATTCATTCCTAAAAATTATTGAACCTTTAAAAACAACTTCTGAATTACTCTGTTCTTGATTGATAAGGCCACCAAGTGAGAACTGGTGAAAGCAGAGAACATTTAAAAGCATCCTCCCAACTGTGAGCCATAACCTGGAAGTATAGTTTCATACTGAGGATGGACTGAGCTTCAGCAATGTGAAAGGGACAAAGTATGTTAGAAGTCCCACGTTAATAGTTTTTGTATCTTCTTGCATTCCTTTCCCCTGAAAGAGAAAGCCAGTCTTCTGAGACACAGTGTAAGGAGCACAGTGTTCATTGTGGGCCAGAGGGGGAAGCAGGATGTTGGTGATTGGTGAGGTCAAAGGTTCTCTTTCTGCTGGCAGAGATCTCTAGGCAGATCTCTTCCTCCTCCCATTCCTTTCTTGTGGGACAGCAAGTTAAGGTGGTCTGGGTTGCAAGTCACTAGCATGGGAGCCTGGCTTGAATTTTAGAGCAGCGTGAACTTGTGACAAGGGTAAAGATCATGGGATCTGGTGCCTGGGAGTTTTACTTTGGGTGGAGCAAAACAGTTTCCTGTGTGACACCAGGCGATAGTACAGACTCCTCCCCTTGTTGCTCCCTATAGCAGGGATTAACTGTGCTTGAGATGGATGGGAAGTCCTGTGCACCCGAGGGGGCTGGCAACTGGTGTCAGAAGTGTTTAGGCATCTGCAAATCACTGCTATAGAAATGAACCATGCATATCATTTACTATACTCCCCTCATGAGTGTTTACCTGGTAGCAGAGTAAAAGCTTTAAAGACAAATTAGGATCTAAATAAGGTTCATTGTCTTTCGGGGGTTGGAAGGATAATGTGGGGAAGTAATTCTTCTGAGTAATTGTAGTTATATTAACTCAATATTGCAAGAATTGTATTTAAATAGTTTATTTTTGTCACTTGTTTCCATTAGGAGGATAATGGCCTCCCAGTACATCTTAAAGGTGGTGCTAAGGATTCTCTGTTGTATAGAGCCACCACGGTTATATCGGTGTTTGGTAAGGCTAATACTGAAATCTTTATGCTTTGGTATAATTTCCAATGTGCTAATATTAAAATGCTTTCTCTTTGGTGCAATCTCCAACATGACTGGATTTTTCTCTGTAAATCAGTTACACAGTTCTCTTGGTTTTTTCTTTCTTCGCCCTAACAACATGCATGTAAGAGAAGGAAAAAACACACATTTGGACATACAGTATATAGTTATTTGTGCTTTTTCCAAGTTTAGCTTTTCAGATGGCCTTTTCCCACACTAAGTACTGTGGGCTGAATACTCCTTCAGAATTCATGTATAATGTTAGAGAAAAATAGAACTACTTAGAAAGCCTATTCTGAAAAGGAAAAAAAATGTAATTATAGCATGTACATAAACCATTTTTCTCACTAGCCTGACTCTTCTTAGTGCTGGGTGATACTCAATGTACTGAGTTTTCACGTGGTGTGAAAACTAGCAGAATGATGTCCAAGGTTCATAATACTGCATTATTTAACCTTAATGTTGCTTGTTATGTAATTTTGTAGTAGCATCTAACTTAAATGTTGATCTAATGGATTTTGCAGTTCAGTTGCTTTAAGAATGAGTAACAATTACTTTATGATTGTCTGTGTAGGTTCCACAAACATGCCTCTCCCCACTCTTTTTTCCTTGATTCTTTATTTTTGTGCAGCCTGTGGAGAGGTATTTAAGGATTTTTTTTTCTTGAAAATATGAATCACCAAAAAAAATAATTGAGATGTGACTATGGAAATGTGTTTTGTCAGAATTGCAGCTGCTTGTTGTCAGTATTTCTTCTGGAACAAACTGCAAAGCTGACTTGAAAGGAATTCTGTTTGCCAATCTGAAAATACCTTTTCTGTCTCTTAATTCAGGAACAGTCTATGCTATTTATTATCTGGCTGTCTCTTCAATGCCCAAGAAGCAGAAATGATTCCAGTTCAGAATGCTTCAGTGACTAAACATCTCTTTGTCCAGTTCCATGTGACTATGGTGGCAGCTTATACTTATTATAAGCAGCTGACTGAATGCTTGGAATCATAGATTAATTGTAACATGTTAACTGCAATCAATAAAGCAGTTTATACGTGGTGGTGTGGTGGTCTGGACTGTATCATGTGTTCCTGTGTGCGAGCATCTTTAGTCATAGGCTTGCCGAGCTGGTGAAGAGAAACTAAAGGATTATTACTAAGTTTGCCAGGGGAGGAGAACCTCAGTCCATCCCAATCCTTATCTCAATTCGATGCCAGAGCCAGCCACAGATGCCCAGAGCCTGGAGTGGGATCACAGGTCAGCAGGAGCACCTGAAGAGCAGCACAAAGGACTCCTGATCCTCCAGCCAGTCACATTCACCAGGGACACAACTTCAATGCCTCTGTGAAACACACACAGTCTGGGGAGTGAACAGGAGGAGTTAGAGATGTGCTCACACCTGCAGGGCTGTCATCTCAGTGGCAGCATTGAGAAGTGGAGGGATGGCTCCTACAACTGGAGTGCTGGGATGGAAGGGCAAAGGCTCTGTAGGAAGGACGGCAGGGTATTGCCCTCTATGTCAATGACCAGCTGAAGCACATGGAGCTCTGCCTGGGGATGGATGAGGAGCCAACCAAGAGGTTATGGGTGAGGATTAAAGGGAGGGCAGGGGCAGGTAACAGTAGTGGAGGTCTGCTACAGGCCACCTGACCAGGAAGACCGATTGGATGAGTGCCTCTATAGACAGATAGGAGCAGTTTCACATCCACAAGCCCTGGTCCTCAGGGGGGAATTCAACCACCGTAATACCTGTTGGAGGGACAACACAGCAGGGCGTAAGCAATCCAGGAGGTTCTTGGGATGCATTGATGGTGACTTCCTTCTCTAAGTGATAGAGGAGCCAATGGGGAAAGGTGTTATGCTGGACCTTGTTCTCACCAACAAGGAGGGGCTGATGGTGAATCTAGAAATAGAGGAATCTGATTCCTGACCACCCAAAGGGGACAGTTTTTACTTTGTAGAGCTGATAACACTGCCCTCTGCAGCTCCAGGCGCATAGAAGTCATCTCAGTTGAACTGAGCACCTTCATCTTCTAGATTTTTTTTTCAGTGGCTTTTCTCTGTTACAGCTGAATGGGGCATCAACTATATGCCTTAAGGCAGGTTATGTGCCTTAGCAATAACATTGTTGAGTAGTGCTCACCTGCTCTCTTTGCCAGCAGAACTGTCTGACAGCTCTCTGCATATGTAGAGACAGAACAAATGGCTGATAAAGGTAATGGTTTGATCATGGTCCTTTCTGAAGTCCTCCTCATTCACTGGCTGAGGTGGTTGCCAGCTTGCTGTGATACTGACAATCACAAATGCAACTGAAGATTTGTCGTTGTCTTGGGGGAGAAAAATTTGTAGTTTAGAATTGGGCAGAGAGAGCCAGCAATAACTAGTTGCTGGCATGTATTTAGGAAAAACCTTATATCTGAAGTAGCTAGCCCTGTCAGTGAAAATTCCTGCTCCTTGAAAAATGCTTCTAGGAAACATCTTTAAGTTTGCAAATATGAGAATCACTTGTAAGGTACCCCAATGCTTTTTCCTATGTTGATGATTGCAATTACTGGGGAAAATCATCATGGAAACTAATCATAGCTGTGCATCCCTAGTTACGTTTTATGTTCCTAACAGAATTTCTGCCTTTGTAGCCTTCCTGTCGAATTACTACTTGTGGATTATTATGCCTGAAGTCTAGTACTCTGAACTCTGTAACAAGCAGAGCTTCTAAAAAAACCCCAAACAATTTCTTCAAAATAATCCTTTTGTTTCTCTTCTCAAGGGAACAGTGGGATTTTCAAATATGAAAATGAGCTCAAAAATCTGGCCTCCCACTACAATGCTATTTTAAACCTCTTGTGGATTAAGTTTGTTTAGAATTTTTTTTGTTATTTTGGAGAACCAGAGTATGCTTGTTAAACTTGAGGCAAAGTGGAAGAGAAGGGCCAGTGCACTCAGAACTCTCTAGTAGAACCAAAAATCTTAAAAGACATGGTGAGTGGGGGAATACTTCTCAATGGTAGCCTCTGCACAGGTGGCTTTGGCCAGCTGTATGACTAAAAGAGTAAGAAATGCCTGGATGGATGTATTTGTTAGAAGAAGGTTTGAGAAGTGGGGTATGGCTTATTTTGAGATGAACATTGATGGCTGTAAGGCAGAGAAACGTCACAGCACAATAGACTATACTTCACAGAATTTGAAGCAATCAGCCTGCTCTCTGTGACACTGGTAAGGCTTCTGCTGGTACCATGTGCCTGAGGTTACTATCAAGATGTGCACCAAGTGATGGGCATCTGGAAGGCAGCATAAGGAAAAATCAAAATATTTTAAAAGCCCACATCCTTTCCTAACCACAGGAATTATGAAGAATATTGAAAGAAGGGCAATTGTTTAAATAGTCTAAATTATAAAAATCCTGTGATGAGCTAGGCAGTAAGTATGCGTTTGTGTATGCAACTGAAGCAGAATATGCAGCTGTTGCTGTTCTTGCACTGAACCATGTCTCAGAGTCCACTGTGTGGGGATCAGTTGCAGCCTGTGAGCTGTGCTGCTGGGAGCAGCCCTGGTGGGACGGCGGGGGGGGGTAAATGCAAGCTGGGAAAAAGAGCTTCAGACTACAAAGCAATCGCTATTTATAGACAGAGCCTTGAAATGTTACTTAAATGAATATCAAATGGCAAAAACTTGTCCTGGCAGAGTTGGGTCTGCTAACCCTGAAATGTGTCCCTGGAGTCTGCAGCTGGAGGCTGGCGGGAGAGCGGGTGGAGACCTGGTGGCACTGCCAGGGCCGCGCTGTGCAGCTGCTGAGCGCTCGCGGGGAGGCGTTCGAAGTCCATGGGGCTGCCAGCACCTCGGGGTTTGTTCAGCTGCAGGAGCAGTAGGAGGAGGAAACCAAACAAGATCCACGGTCAGCTGCTCAGGACCGTTTTACTGGACCGCACTACAACGCTAACAGGGAAATTCCCATCTACTGTGTATTCTATAGATAGATTTATTTTGTTGCAGGCATGCCCACATCACAAGTTGCCAGAAGATGTAAACTGGCTGCCTATACTGCCTACACTGTCTCTAGGAAAAATGCAAAAAGAGAGCTATGAATCTTCTCTAGGGCTAAAATTATGTGAAGATCTTACCTCCAATCTCCCTATGGGTATTCTACGATAGCAGAAAATAAAATAAGCGACGTGCATTACCCTTGCTAATGTGAAAAAAAAATTATAAATTTAAAAGATTAAAATGGTGAGTACATGTACTTCTAGCAGTTAACATGCTTAAACTGTATACTTTTCTGATTCTACTACTGCAGTGCTTAATTATTGCTATCTTTAAATAATTTTCTGGAATTAGGTGCTATACCTTACTGCAGTCCTGTTTTGGTTTGTGTTTAGGCAGTACACATAGTATCTCTCCCCTCTACAAATTTCATGTAAACTTTATTTGCTATTTCAAGTTAATGTAAAATTTATTTTTCAGTTACTGTTATTAGAAATGGGAGCTATCATTCTTTAATACTTTCTTTTATAGGATGGGAAAGCCTCCTGGAGCTGAGGATGTGGGAACGCTGTCCTGGCTTCCAGTGGGCTGAATTGTTCTGATTATCACCCCAAACACCTGGGGGACATTTTCCATCAGATAGGCAAGAGTACTTCATCTTTTCAACTCTCCTTGCCACCCTAATTTGCATTACTTAAGCTTTTAAACTTCTGTGTTTTTAAGGCTAAAAAAGAAAGCTTAGGGAGGTTGGACTAGATGACCCACTGTGGTCTCTTCCAGTCTGACCCATTCTGTGATTCTGTGAAAGCTTAGTAGTGTCCCAGCTTTGTTAGAATGAAAAAAAAATTGCTCATGCTACTTTAAGAGAAGTGACTATATTCAAATAATAATCAGACAGATGGAAGAGAAGAAAATTAAATCCTCAGTGCTGCAGTTCTAGGTTCCACAATCCTTTCTGAGACTCCAGATGTACAGACCATGTTTTACTTCTGCCATTTGGAAGGTAGCTCAGAATATCCACTCTTAGAATGGTGCCCTGGGCTATTTTCTTGGCTGTTGAATATATGTGCAGATCCAATTAGCCTGACACACACAAAAATTTCCCCAGTAAAAGTCTTAGGACTAATAATACACAGTAACACAGCACTGACTTTGTAAAAGACATTACGAAAAAGTTCAGAAACTCAGAAGTAAAAAGAAAACACTGAAGAGATCTCTTAAGTGTATGTTCTTATTTGTACCTTTTTTTTTTCTCTTTTTCCAGATCCCAGAGTACAAACATCACTTTCCTAATGTTGCTTACCTTGGCTATCAATGCTCTGAACTATGAGAAAGCATGATGAATTTTCTGGGGCATTTTTCATGTCCTTCCTTACTCTCCCATTCTGTTACATATTAGAACTGGAGGTTAACCTTCATAGTTGGCAGGATGAATCAGACTTTCAGAGGCAAAATCAATCCGATCAACCTGACTTGACCCTAAAGAAGGTATTTAGGCAATGAGTAAGTCAGAACCAATGTATGTTTTCATGTGCATGCTTGTGTGATTATTTTTTTAAAGAAGTTCCTTTTAACAATAACACCACCTTCTCTAACTTGCCTGAGCCTTTCCACTTATTTTTTCAGCAGTCAATTAATTCTGCTGTAAAAATAATGGCTTGTCCAGAAACACAATCTCAGGAGAATCTCTTGGCTGGACTGTACTTTTTCTGAATGTAAATATTCAAGTCTTCAAACTCAGTGGGCAGTACATACAGTCTGTGATATACGTTTTGGTCTTGCCTCAATATTTTTCAAGAGTTGTTGTTATTATTCACAGGTTTTCTATTAGACTAATTGATCACAGCCTTCCCCAAAACACCTCTGAAGCTAAAGCACAGTTGTACCTATTTTCTCAAAAAGATATGTCCTCACAAAAAGAGGTAATTGGCTGGGATTCCTCTTCATAAATGTTGTGACAAACGAAATTCATTCTCAGAGGCTGGGGAGATACCTGAGGAAAGGGGTTATTTCACCGAGTCCCCAGTTAGGCAGTCCTGGTTTTAGATCCTTGAAGAACACCAGTACCTGTATACAGTTCACTCAGTTCATAAAGCATTTACTCCTATTGCATATAGCCTGCTGTGTCCTAGAGAAAACCGCCAAAGAGAGATGAATTTGTCCTTTGTTTATGTGTTTCTTTCTTTGAGTTCCAATCCACCAGTCTGAACTCTGTGAAACATAGATATCTTTCCTCTCTTCTGTCTGGTTTATCAGGTGCATCTAACCATCTTCTCTCTCCCTTCATGGTATTTTATTCTTTTATTGTTATGTTAATCCACTTTGGTTATTTTCATTTCTGAAAGTGTCTGTCCGTTGCCTTGTTGGATCTCTACTGTCTGCAGAAAAGGCAAGATGCTGTCTGGTAGGCATGGAAATAAATTGGAAAGCGATGATCAGGTAAGATCTGGTAATGTTTAAGCTTTACACATACCGGAAAATGGAAGGAGGTACAATAGAAAATACCACAGGAGGCTTTGAGTTTTAAAGTTATCTAAGTTAAGGTTTCCCATAAATAGAATTGTTGCAAACTAAGGATGAAATGAACAAGGTCACGGTATTGCTTTAAAAGCACATTACAGCATAAGGGCTCTCTTTCCTCTTTGAACAACACGCATTTGACAGCTAACAGAGTCGTAAACTGAGAGAGGAGTAGAGTGTCTTGTGATATGTCAATCTAATAAGATGGTATCCTGTTAGATGCTGTTAGAGGTCTATTGAGGAATAACTCTCTTCTTGAGGCTGCCTGTGAAGCCCACCTAGAGATAGTTCCCTGTGATTTCACCAGGAGCAGCAGCAGAATGTTTTCCTTGAAAAATTAGAAAATTAAATGAGATAATTTAAATGTGCTAATTGGATTAAAATTTTATATAGAGGACTTCTCAGGGCAAAGAGACATAGTGCAGTTCTAACAGTATCTGAAACAGCAAAAAAAAACAAAACCAAAAAACTTGTAGATGCCTGTTTTCCATGTAACTTTTCCCTTTTAGCCAAGAAATCTGGCTTGTGCAGGATCTGAAGTATGTGATCTGTCTAAAATGTTCCTACTTAGAGATTAAAATTTCTCTGAGTTTCTATGCAAATCTCCTGGTATCATCCTCATCAATGTGACTGTAACATGATTCACGGATACTCAGAGGTGCCTTTTGGAATAAAAGCGAGAGAGGGAGATTCGGTGGGATTCGGTTCAGATAGTTTGTTCCTAATAACTGTGAGCAGCTTCTGTTCCTACAGGGTTCCAAAGAGGAGCATGTGATTTCATCAGGACTTTTAAGTTACTAATGTGTTCTTAATAATAATTGAGTTATATATGTTTATATAATATCAAAATGGTTCCACATTGTTTCATCTCAGCAAGAGCACTTTGGATGACTAATGCTCTGGGCCCTGAAGTTTACAATGGAAAGGCTGACACACACACATGCAATCTTATCTATCACAGCACTATGCAAAAGGGAATTATATAATTAAAACATTTTAATGATCTCTATTGCTCAGTGGGCAGTTACAAGTCCCAGAGGAGCCAGGCCAACTGTGTTATCAAGGTTTATTCAGTCATCTCTTAGGAGCAGTAGGGCACATATTGCTAAATATAGTGTGGTGTGCTAATATGTGCCATGTGTGGAACGTTGCACTGGGACCACTGTGCCACAGAGGTGGAGAGCAGTGCACAAGGAGGTTAGCACACCTTCTCTCCTTGGCTGAGATTTTCAAAAAGAAGTGCGTAAAGTAGACTTCTAAGTCCATACTCTGACATTTACATAAATAGCCTAATATCTCCGAAGAGCAACAGAAAAAATCTTATAGCAGCAGGAAAGGATTTTTTTTATCTTTGGAAATAATATGTATGACCATAATTAATTATGGGGTGTAAATGCAGTTTCTGAAAGAAAGTTACAAAACTTGGGACTGGTGCAGGAGAGACATCAACTCTATGGCTGGGCTGTATATGATGTCTTTTACAGAGTTAGGCAGGAACCTCTGTCACAAACTGCGCCTCTCTGTTTGGGTCTGAGATCCAAAAGCAGAAAAGCAGGCAGATAGAACTTGGAAATCCCTACCATCTAAACATCTTCTGATCAGCATCAGGCGCATTTCCCAGTCTCATTCTGGTTCTTGGTAAGTACGTATTTACGTGAGGAGACTAGCACCAGCTTGGCATCAGCAGAAGACTTGACTGGCAAAGGTACCAGAGATGAAAAGTGAAAGTGCTCAATCCAGTGCCTGGACTTGGGTGCCTAGCACCATCTCAGGCTATATTTGGGGCATTTACTTGGGGCTGGCAAGTACAACAGAGGTCTTGCAGCAGACTCATACACTTGTTTAATATCAGAGGGGAATAGGGTGCCTGTGACACCCAAAAGAGCACTGGGGGCTGCCTCTGCCTCCTGAGTGGTCTAGAGCACTTTGAGATGTGTCAGCGTATGTGGGTCCTGGTCAGTATCTGGCAGCTCCACAAGAGATCTCAGATGCTGCAGGAAACTCAAATGGCTCTAGAGGCCAATATGAAAGCAGCTGAGCCAAGCCCCATGGATAGTGGGTGGCCAAACTGCTCAGGCACTCCTGAATTCATTAACTAGGTCTTCATCAGCCACTGCAGAAGTTTAGATGATGGGGTCATGTGCAGGCACCTAAATGTATAATAACTCAGAGCCAAATACCAGCTGAGGTGACAATGCAGGACAGAGCAATGGGTGCAGTCAATGTTCTCAAGCAGCAAAACTGCGATGGTGAGGCGTATATCAAGAAGTACATGCCCTGTCTGTCTTCTCAGCTTTTCTGGAGGTTAGAGAAACATATTCTGAATTTTTTATCAGAAAATAAGGTCCCAGCTGCTACTCCGAGTATAAGGGTACCTCATCTTGCAGCTGCTGCTGTTCCTAGCTGGGGAAGAAGAGCATGATGTAGTAAAGCTCCATGTTGTGATGTGCCTTAGACAGGAAATCCCTTAAACACATTTCAAAGGGCACTGGGCAGAGAGTAAAGGAGCAACAGGTCAGATTTACCAGCTGAACATTTACAAAATGTAACAGCAAAAGATGAAAGAACCTGGATAGTGTTTAAGAGTTAATTTGCGTGAAAAATCTTGTTTTTTAAAAAATCCTGAGCAGATGAATTTTTTTTTTTTTTGGGAAAACAAGAGACACTGGAGCAAAAACATTTCTGCAGATAAGAAATATATGCAGAAATCAGGACAATGCCAGAAGCAAGACATATTCATTTAACTGGGGTGGCTAAAGACTAACACAGTGGCAAGGCCAGCTGGAGAGCATCCAAGAGATTGGAGGAAAGGGCATATGAGAGGAGATATTTTAACAGCTTCAAGTGAAACTTCTCGGCAAGCTGTAGAGATGTTGATACATGAGAGAGCGCCACAACTCCAACAGGTGAAAAAGGCTGTCAGCAAAGAGTAGGTGGGATCTTTAAAGTAACCTTTAAAAGTAGAAACAAAAGCCAGTAGTTTTCTGTTTACACAACAGAGTGATTCTGATACAGGGCAACATCTATTTATAAGCCCAATAAATCTTATGTTCTGGTATTTGAAACTGACAGCATTCAACATCTTGGGATGCAGCAGCCACAAGGCTGCATTAAGAAATGCTGAGTTAAATCTGCATTGTTTTGTTCTGTGCATTTACTCCTCAGTCACTAGCCAATTTCAACTTCTGCAAAAGAAACAGATTTCCTTTTTAAGGTTGGCTCATGTGGAGTTCATAAATGTCCTGACAGGTGATATCTAGGCAATGCCTTTAATGCCTGCAAGCTAAGCTCTTGCCCGACTTTTTTCCACAACCTTCAAAATTTCCATGTGTCCATCAACATCTGTTATAGGTGACATGCAGATAAGAGTCCCACAGGTCCCAGGGAAATATATATAATCTGGGCTATCTAACTTCATGGCCCTGGTGCATTCCCTAGCTGTGCCCTAGCCCAGGTTTTGCCTCTTGTGCTCTTTCTTTTGGAAAGGAAAAAGCTGTGATGAATGCCACAACCTGCCAGTCTGTATATCAAGATGTTGAGATTGAAAAGTGAGGAGTGCAAAGCAGGAATGGTGATAATCATGGAGTCCCTCCCCCCTAAAGTTTAGAAATGGTCAAAAAACTACATAACTGCCAAGTGCAGACATATTCTGACAGCAAAAGGGGTTTTAGCAAGACTGATGGGGTCTGTGCCTCTGACAATCACAGGCGGGAAAGAATCTCCCAATCTGAGTTCATAGAATCATAGAATCATATGGGTTGGACAGGACCTCTGAGATCATCAAGTCCAACCCTTGATCCACTACCACCACAGTTACTAGACTATAGCACTAAGTGCCACATCCAGTCTCTTCTTAAATACCTCCAGGGACAGAGACTCCACCACTTCCCTGGGCAGCTCATTCCAATGCTTGATTACCCTCTCTGTAAAGAATTTTTTCCTAATATCCTTGCTCTCAGGCTGAGTTTGCAGAGATACCAGTTATGCAAACAATTTTTCACGCTAAAATGAGATTGTTTTTGTGGAATCAGGGGGGTTGTAACTAGATGATCTTCAAGGTCCCTTCCAACCCAGGCTATTCTGTGATTCTATGATCCAAACATACAGGCTTCTCTGGTACAGGTGGTTTTTTTCCCCCTTAAATAATTTTCCCTTTTACTTCAGAGTAGACTCTTACTCTGTCAATCCAACTTATTTCTGACTGCTGTGCTCATAGTCACACTACGGACAACTTGCAGCTCACCTAAAACAAGTTATTATCTATTGTCAGCCACTACAAAACAGCTCCCCAAAGTATGCTGTTAGTACTAGGTATGGTATGGAGGATTTCTCTTTGAAGTCCAGGGTACTTGAAATAACAGAGGATAAACTAAATGACCTCTCAGGATCTTTTGCAGCTTCATTTACTATGGTTCTGTGCATTTGCATCAGATTCACTTGTTAGAGTGCTAAAGGTTTTGAATGTCCTGCTGAACTGACAGTTCAGGGCTGACCTTTAAATCCTCTAAACCTCCATGGAAAGATGTTCATTGGATAGAGTGCAGCAGCAGCTGATTACTCTCCCTTGAGAGCTTCCTTCCGACATGCTCTTCAGTCAGGGGAATCTCTGCATCCTCAATGCCTTTTGTCTCTGTGGGGGAGTTAAATACAGCATCAGTCGTTTGCCTAATGAAAAAGATTCAGTCTTAAAATTCCCCCCCCATCATTAACTATTCCATTGTCTGCAAAAAAAGAGCAAGTCACTCATTAGCTAATGCAACTTGAACTTTCAATACCTTTGAATACCTTGCCCATTCATACACAAGCTTATCTTCTCCATAAGACTACCTACACAGACCCTGCTGTCACAATATACATTGACTTTTTTTTTAATATAGAAGGATTATGAAGAATTAGCAAAATGTTCCTATTCAGAGCTTGGCACTGTACCATTTCAGACTTTGTTGCCGATTGTAGGGTGTGATTACATTGCAATAGTCGAAGGGTTACCAAATGTACGGAAACCCACGGCTATTAACCTTACAGGAGATGTTGAATCCAATTAGCGAGCACTGCATTATAATGTTCTGCAAGTAGCAGCTAATGACTAGTGATTTTTAAAAATGTTTTGATTTTTTTGAATTATGGGTTTTCTCAGTGGTGTCAGAAAGATTATCTCAGTGGATCATCATTCTTTCACTGGAGGTCCTTCAGCTACATGAAGAAGAGGAATTTGCATTCACAATTCTTTGTGGCTACTCTATTGCTGTGACAGGAATGGTCATGTTAAAAGATAGTGTGACACCGGAAAAAATATAACGAGTCACTGTCCTCAGTTACTTTATTTTCCTGCTCTCTTTACTCGAGCAAGATTTGTTTTGGCTTTATTACAGAATGCTTCCCGAATAGATCAGCATTCTGTCATGAAATAATGAACTAGCTTCTTTGAAAGAAAGCAAGTTTATTTAGGAATGTTTTAATATAAAGTGTGTTTGTGTATATATATGGAAGGGACTGTAAGATGGTTGCATCTTTTTTTTCCTACTTGAGTATTAAAGATCTATAGTTTTTTAGAATTACTGCCTACAAATTAACTGGCTTTTTTAAGACTCCCAAATTACATTAAAAGACCAGCTCCTTTCTATTTATACTTCTGTTTTTGAATGCTTTATTTACTTTTCCAGTTCTACTCATCTGGAGCCACAATAATTTTTTACTTTCAAAGCATTACATGATGGGAAAAATCAGTTAGACAAATTAGAGGAATAAACAGTTGCTAAGGAAAACATATCTGGTGAGGGAGATAATTATTTTGTGGTTGTTGCACTCTCCAGGGATGCTGCTTCTACAGTTGTTCCACTAAATGAGTAGATTTCAGGTAGAAATAGTCCTTTCTGAACTGCTAATATAAGAAGCCAGTCCTCATTATGAGAGGTCAGACTAGTACTGATCTCTAAATACCAGCTCTGAAATGAAATTATCTAAATAAATAAACAAACACTAGACTGAGTTCCTCTCATTCCATTGACTGGAAATCTCAGAGAAGACAGAGCCTGGAAGAAGCAGTTTGCTCTATTTAGTCCTTCTGAATTCTATAGTACAGATATAATACCATGCAATATTAGTTCTGTGACTGACTTAATAGGGAATAAAAAATACAGTGGAAAGACTGTGCATTGTGCAGTAAGGAATTAATGGGCCTCTTAAGTGACTGTAATAAGACAATGTTTAATCTAGATATACTGTAGATATAGATGCAGTGATACACCAACCAGCAAAGTACTTCCCAGGTAGATGTAGGCAAGTCACTGGCAGCAGCACAGTTTTGCCTGTAGAAAGGTTAATGCTTAGTCTATATATTGTTTAATGTTCAAAGAGCTGAAACTTTTTTTTTTATTCTTCCTCTGTGCAAAACGTATACTCAAATGCATATATTCATATGAATAATGCATTTACCATATTCGCATGTAAAGCAGATGCAACTAACCGTCAAGAAGAGACACAGGCCAAATCCAATGTGATATCCACATGGAAATAATATTCAAGGTTTACAGTGCTGAAATGTAGAATGTACTGTTTTATTCTGCCCTGGCAATGCAGTCTGAGGTAACAGAAAAAAAAAAAAGGTGCTAGAAGGGCAAAGTTGCTTGAATTACTCTAGACCCAAAACAAGTTAAAAATTTCTAAGAAATTTGTCACTTTCAGTGTATTCCTCTTAGATAGCAAAGAAAATACAGAGCTGGAGTGCAAGGGTCTTAATGTGTTTAACACTTGTCTGAGAAACAAGCAGTCGGGAGAGTGTTAGTAAATGTTTATGCATTTCAGAAATGCCTTCTGCATCACATATTATGTACTCAGACTATGAATGTACATAGCAACAGAGCTGATCAAAAACAATGTGTTTAATTACTGTGATGTATGGGAGCACACATGCTAAAAGCAATTTGCTGGCGTATTTTACATGTAAATGATCTTAGGAGAAGCATGATTAGAATGGTTAGAACAAAAAGTTAAAGATAAGAACAAAATCCTGCTGCTCCAAGAATCAATTGTTTGCTTTTGCCAGCTCTGAATCTTATTTCACGCCAAGAAATTAAGTAAAGCTGGTCAGCTGAGAGGAAAAGGAAGTAGTCCCCTCAGTAGCATCTGAGGGTCTGTGAGGGAGAGTCTGTGAGATGCTTGCAACCCCGAGAGGCCCATTGGTTTCAAAGTCTCCACTCATGTGAATTCATTCATAGCTTTACACCAAATTATTTAAACATTTTTAAATAATTTTTCTGAGTGATTTAACTTTAATAGAATAATGCATATTTTCTTCCCTTCTCATTATTTGCATTAATTGATTTTAACTATTAACATAAAATCTTGGCTATCCTATGATGGAAAAAATCTACAGTAAATTGTAAAAAAATACTGTTGCAGTGCACAAGTGATAAAAATACTTCATTTGCCTTAATTCACTTCCTGTGGAAGGATATTTCATCATAATCCATGATGTTCCTTCTTCTGAAACTGTCGTTGACACCTCATTTATATTGGTGTTCTTGGTGGGTTCATTCAGGAAATTAAAATTTTTAAAACTTATTATTTCTTAGAAATATTGCTATTACATATCAGATCTGGATAGGAAGAAACTCAATTCTCCATGCCAAAATGCCAGAAGAGAAAATCCAACTCAACAACTAGGCAAGGGGAGTTAATAGGTCAAGAGTATTTAAAAGTTTATCAGCGAAGGAGATGTTGCTTTTGGAAAGCGCATTCTATCAGTATCGGACAGCTGAAACTGTGCCGTCTCCCAAAGAGGAGCTGACTTACTTCCAAAGTGTCTGGAAA
The DNA here is from genome assembly GCA_013396775.1 of Cephalopterus ornatus. Lineage (NCBI taxonomy): Eukaryota > Metazoa > Chordata > Aves > Passeriformes > Cotingidae > Cephalopterus > Cephalopterus ornatus. The sequence goes on from VZRE01001665.1 coordinate 21,254, forward strand.
TGTCAGTGCATGTCTTCTGGTTATCACCTTCTTCTGGTTATCACCTTCTTTTCAGCGTTTGGGTTCCCATGCAGATGACAGGTCTGTTACAGAAATGAAACTCAGGACACAGAAGTCCTCCTGTCTGCTCCTGGATCTCCTTGTCCTGCGGAGAAAGGAGCCGTCCCCTGCTAAAATATCAATCTCTGCTATCGGTTACTTCCATCCCGACTGGATGGGTCCTGATGGCTCTGCCAGTCACGTCGTGCACGGAGCCGACACGGACCCACCGTGGCCGCGGAGTCATCGACCGCTCCGAGCTGGGGTCCTCATCTCCGCGCTGAGGCTTGGCTCCCTCTCTCCACCCTTCCCGGCCCTGTTTTCCATCTTGTCCCCACGGCTGTGGCCCCCAGGGCCCAGCGGACAGACGGACGGTCGGTCTGTGTGTCGGCCGCCACTCCCGCGCGCCGCCGCCACCGGGGGGCGCTCGCGCACCGCGGATGGGCCCGTGCGGCGGCGCCGGGGCTGCGGGGGAGCGGGGTCGCCGCTCTCAGGCACCCGCGGGTCTCTCCCTCCCTCTTTGCCCCCAGCGCCTCCCCCAGCTCTGTTCCGCGTCCCGACTTGCTACGCGCTCCGCGGGGACGGTGACATCCCGTATTTTAGCCCGAAAGGGACAGCGTTACCGGGAATGCCCTTCCCCGCTGGTGTGGGAGCAGACCCGCTGCTGACGGCGGGCCCCGGGGAAGCCCTGTCTGAGCCCCGCTGGACGAACTGCCCTCTCGGGCAGGGAAGGGACGGGGTGTCCCGCCGTGTCACCCTCTGGCACAGCGCGCTGCAAGAGGGCAGGACGCGCCGGGTGCCACGGGCAGGCTCCTGGGAGCGAGAGGCGGGAGACCCCCACGGACCCTGTCCACCAACGGGCTTGGCCCGATTCTGGAAGGTGCAGTTTCTTTGGAAGGCACAGAATTTGAGACAGGGCCCACGAGCGCGGGTTTTCCGCAGGGCCCGAAGGAAAGTCTTGTGGGGCCGTGCGCCCCGTCCCTCTGCCCGCGGAGCCGTGCCCGCCCCGGCGCAGCTGCTCCCGGCTCCGGCGGCGCTCTGTGCTCGACGCGAAACACCCATGTGGCGGAGGGGTGTCGGGGGTAGTGCGTGTTTAACGTATGTCGGCTGCGTAGAGTGGAGGCCAGACACACCTGAACTGTGCCAAAATGACTAAATCCCCTTTGCCGCCGAGGCTCCCGCCTGCGGCACTCAGAGTGCCCGCGCTTTTCTGCAAGATTGTCCTGGAGACCATCCCCAGCCTCGGCAGGGCGAGCGGGCCCTCCGCAGGGGCGACGGGGGCTGCGTGGAACCCACCGCGCGGGCACACCCTCCGCGGTGCCGTCCCTCGAAGCCGTGCCCGGAGACTCACTTTTTACAGCGCTCTCCCGTGTCCCCCACTTTTGGGAAGCCTAAGGGAGGGAGGGGGCGGCTGCCCGGGCCCCTGCCTCCGGGCGCGCTGCCGCGGCGGCCGCCCGTCTCATGCCGCAGGAATGCGCGGAGGTATGCGCCAGTTTCCAGAAGTGGATCCCCTTCCTTGCTGGAGCAGAGCAGCGCATATATCACCCGGTGGCAGCAGTCCACCTTCCCTACAGTTTCGTAACCGCTTACGAGGGTAAATTGAGAGTTGGGAACAGCCCTCTATTAAGTAGCAGATTGAGAAGAGGCTCTTCCCACTTGGAGAAGGCAAGTCTTCCCAGACAGACCCCTTGCATCGGGAGCTACAGTAACCGAGACGCCTCCTTTGCGCTCAGCTATTGCCGCCGCTGCTGCTCCTCCTTCGCCGCTGCTACTACTTGCTGCTCCCTCCACAAGGTGCTCCCGGAGCTTCATCCTTTATCCTCCTCCCTTTACCCAGGTCCGACTGCTCCGGCTGCTGCCGCTGCGGGCACCGCCGGAGTCATCGACGGAGGAGCTGTCCCGTCACCGACCCCGCACCCCGCGGCCACCCCGGCAGGTCTGTGTGTGTGCCCGCGCAGGAGCGGGGATCCCCTGCCCTCCCCGCCGCTGACCCCCGCGGCCCGCCCTGTCCGCAGACACTACGCGTGCAGCCCCTCTGATGCACCTTAGGCTGGGCTTAGCAGCGGGGCTGGAGGCTGGCACGGGATTGGGAAGAAGCGTGCGTGTGCGCGTTGGGCATGTCAGAGCCGGCTGCAGGCGTGCGGCCGGGCGGAGGAGAGGTGAAGGGCAGAACGCCCCGGCGCCGCTGGCTGTCAGCCCCGGGGAGGGCACGAGGGAGTCCGGCGGGGTGCCGGGCGCCTGGGTAGAAATGCATAGGGAGGCGGCGGTGTTCCGCAGAAGGAGGCTCCCGGCGGCCGGGGGCTCCAGGCTGTCAGCGCCCAGCGTGCCTTGCAGGCATGCTACCGCTGCGGCTTTGGCAGGAGCTCTCGCTTCCCTCCCCTGTGTGTACAGCTGCCGGTGATGCTTTCTCTTGCTTCCAGATTTTTATGCCTTTGATAGGTAGAGGGTTTTTCCTGCGTTTTTTTTTTCGTGTATGTGACTTTTTTCTTCTGTAAAGTGGTAAATGTTGTGCAGTGTGTGTTTTGGGAGAGCTTTGGCTAAGCTTTCATAGATTGAATTAGTGTGAGATTGGACTGGCACTGTAAAAGGCTGGTTTTTTGGTTTTTTTAAACTGGTCTCTAAAAGTCAATGAGAGGACCTTTGGTTCTGACACAAAGTCTGTTGTGTCACTACTGAGTCAGTGAGAGGATCTTTCCTCTGCCACCTCCAGGCTTTGTTTCACACTCCTAAGTTCGCGAGAACGAAACAGTGTTTCTAGGTGGACAAATGAATGCTTTGGCTGAGATGATGTATTTCATGAAACAAAAACGGTAGACCTGCAGCAGTAGTGAACGCCTTTGTGAGATGATTAATTTCTGTTGCTCTTCAGAAGGATCAAAAGATGGCACTCAAAGCCTGCACAAGATTTCCAGGAAAAAACGTCCTTTGGCGTGAAGTTTAGGCGATCATTAAACTCACTGCAGAATGCTGTAGATCTTCGCAGGGACAGCCGTTTCCCATGCAGAGCTGTGATGTGATTTTGGAGCTTTTAGGGCAATTTAATACTCACCCTTGCCTTTCTTGTGTTAGGGAGTCATTATGGTCAATATTACTTTTCTGTTTGCCCTCTGGAACTGCCATTGGACTGAAACCATTGCTTAGGTTTTCTTTGAGCTCTTGGTATTTTCATGTGCAGTAAAAGCATTTGGCTAAGGCAAGTATATACAGCTGCTCAAAAGAAGCCTGTTAATATCAGTGTCAGTAACTAGGAAATTCCTGGATTTCCATAGCGTCCACACAATAAGTGTGCCTTGGTGGGTAGTTCTCTAGATGGTAGAAGGATATTATTTTCCCTTTCAGTTGTTTCTGCGAATGAATGATTTATGTATTTTTCTTTTGTTTTGCTCTTGGCAGCTTCCCGATAAAATCTGTTGCCTAATTGCTTTTGGAATTCTCTTTCCTCCAGCCTAATTATGATATATGATGCATTTGTGACTTTATTCAGACAAATGGCCCCTCTCCTACTTCCCAAGATAGAAAATCCCACACTTTAGAAACACTTATATTTGTAAGTTATGTGGACTGTTCATATTAGCCTTTACTTAGACAAGGAAATAATTTGGAAGTTTGGCTGGAGTAATTGGGAGTAATTTTACATGGCCTAGAGCATATAGTTATGAAGCTGCTTGCAATTAAGAACTGCTAACTTGGCCTAATCCCACCTTTTTTGCTAGACAACCTACAGTGATTGTGAGACTCTTTTGCCTGTTGGCCTTTAATAGTATATTTTAAATCTATTTTCTCTAAGGACATGTAAATGAATTATCAGATGTTGAAACATCATGGCTAGACAGACGTGTCGGATTTCAGTTGTGTGTCACACACACTTCTGTATAACCTATTTCAGACCTTCAAGAAATGAAGAATAGTACATTTGTAGGCAGAACCCCTCAAAAAAAGTTTTATTACAGTTTCCAAACTGCCTTGAGACCACTAAAACAAAGCTAACTAAGTGGTTCAACAGTTATGAAAAAGGAGCCAAATAAAATCCCCAGCTGAAAGAGACATTTAGTTGATTCAAGGCAGGAATGACCTCTGAATTAGCTATCATCACATTCAGCGATGAAGTCATGGAGCTCCCTTTTGGCTCCTGTCTGTGCGGAGGCACAGGTCTTCACTGCGCTTCCCTGATCAAATTAACCCTAACTAGGTTAAAGCTTCAAGTACTTACTGTGGTTGGAAAGCCTTCAGCAACAAAAGGCACATTATTGCGAGCTGAGACTCTCCAGTTAGTCATACAGATCTTTTGTCGTCTTGGACAGCTGTCAAGTCTAGAGGTTTCAACCTGGTCCCGTGGGTGGGGGCTGGGGATAAGGGAACAAAGTGAAATCCGTGGTTCGTGTTTTTTATGTTTCATGAATACACCCACACAGTCCTTTAATCCACACGTATCATTTCCTTCTCCTTTCTCCCCCTCCCCCCCTTCTCCATCACTGCAGATTCATTCATGTTGTTGTGATCTGAAAGGGCAGAAATGAAGACAGCACTGTGCTCGGCAGTCGCTGCTCTGTGTGCAGCCGCCCTCCTCTCCTCCATCGAGGCTGAAGGTAACCTTCCCCTCCCTGCCCCCTTGCCCCGGTGCACTGCTGACCAGCAAACCTCCCAACCAGCCTTGAGCTACCGGCTCTCTCCCTCTCCATTTTTGAGTGTAACTACTTTACTTTTTCTCTCCTTCATAGAAACTCCTCTCCTTCCTTGCCCAGCTCCTTCTGTGTTCTGTTTATCCCGGCTAGTCAGCCGGACCGTAGCTCCCTCTCTCTGTCTCTCTGGTGTGCTGTCCACACTGCCCCACTGACAGGACACAGGCCAGCCGACGTGGCCGCCGGGTGCAGCGCCCCGAGGAGCCCACTGCCACTGCTGCTGCCGGCGGGCAGCCCAGCACGGCTGGGGCTGTGGCGCTGCCCCCCTGACGGACCAAGAATGGCTGGTCTCTGGGCTCGCTTAGTAATACTGAGAGAGGAAACGGAAAACCCATCACCCAACAACCCACAGCTTTGAAATAAAATGCTCCAACAGAGTCTGGCTCTCTGCGCCTGTGTGTTTTGTCCAGCCAGACCCCTCGCCTCTGCCACGCCAGCCTGCCAGTACATCGGCCTCCCCTGCTCGGCGGGGCGACCCCCGGCTGAGCCTTGGGGTGGCCAGACCTTCACTCAGGGACACTTCGACCTCCGTGGAGTGTCTGACCTGGGGAATATGCCTGGGGAGATGCTGCCATTGCCATGTCATGTGTTCTGGGCACTTCTGAAGGGAAGGCTTGGCCAGGCCTTTCTGTTGCGGCCAGGGCTCCAAGGCTCTGGCATGCATGTGGCATCATCACATGCAAAGAGGCTTTCTTCCTCCTCCTCCTCCACCCCGGCCCAGTCTCTCTGGAGGCTGAGGCCCCTGTTGGCTCTGGCAGTGTCCTACCTTCAGCTGAAAGGATGAAGATCTGGGGAGACCTGTCTTGGCCACCACACTTGCCGTAGCATGGTTTGAAATGGCCTGACCCTGGCACATTTGCTCCTCAGTGGATTAACAGGAACTGTGAGAGCAACCTGCCCTGTGCCCTCAGTGTGACCTGCTTGGCTTTGGTCATAGTCATGGCATTTCTGCCAGCAGTGGCTGCCAGGGGCAACAGAGATGCCAAATGTCCTGCGCTGAAATGACTTGATCTGACCTCTGGGACCTGACTCCATCATAGGGTGAACCAAACCACTGGATGTGAACTCCCCTGGATTTACTGGACAAAGAGCAGAAGCCAGCATCTGATAATTTGGTTTTTTCCCCCTTCCTTCTCCTTCTGTCTCAAATTGAAACAAATTCCCTGATCATGGCCTCCCGGCCACAAGCTCCTGTGTCTGGACCTGGTCACCTTGGCTGATGGTTACTAAAAGTGTGGGGTGTCAGAGATGCCTTGGCAGTGTTTTCCCCCCACAGCAACGGTGCTTGCTTGGGGCACACAGATGTGAAGTACACTGGCTTTCTGGAAAAAGATGGCATTTCTGTCAGTATTGCAACATCTGGTCACCCTAGGAGAGAATCAGCCCACTGCCGTCCTCTTGTCCTGCGTTGTTGTTGGCTAAGGAACCGAAAGAGGTCATTTGAAGTCATTTCAGAGCTGCATTTGAAATGCAGGACCGCCGTGCCAGAGAAAGCAGAGAAAGTGTACAGTTTTGATGAAGGGAGTGTATGGGTTTGTGTGTTCTTCCCCATCTTAGGAGGGAGCTTGGTTGGAGCTGGAGTAGAGTACAGTTGCTGTTGTCCTGCACTACTGATTACACATAGGGAGTATGCTGTTTCCGAATGCAAGAGAAGGTGTTTTATTCAGCTGTACCGTAGACTAAACCAGTCGTAGCTTCAGTACTGTTAAAGAAAGCTACGAAAGTGGATTTGGAGCAGCACACAGTTTTTTATAACAGTAAAACTAGACACACTGCCAGACAAGCTGGCCAAGCATGTTTAGATCCCATGTTGGAGGATGCGCTGTTGCTAAGCAAAAGAATGGACAAAGCCTGATCTTGAGAGTTGTAGAGCAGTCCTGGCCAGTTAATGTTTGTTAAATAAAATACCTAGTTTAGAGTGATCAGGTTTCTATGAGAGGATTCTTCTAGTTTTAGAGTTTTGAAGTAAGAGCAGAAAAATGTGCAGTGAAAACTTGTGGTGCTGGAAATGGAAGATCAAAACTAGGAGTACCTTAGGACTTGCTGTGGTAGGAACTGTTTTTGTAGAGCTTTTGGCAGTGTTTTTTGTTTGCACTATACAAAAAGGTCATCCTTCTGTGCTGTTTTAATCTTGTGCTTCAATTCTGCATCATTTGGTAAATTGCATGTTGGATCTTACTTCAGTTCTGGTATCGCTACAACTTAAATCCTGTCTGCTGAACTGACTTTCTCCTGTGAACATTTGTCCTTTGGTCTTTTTCCTACTTTCAAATCACTTTGTGGCAAAACCATGCTCCCCTCCCCAGGTCAGTCAATCAGTCTTGTGCCTCTTTTCTTTGGCTCTCCCTGTGGTATTCACGACAGATGCATTTTGAATTTTCTTTCCCTCAGATGTGAGTAGGCCCTTGGTGTGAAGAAAAAGTGAGAGGAGAATAAGGGAGAGGACCATTTGATGTGGTAAAGATTGTTGATATGGGGTGGGAAGATGGGGTGAAAGGAGAAGGAAGGAAAAGAGTTCCTTCAGCTTTCATTGTTCAGTCTCTCCTGGGAGTAGATCTGGTGTTTATCTGATACTGCTGTTCATAGATTTCTGAATCTTTCAGTATGAAACTGGTTCTTCAAAAGCATCACAGCTGCTCTGAAATTCTTTGTGAGAGCCGTGCTCTGTTGCTACTGGCAGGGCAAAGCTGCAGTAATGGTGCTAGAGCTCTTCTACAGAGATACAGCAGCACAGGGTTTTCTAGCTAGGCAGTCACTCTAGGAGTAGAGAGGGTAAAACCCACATGTAGTCTAAATTCATGGCATTTCAGTGGGGAAGTTGTTTACTCTGGTCAGGGCTGCAAATCTGTTTTCAAGCTCAGAATTTTTCTCTTATAGTGAAATTATTGTTTTATTTTGCAATCCTTCTGATCTGTCTTGCTCAGCTTAAACTTCCTGTGCGTGATGCTGTATTTTATGCTATAAGTTCTTTTGTACCTTTTTATTCTCTCTGTCAAAATTTCTCTCTGTCACAGTATTTTTTCCATCTTTGATCACAAAGAGCTGGGGGCTCTTATTTGAGTCATAGTTAAGCCAAATATATTAGCATGTTAATAACCTATTAGTTATAACCTCTGTGATGATATCATGGCTTGTATAGTGTGTCATGTTTCCTAATACAGAGGGATTTTCAAAGGCATGGGAAAGGAATGAGGAAATCATTGGTTCTGTGTGACCTCACTGAGCTTCTAAAGGTGCTGCCTTTTCAGTTTTTCAGGAACCGGTTAAGACCTAGAAAAGTCTATTGTCCAGGCTGGAGGTAGGGAAGGAGGGCATCACTGATCCAAGTGTGGGACCTTTGTGTAGTGCATAAAAAGGTTTGTCCAATGAAAAATCTGTTACCAGGACATGCAGTAGAGTAAGTGACAAATAATTGCAGCACAGCAATTGCAAATGATTACAAAGTTTCTCTTGTAATAAAGCTTGTATTGAGCACACTAATTTTCATTGAATGAATGATTTAGGGATGATATGGGATAGCTGAAACCTGAAGTTAACCACCTATTCAACTTTAGAACTGGTTGTTGGAACCATTATTTTATTACCTTTTGATGTCTAATTTCTCTCTCTTGAGGAACTAGCTGTTGATTTCTAAGTTCCTAAGAGAGAGAACCATGTAGACTGATATGTGAAACTGAAATTTTTATATATATGAAGGTGACTGTACCTCCCCGGTTTTCATGCTGCTAATTAGAATCAAAGTGTACATGCATTTGTAGGTGTATACACTCACACACATACATATATATGCACAAACGTGCATGAAATTGGGTAAATATTCATGCATGCAGTGTGTATATCTATAAAGTTGTGTTTAATTACACACATCTTTATATGTATAGATATATAGATTTAAATGAGGTTTTTTTCAAAGTATATTTATGAGTTATATATCTTGTATTTGGAAGAAATTTCATATACATGTATAAAATAAAAAAAAGCAAAGATACGGATGACAATATTTCAGTGTTGTGATTGGCGATGAATATCTAACAAGTCTGAGAAGCAGCTCTTTACTATGTTTCTAGGCTGTAACTCATTCTTTCTCCCAGTTGCATTGGCAACACATACTTCAGAGGAGCTTGACTGGGGCCATGATCTAATTAGTTGTGCCAAATCCATGCCATTTCTGAAAAAAAAATGAAATGAGGAGATCTGGCATCTTCCAGCCTCAGCAGGGCTTATCACCATGCCAATAGGCTGACCTTAGTCTTCAGCTTCTGTAGATTGTATAGATTTCATGTTATTTTAACATGGGCTAACATGTTGTTTCACATACTAATCGTAGTCCATCTTTTCCAGTGAGTGGCATTACAAATTTTGTTTCTCATGTTGATGGCAGCTACTTCCAAGATATATCACTTTTAAGTCTGGTTCTGGATATAAATTACTTGAGCTTCTGGTTATATTTTACTTCTATCTTGTTAAGATATTCATTGGGATTCTCTGGCAGTCACACTGTGTTATCTGCAAAAAGCTGTAGACTTTTGTGTATTAGGTTTGTATTACCTGTGAAGTAATACATGCTAGTATAAGACCTGCATAGCATGAAAAAGATGTTTTGCTCTATATTTTTTTTTGTTTCAGAAAATATATTGTTATTACATATGTAAATAACACAAGAAGTGGCTATGAATTAAGTATATTATGTCTGGTTGTTTTTTTTGTTTGTTTTTGTTTGGGGTTTTGTTTGGGGTTTTTGTTCTGTTTTGTTTGGGGTTTTTTTTTGTGGTGTGTAACATAGGCTATCCAGTTTAGAAAATTATCATATCACAGTTCTGAGAGTGGTAGAAATTAATGCAGTGTAAACATTGTTTTCGTGCAGCAGGATATTTTTTTACTACTCTGGAAAACTGCTGGGGAGCCATGCATTTCTGTGCATCAACACTGGGATCACTGTATTAAGGCAATTAAGGCAATACTATAATCCCATCACATGTTACGATCATGACTCAAGTCAGTGAGAGGTGTGGCATGGATTTTGATGGACACAGGATGAGCATTGTCACTACACTGTGAGCATTAGGTGCAACTTCACTTCTGCAAGTAGTGTGACATCAAGACTGCTTGCTTGAGTAAAGCTGTGCTCACATGTAAGATTTCGTAGAGTGAAGTTTTAAGGTTTGTCCCAGTAATGGGGCAATCTCCTACCACAACCAAGGGCATTTTGGTCCTAGAACTCTGGTCTGATTCAGTATTGCAGATGTATTATTTTTCCATTGGTGAATTCCCTTCTGGAAGAAGAATTTCAATGAGGTGGAGTAACAGTTGCCCTATTTTATTATCACAATAAGATTTTTATCCTCTAAACATTTTGCTGTACTTTGGCTCAGCTTACCACTCTTAGTCATATGACCATCGTTTGGTCTTCACCCCACATATGGTTTCACTTGGGTGAAATCTGACCCGTCTGAAGGTCCATGGATGTTTTGGAGATTCTGTTTGAGTATCAAAAGCTTACAGGCCATCTGGAAGATATTTTCATGACATTGGATCCAAACTGCTCCTTTTTTTCACTCAGGTGGGGTTCCTTTTTGGATTTGAATGGGTATGGTATTCAGTGCTTGATTTTGATAAGCCAGCCATAGGTTGAGAATGAATGGATTTAAAGTGCAGCAATGAAGACTGGGGTTAGGTGTCGGGAATGACTTTATGATGATAAAAGCAGTGAGGCCTTTGGAGTAATTTCTGTGGGAAGCTGGCAGTCTTGTCAATATTGGAGGTCTTTCAGAATGATCTGAGCAAACATGTCAGAAATGACTTGGGGTGGCTCATCATGTCTTGACCATGGGATGGATGAGGGGACTTTCGAGGTCCCCTGTAATACCATTGTTCTAAAGTGCTGTGATCACCTGGATGAATGGATACGTCACTTATGAATTGATGTACTATTCTTGTTACCTGCCAAGATCCACATCTGAATTTTCATAAAATGGATTTAAATCCTTTAAGATGTTAAAGACTTCCTCACAGTCAGCTTTTTCAGTTTATCTGGAATCCGGTCATTTGGATATCAACAAGTTGGGCTGCTGCTGTCCTTCAGCAGTTAAAGCCTAAAGTCTCTGCTGCAACATGCCAATTTACTTGCAAGGTTGGTAGTGCTATTTTTTCCATGTACTGAATTTTTTTTAAAAGCATGCTCAGGTCAGTTGTCTCTGCCTTTGCATTAAATTTGTCCTGAGCCATTGCTACTGAAACAATATTTTATAATGATATTCTTATCACCTAAATGTCTTTTCCTATTAACATGTGTTGCATGATTTTGATCCTAAGTAACTACCCTGCTGTCTCTAGCATTGTGATACTCATAAACTGAATGATAAATAAACTGTGCATGCAGGTTAATGGTCTAATCTCACTGCCTGTGTATGGACAACAGGAAAAATAACATTTACTTCAGTACTAGTATTATCTATTGTATCACTATTACAAAGCCATATTATCCTGTGGTTTGAAGTGACAGAAAATTAAAAGGAGAAAAATGCCAGATTTTTTGAGCAAAAAATTTTACTTTTTGCAACTGAACAGTGACTTTTCATAATTAAACATTCTAGCATTTACCTCTTTATCTGTTTTTAAAATTACATACAAATCTGAAATGAAATCTGACATATGATGGAGATCTTCCACAAAATGGAGATCTATCTATTAAAAATGCCTGCAAAACCCTCTATCAAGTAGTTAAGGAAAGTATGGCTGGATCTAATCTTACTTTGTAGACCTGTTTAAACAATAATATATAATACAGCTACCATGCACTGACAGTGAGTCAGTAAAATACTGCATGAAGAAGCATGACAATTTTACAAAGAGAATATCATTATAAAATATTTATGAAACGTCTTTGTGTAATGAACCTTGTACATGGAGGCTTTTGTCCATCGTGGGAAGCTAAAAAAATAATAATCAACATTTCATTTACATATGCATGATGCTGCAAAATAGCGTATGTAAACTGTTTCTTTCTGTACTGTTCAGTTACTTCTGTCATCAGCTCCTACAAATTTTATTTGCAGTCATTTGTTCAGATCACTGGTGCTCTCTTTGCCGTTTTCTATAAATTCTGCAAAATAAATGTCCATAAATATACTTTGATGTTGTCTTTTCATAATTAACCATTCTGTTGTTTGGAACCATACTGGCATTTTATGTTAAAATGCCACTATTAGTATGGGTACACCTGCTGCAAAGGGAACATGAAAACAATAGTTTACACCTTTGAAACTGTACAGAAATGTGGTGTAAACAGGTAGAATTTTATTTTTGTGGACTTAGCATTAGCTCAAATGTTTTAGCAAATTGCCATCATTACTAATGCCATTTATTATCCCCTTAGTTCCTGAATCCTTTGCTGCTAAATGCAAAATACGTCACTTTAGTGGCTTTGAGGGACAAAGGGGTCAAGCTTTCCATATTTTGAAATGAAATGATACATCTGTGTATCATTATTACTGATAAACATTTTTCAACTATATTCATATCTAGACCCTAACAGAAATTCTTTTGCTGAACATTAAATGCCCCATATTTTCTTGTATTCTTTAAATTATTTCTATTCTCTGCCAAGTTTCTAGATTCAGTGAAATTGATAGAGAATATTACTATGCAGAGACTATATTAAAAAGCTGATAAATTCTTTGATGTCTAATTAAGAAGACTACTGTGTTCTCCACATCCTAAATGATCTCATGATATTGTAAGCAGGTTGTGATTTGGCATGCTTGTACGGATTGCACCCAGCATGTAAAAAAATTTCCTTTAATTGTTATGTGAAATGTTTGCATATGTGGTGATTATCTGTGAACTCATTGTACATGTATCCAAATGTGTTTTCTATTGTGCTTGATTTTGCTGTCCATTCTTGAATGTCTTGGCAACTCAAGAAACATATGTTCTGTGCTGTCTTCTGTAATGCATATACTCTTTGATGTTTTGTCACATTTTGTCAGCTTTTATTTTACTCTTTTTCCAACAACATATCTTTATATTTGTTGGAAACAAATTTATGCAAAGACAATTTTAGTAAGCTTTGCTCAACATTCTTTTATTTATTCATTTGCCATTTTTTCAATTTTTTAAACATCCACCTGGTATAAATCTTTTGCAGTTAATCCACCATCAGACTTGAATTTTACAATTATAGATGAACATAATGTTCAAATGTCATGGAAAAGGCCACCAGATGCAATAGTGGGTTACAGAATAACTGTGGTTCCAACAAATGGTGAGTTCTGTAAAATTTTGTTATGTGATTACATTTTTTGAAATATTGGGTTTATTTTTGCTTATATCTAACTTAAGTATGAGAGTAACTGGTAAAATATTTCTGAAGGTTGTGATCAAGACAGGGCAGCAGCAAAGGGCATACAAAGACCAGTGGTTGTTCCAAGTTAGAGCTTTTCTTACCATAGCATTTACCCTTTTGGGACTGCAAGTAATAAGTTTTGGATGGCTTCCTTTGCAAGGAGCAAAAGGAAGGTAGAATCATCACCCTACTCCTTTTCTATTCTTTTACCTTAAAGGTCAAGAATTGTATTGTGCTGTGCAATACAGTCATTATTCTATTTCACTTTGAGAAATAATTAGTGTAAAAGTGATATTGAATCAGAACTGGACCATAATTTGTGAGATGATAGTACATTTTGTATGTGCACTTTAAGATTTAAATTTCCTGGAATTTAGTAAACACTTTGGTAATTTTGTTCACTATTGAAAAAAAATTTAGTCTGAAGTTTCATGTTTCAATATTCATACTTCATGAAAACTGAAAGTCTATAATTCTAAAATTATAAGTGGATTTTAGATAAATTATTCTCTGTCACATTTTGTTTTATAATAAACTTATTAATATTGGATTTTAAGACTGCATTAAGTGTTTTATATATTTATTGCAGATGGACCTACTAAAGAATTTACTCTTTCACCTAGCACTACCCAAACTGTCTTATCAGATCTTATACCTGATGTAGAGTATGTTGTATCAATAGCTTCATATGATGACAGAGAGGAGAGTCTACCTGTTTTTGGCCAGCTGACAAGTAAGTAGCTTTATACAATTAGAAAACCAAGTAAGATAACTGAGTGGTCATTCATAAAACTTTGATCCAGTTCCTCAACAAAATTGCCACATACCTAAACTCTCATTAGATGGAGCTGTCTGAACAGCCTTTTCCCGTTATTCCTAGTAGAAGCAGAGAAAATTTGCAAGACATCAAAGGAGACTAACATGGATGTATAGTGTCTGACAACCCCTATAGAATTCTTGGCAGGAGACACCTGGGTTTGTTTTTTTTTTTTTTTGAGCTAAACCTACTTTCTGTAATTGCATCTGCTAAAGTCAAGGGGAAGACGATCATTGACCTCAGTAACAAATGAATCCAACAGGCATCCTGCGTGTCTCTGTGTGTGTGTGTGTGTGTGTGTGTGAAAAAGCTAACTATAGTCATCAAATAATAAAATGTGACACAATATATCTAAATGCATACTAAAATATTGAATTTAAGTTTTTATAATTTATTTTAATAATTAAAGCATAAAATAAATTTAATCGAACAAAAATCCACAGCATGCCCTCTTCTATGATTTATTTTGTCTCATGTATCATGCTTCACATACAACCATGGGAAAATTACTTGTTATTAACTCCCCTAGATGTTAGAGATGGGAAATACTGGTGTTGCATGTAATTTTCATGAAATTACTGTACAAGATGTACAAATACAGAGTATCCTTAGTTATTTTCATTTTCTGTATTTTGTGTTGTTTTGAATACTATGTTGTCACATCTGTAAATACAGGTGATGTATTATTCAGAACATGTACTTATCTTTTTTTGTTCTGAGTCTTGTCAGATTTGTGTCTCTAATTCCCTAAATGCCTTTCTTTGATATTTACAAATTTAACCTGATTTTCTCCATTAATTCTGTCTATTGTGTGCTTTCTGCAGTTCAGACAGGTGGTCCAGTGATACCAGAGGAAAAGAAGGTTGAGGCTCAATTACAAAGTAAGGTGTTTTGTCTTTCAGCTTACCTGACCTTTATCTTATCTGAGGTCTAGCTCTAGCACACTGTAAAGTTAAACTGTGTTCCTGTTTTACCTAGCAATGAAGTTCACTTGTAAAGTTGTCCAGGGTTAAGAAAACTTGCGAAGGGCCTGGGATAGAAGGAATTCAGTAAATGGATTGAAAGATTAAAGTGCAAAGTTGGTACTGAAACTAGGGATTTCATGCAACTAACCTGAGCAAGTCCATGAGTGTCTTGGTCCTATTAACATCAAGCTTTGTGCTGTGGATAAAAGACGTTGCAGAAGAGCTGGTGCAGCTGTAATGGGGAGATAAAGATACAAGGCAGAAGTGGTAACTATGTTATGCAAAAAGTTTTGTATGTGTGTTTTCATCTGTTGTGGCATAACAGATCTTGTGGATTAGCATGAGAGGTGTCTCAAAACAGTTCCTTTTTAATAATGGCAGCTAGAAAACTCAGATGGGTAAATTCACTTATGTGAATGATGCTTCCACGAGTAAGATATTCCAGATAAGAAGATCAATCTATTAAACCACTGTTTTTTTGACTTTTCGCTACTAAGTTCCCATCAGATGTCTCACTGATTTGTAAGAATGCTATTGGTTATTTGCTGATAATTTTGCTTTTTTTTCTCCTGTTATTTTCCAGGATGCTCCATAAGTGCAATGACAGACTTAGTTTTCCTGGTAGATGGCTCATGGAGTGTAGGGAGGAATAACTTTGGATATATTCTGGACTTCATGGTTGCCCTTGTATCAGCTTTTGACATTGGGGAAGAAAAGACGAGAGTTGGAGTTGTTCAGTACAGTTCAGATACAAGAACAGAGTTCAATTTAAATCAGTATTTCAGGAGAAGTGATCTTATTGATGCAATTAAAAGGATACCTTACAAAGGTGGCAACACAATGACAGGTACAGATTTTCCACGTACATGTTTATTAAGCATTTAGTTTCATAATTCAAATTTGCTTTAAATCCTGGTTCATACAAATCTAGTAAAACACAACTTGTGGTGTTGTTTTTAGGTGAGGCTATTGATTACCTGGTTCAAAACACCTTCACTGAGTCTGCTGGAGCAAGAAAAGGCTTTCCCAAAGTAGCAATTGTCATTACTGATGGAAAAGCTCAAGACGATGTAGAAATTCCTGCAAGAGAGCTTCGCAACATAGGAGTTGAAGTTTTTTCTTTGGGTATGTCAAGTTTTTCAAATGATTGAGAGGCATTGATAAAGAAGTAATTCGTATGTTGTACAGATTCAGTGTTTAAGAATTTCACTATGCTGCTCTTTTAATGCATATGCATTAGTGGGTCATTTGCGACCTCCAGAATGAAAAATACCATTTCTGATAATTTGATAGTAATTCTGTAGCTCGTACATGGAGATTAGGACTAGCATAGTTTCAACCCTGGCCTCATTGAGGATATCACTTTATTTTCTTAGGTTGGAAATGGAATGTGTCATCTCATTATTTTGTATATTTTTGTAGTTTGATTACTGATAATGACAACAAACAGAAGACAAATTAAACTCAGCTTTACCCCAGGAAGTGCTGACATTTCATGAGTTCATTCACAGGTGTCTGTATTTTATGGCTACTTAACACAGTCCTGTCTATTGCAACTTCTAGGTATCAAAGCAGCAGATGCAAAGGAACTCAAGCTAATTGCATCTCAGCCTTCACTGAAGCATGTGTTCAATGTGGCTAATTTTGATGGAATTGTGGATATACAGAATGAGATAATCTTGCAAGTGTGCTCCGGTGTTGATGAACAACTAGGTGAACTGGTTAGTGGAGAAGAAGGTGAGATACTTTATATAAATGTATTTATAGAACTCAGTTTATTCAAATGCATATTTAAGAGGCTATCCCTACTTCCTTTGCTTTATTTCTGGAGTTTGATCCGTTGCCTCATTTAGCAAGTGTGGAAAACTGCTCTCAGTCTTGTGTATTTAAATGCATGAGAACAGAACATGTGATGTAGTAGGTTTGGAATAGCTCCATTATTCCACAGTTTCAAAGGCAACATTGATGTGCAGTTATCAGAGTCTCATTCAGTCAGTTTGGACACAGGCGTCACTTCTGTGGAAAAATGTACTAAAGGGAAAAAACCTGCTTGGTGAAGGGGCAGAATATGTAATAGGTTAAGAACCAAGGAATGAAAACTGGAGATTACTGAGAAAACACAGACACCAACCTGTGTCACTGCAGCTTTCTGGTCCTCTAAGGTTTTGAATAACTAGTTATTCTTTAACCAAAATGGCAGCAGAGATGACTCCACTGCCATAGTGCTCTGCTCCAGTCTGCATTTGTTCACACTTTCTACTGTGTTTCTGCGAGTGTAGCTTTCACTTCTGGTTGAAATGGATTTAAAGCAAGTCAGAATTTCTCTTGGAACCTCTACTATACTTGAGGGACCACGAGTGCAGTGTTCATATTTCTGCACTGATGTTGCTTTTGAACAGTCCTGTGATTCACTTCTGTTTATTTGCACTAAAAAAAAAAAAAAAAAAAGAAAAGTGATTTTTAATGATGATTAAGCAAAGATAAGTAAATTTATTCCAGAAATAAAAACCATACAGAAAATATGGTTTAAATTGTAATTAATACTTTGGGTTTGCATTTGATTTCTTTCAGTGGTGGAACCTCCTTCAAATCTGGTGGCCACTCAGATCTCCTCAAAATCTGTTAGGATCACTTGGGATCCATCCACAAGCCAAATAACTGGCTATCGGCTGCAGTTCATTCCAATGATAGCTGGTGGAAAACAACATGTACTGAGTGTGGGTCCTCAGACTACTGCTCTCAATGTTAAAGATCTCTCTCCAGACACAGAGTATCAAATTAATGTTTATGCAATGAAAGGACTGACCCCGAGTGAGCCAATAACAATAATGGAAAAAACACAACAAGTGAAAGTTCAAGTGGGTGAGTTAAAAGCCACTACATTATTTTCACATGGTAGCTTTTCATTGATTGAACCTCTGATGCTTGTGTTAATCTCATACCTTCATTATTTATGAGAAATAGCTTTGTTACTAAATAACAAATAAGTATAGCATATTTATTTTGTTTATAAGCAACTGTGAGTGATACATGAACTACAGATGCAATTGTAATGTTGTGGCTGTTGAAAATCTGTTGACAGTGGTTATTCTTTCTCTTTGCAGAATGCTCACGGGGTGTGGATGTAAAAGCTGATGTTGTGTTTTTAGTGGATGGTTCCTACAGCATTGGTATTGCCAATTTTGTAAAAGTAAGAGCCTTTTTGGAAGTGTTAGTTAAAAGCTTTGAAATATCGCCTCGAAAAGTACAGATAAGTCTTGTCCAGTACAGCAGAGATCCCCATATGGAGTTTTCTTTGAACAGATATAACAAAGTGGAAGACATAATTCAGGCTATTAACACCTTCCCCTACAGAGGTGGATCTACCAACACAGGCAAAGCAATGACGTATGTGAGGGAGAAAGTATTTGTTACCAGCAAAGGATCAAGACCAAATGTGCCAAGAGTCATGATTCTTATTACTGATGGAAAATCGTCAGACGCTTTTAAAGAACCTGCAATAAAGCTGAGGGATGCAGATGTAGAAATATTTGCAGTTGGTGTGAAGGATGCAGTGCGCACAGAGTTGGAAGCAATTGCATCACCTCCTGCTGAGACCCACGTTTACACAGTGGAAGATTTCGATGCTTTTCAAAGAATATCATTTGAGCTTACACAGTCAGTCTGCCTACGAATTGAGCAGGAACTGGCTGCTATAAGGAGAAAATGTAAGTAACTGCTATTACTTAGAGGAATGTAGAAAATGCAGTGAAAAAAGATCTGAACCAATGTTTTGTGCTGGTAGTTACCTAAAGAATGTAAATTGATGAAATTGTCCACATACAAATGATAATTTTAATAACTGGGGATTTGCTTTTCATTTTCAAACATATTAAAAGCAATGGGGGAAATGAATGGTGAAATGGAGATGGAAAAAGTATTGGAGAAATTTCCCCCCCTCTCCCCTGCTAAGTATCTAAAAAGCTATTAAAATGTGTGTCTATTGGAATGACCTTAGTGGATGTGCTGTGCTTTTACACTCAGTGTCTTGAGTGGAACAGTTATCATGCCCGTTCTTTTTTAGCTGTCCAAGATGAGGCTTGTCTTTTAGATTTCCAAAGACAGTGAAGCAATGCCAACAACTCTAGGGGCAATTTGATTAATATTTAGAATAAAATTAATGGCCCTCTGGTATGGGCTTAGGCAATACAACTTGAGATAGCAGATGCTAGGTGATATTGATCTCAGTCTAACTGTGTGAAGATTGAAGACTTCTAAGACTGAACTGAAGCAGCACATGAAAATCTTGACATGCATCCAAATTCAGCCATCTTGGATGTTCAAAACTTAAAGGATTTCTAAATGATTAGCTTTTGGTCAGCTAAAGTTACTTAGATTAGTTGGCACCCTCGGTGTCCCTACTTATGTTTAGTAGAACACAAACATTGAATAGTCCCCAATATTGAAAACCCCACCCTCTTAAAAAATAAGCCTTTTGTTTCAGGATAGCTTTGAGGAACAAACCAGCAGCACAGCCTTTGTTTAGAGGGCTGAAGCAGTCATAAGATTCCCACTGTTAGGCTGACTAGGCCAACCAAAACAAGCCCAGGGTGTCAGGTTTGTGTTTGTGCCTCATGTCAAATTCCTTGTTTCTCCTTCAGCTTCATTCCTGAAAAAATACTGGTGTTTATTTTGTCCTATTTCTAATCTAGATCTGAAAGAAATCCCAACAATTCTTGGTTTCTATTGAGGACATAATGTTATTGATGTCCATGGGACATATAAAAGAGGAAACCTAACTTGATCATCAGATTCTAACTTAAGTTTTTATGAGTATAGATGGACCGTTTTAATTTGATTTAGAAATCACTGATTTGGTGCTTCTACTATTGTTGAATGATTTTAAGCAACTTATATATGAGCATCAGATTTGATAGCTATAGGCAAATACTGTGCACATGCAACAAAATATCTGTTCCATTAGAATAAATAAAATGGAGGGAATTTTTTAATTTATTTTAGAGATTTCATGTTTAAAATATTCTAGCAAGTATGCCTCACATGCACATTTTTATTTCTATACAGCTTATGTGCCTGCAAAGAACATGGTCTTTTCTGACATAACATCTGACAGTTTCAAAGTGAGCTGGTCTCCAGCTGGATCTGAGGTTTTGTCCTATCTCATTAAATACAAAGTAGCAGTCGGCGGAGATGAATTCATTGTTTCAGTACCAGCTTCAAGTACTAGTTCAGTTCTCACCAATTTACTGCCTGAAACTACTTACGCAGTCAGTGTGATTTCTGAATATGAAGATGGTGATGGCCCTCCCTTGGATGGAGAGGAAACCACCTTAGAAGGTAGGATTCCCATTACTCTCAGACACAAAGAAGTCATATATTCAAATAAGAATTTGCTTAATTGAAGAATGGGTCTGTGAAGAGCATCAGCTGAGACTGATAAGCTATGCAGAATGAGAAAAAACATTATTGTATCTCAATGCGTTCAGTAAAGATATAGAATTCCAATAATATGCAAACATTAGGTTGTTAAGATTGGATTTTATTTTTCCTGAAAGCTGGATGGATGCTGTGTTTCTCTGCATTGGTCTCTTTTCAAAGGAAGTAATAAGTTTTCAATAATAAATTCAGTGGCATGAATTAACGGTAATATACAGTCCAGTTGGACTAGATGAACATTGTTGGTCCCTTCCAACTGAACTATTCAATTCTATTCTGCTCTGTTGAATAATTATGACTTTGATGCAAGAATGCATGTTGACTTCAATACATTTAAACTGAAATGTATGCCTATGTAATTTGCTATGCCATAACTTAACATTAGTAGAAATTCTGTTTTATATACAATAGGCTTAAAGGGGATTGAGTTTTTGGTCAACTTTTTTTTTGTCAGAACTCCATGGGTCTGATCCAATAACTGATTCAAAACTTCCTCTCATGTCAGTGTGAGTTTATGTGATCAAGGCCTGTCAGTTTAAGTGTGGTAACCGTACTTTTTCTTGATACAGTTGCCATGATGCATTTCTGCTGGTTGAAAGGAGCAGCATGACAGTAAATTTGATTTTCTATTCCAGTAGTTGAATACTAAGTCTGCTCTAAATCATGCTTTTTAAAATATTGATCCACTCTTTTTCATTATTCCGTGCTGTCATCTGTGACCTTTGGTGACATAAATTGTTCCCAAGGAGAAAAAGAAACAGCATGGAGATTTGTTAATTGGTGTTTCCTCTTAGGACTGATAGAAATAAACACCTATAAAATAGCTTTTTTTGGATGTTAAGTTTGGAAGATACAGGTTTCACTGTCAGTATGCACATTTCCATGACATTACCAGTCAGAATATTTTGGCCACACATAATTTTCCTGTAGGAAAACAGACAAACTCTTGGCTGATTAGAATATGTAGCTTTTGTGTGTAGGAGAAGGAAAAGCTTTAATAAGAATAATCAATACTCCCATGCTGTAACTTATAACATGTAACTATCAGCATCATGATCTGATATTATCCCACCATGTCTGAGAAGACAGTCCTTCTGCAGTCATGTAAACGTCAGCAGCTCTCCATGCAGATCTAGCCAACAGTTCGGGCCAGATGGCTTTCTTGGCAATTAACTTTGGTTTCAGACTTTTAAAGGATTTGAAGTTGAGTATTGTATTTCTGATTAATAGGAAAAAAGTTTGTTTCTTTAAAACTAAGATTATTAATTGCATCACTTTTAACGTGGAAGAACAATGCTTATAGCATATAGTTAGTAAAGAACAAAAAAAAGAGGGTTTTTTCCCCTAAATGAAAATGCTGTACTCCAGGCAACTTGCAGTACAGTAGATCTTAATGTCTGTTGGAAGAGTTGTGTCCTGTTTAGTGTGCCCACAAGTTCATCTGAGCTGCTGTATCTTTTGTCAAGGGGCAGGCTAGCTTAAATGATTCACCACAGTTTTACTTTAGTTTCTGGAAAAACAAGCTATTTCTTTGAGTTAGAGACTAAATTCAGAAGCCTTTTTTAAAGATTAGGTGCAACTCATATTACAATGAATTCTTTTTTTGTTGCAAAAATTTAACTTAGAGAAATAGAATTGTTGTGATTTTTTTTTTTTCCTGTTGCATTCTCCTTGGTCATTTTTTAAATAGGAGAGCTAATAGAGTGTGTAATCAGGTGTATCTGACAACTGTCTGTAAATGGAAGTGGTGCAGCTGCAAATGGCCACAGCAAGGAAACTTATACTATTTGTTGTGTTAATAAGTTTCCCCACTATGCCCAAATGTCCCTCAAGCAGTTGAGGGACACATGATCAGACTGTCTAAATTTTCAGAAGCTATTATATAAACTGGGATTAATATACTTTTGGGGACAACTTTGTTACACTGCTAAGTGTAACCCTAGCCCTAATTTTCAGAAATTACTAATGGTGTGTTTATCCTAAAACAATGGGAGGGCACTGTAAACTGTTGTTTTGCTAAACTGGATGAGCTAACAGAATGGTTGGAATGGTTTTACTTCAGATACTACTTCACCAAAGGCAAATATTTACAAACTATATGTGTATATTTTTTGTAGTTAAAGGTGCTCCTCGAAACTTAAGGATAACAGATGAAACTACTGATAGCTTTGTAGTTGGCTGGACACCAGCTCCAGGAAATGTCCTACGGTACAGACTTGTTTATAGACCCCTTACTGGAGGAGAAGGGAGACAAGTGACTGTCTCAGCAAATGATAGATCAACTATTCTGCAGAATTTGATCCAAGATACAAGATATGAAGTGTCTGTTATTCCTGAGTATCAGTCTGGGCCTGGGAATTCATTGAATGGATATGCAAAAACTGATGAAGGTACATGACAAATGCTGTGAATGTAGTAAGCTTGAGAAGAACTCCCTGGCTGCTGACGTATTCGTGCTGAAAAGAGAATAAATCATACAATCCATATGCATTATCTCAGATGAACAGAGAATTATAACATTGCCCAAGCTTAGTGGAGAGGCAATTTAATTTAACAAAATTGCAATATTTCTATTTGAAATATAGTCTCTTGAACCTGTAACACCTGATACGGTGAGATAACTTGGGCAAAGAATCTACCTGTATATTTAATTAATTGTCCTCATGATTCTTCATATTGTCAGTGATATAAATTATATAACTTTTGAGCAAATTCAGACCCTGTTTGCATTTTGTTCTGAATGCTTAGCAAGGAATTAATGAAACATTTAATTTACTGAAGTTATCACTGTAGACTTGTGTGAAGATGCATGATCCTTTAACACGTATCATGCCTTATTAAACAAAATCCAGGTAGTATGGAGACATTTATGAATGTCCTGATCATTGTTGAAATTTCACTGAGATCTTAAATATTATAAACCAGAAGTTTTACAATCAAAAGAACTCTGTAGGTGTGTTAATTTCATTGGTCATCTTTGACTTGATTCTGCAGTGGCTTCAACGTGGATCTTGGCTTGTTGAAGTTGAGCATATATTAAGTTTCTGCTACATATAAGTACTAGAATGATTGAGCCTGTTTTAACAGAAAAAAAATGGAAGTAAAAAGATTTTATTGGGCATTTTTGCCTAAGGAAAGTGGGGATGGAATTATAAAATCCTGATTATGGTAAAGATATACTGTAGCAGTGTTAGTGCAGGCTATTCAGGAATTATTTTTTATCATGAAATCCTATGTTGTAGTAACCTAAAAAGTCAACCAAGAAACGAAGATTTCCTCAACTTGTTTTCAACCTTTTTTGACATGTGCAGTCCGAGGAAATCCAAGAAATTTGAGAGTTTCTGATGCTACAACATCAACAATGAAGCTGTCTTGGAGTGCTGCTCCGGGCAAAGTGCAGCAGTACTTTATAACCTACACTCCAGTCGCAGGAGGTGAAACCAAGGAAGTGACTGTGAAAGGCGACACTACCTCTAAAGTGCTGAAAGGCTTGGACCAAGCCACTAGGTATGCACTGACTGTGTCCGCCTTGTATGCCTCTGGAGCAGGAGATGCCCTTTCTGGAGAGGGAGAAA
Organism: Cephalopterus ornatus; assembly: GCA_013396775.1. NCBI lineage: Eukaryota > Metazoa > Chordata > Aves > Passeriformes > Cotingidae > Cephalopterus > Cephalopterus ornatus. Next base: position 45,109 of record VZRE01001665.1, read on the forward strand.
CACTTGAAGGTAATTATTTATTGTTTTCTATACAGTCATTCATTTATTTGATTGAAGTTTATGGTGTCTTAAAGTGTCTTCCCGAGTTTTCCATAGAAGTAAATACATGAACGAAAAACAGGCATAAAAGCACTCTCCTACTTTACATGAATTTTCCAAACCTACTGTCCTCAGAGAGAAAAAGTGAGTTAAATCACTGGTTGTGGAGGGGACTCTGGGTCTCTTGAAACAGGTGTTCCCCAGAAGCACCAACCAAAACTGACTGTACTTCCACATCAGCCTCAGTGAAATATTTTCCCTTATAACTCTCAGCTTCTGAACAGTTTTAGTGGCAGATTGTTCTTAATGTAATGGAATTAATTAATGGGGTTAAAGTATCTCATCCATTTGAAAATTTGCAGCATTGCTACTGTACTGAGACTGAAAGATGTTCAGGGGCCATTTTTGCATTAGAGAAACAACATCTTGTCTAGGCAAAGAGATAATGAGTCATACCCTGCTTCTAACTAAGACCCTGGAGCTGAGCATAAACAGACTGCTGGCTAAGCATGAAGTCACAGCCAAAGACTTTCTTGTAAGGAGGGGAAACTGCTCTTTCTCTGCCTTTGAGTGGAGAATTCCCCAGACCAGTTCTCTGTGAGCATTCTCAATGTCATCTGTAGATTGTCAGAGGATAGGGAAAGCTGCATCCTAGGCCTTGAAAGGAAGTGTGACTGCTCTGTGCTGGCCAGGTATGTATTGCTAAAGGCTGGCACTGCAGCTGTGTAGGCATGACACTTGAAAACATCTTGCAAATGAATTATGTGGAATTAAGACTTGTCCATTGATGCTAATGGAGTTAGAGAGTGGCAGTATACTTGACTTTCAGTTTCTGCAGAAGTCTCACTTTTTGTTTACAACATAGGTTAAGAACCAAACCAGAAAAACTTTTTAAAATAGGAAAATGTAAAATCAAAGAATTTAAAAAAATAATTTCCAATGATATGCCAGTGTGCTGAATTCTTCCCACTAAATTGCAGACACTTACTTGAACACTGCAGTTTGCAGCATGGATGCTCTTGAATTCTTCTGTGGTTGATGAAGAAAGGCAGATAGTCCATCTGAGACCTCATTTTTCCTTCAACTGAACATTTATTTATCTATTGACTATAGAAGGAGCAACTGAGAACTCTAGGCACCAACCCCCTGCCCATCCCGCTAAGACAAAGATCCAATCCATGCACTTACGCTGAGACAGGATGCAGATGTTAGAGAATCAGGCACCTTGCAATTCATGCTGCAAGTTCCCTAATTCACTTGCTTTCACTACCCATGCAAGATTCAAATGCTTCTTTTGAGGGGAAAAGAGCTTGTCTCCTGCCCAGAACACTGCTGAGATCCAGGTAAATGAGAAGAGAGATGAAGATTCTGCTGCCCACATCCTCCAGAAAAGCCAGAGGTGATCAGGACCTAATGAACTTCTCTGTTGTCAGTGGTGCTGCCCCTTCTTAAGTCTAAAGCTTTTTTGGAAAGAAGAGGGAGAATGGAAATGTAGGCTTTGCACATTCTGGGTGAGTTTGAATTCACATCTCCACTATCTCCACACCCCAGCAGATTCACAAAGCTGCAGTGTATGCTGAGCAAGAATCTCCTTTACTCTTTCCACTGAACCTGAGCCACTGCACATCCAGGAATGCAAATTTCACTCTCAGAACAAAAGCAGACTAGATCTCAAGTAGACAGAGGAGCTGACATCCCTGCTCTTTTTTTTTGTCTCTGTGCTGTCAATGGATAGAGGAATTCCTGTCTTTCTTTGGAAATCTTGAGAGGCCTCTGTCTCACTGTTAAACAGACCGAATTGTCCACTTCCTTAGGGAGATGCCTTAAATTTTAGTAAAGGATTGACCAAGTTAACTGTTTATATTTGGTGGAAACGTTTTCATGAGTATATTTGTGGTAAACTCATGAGAAATCCTTTATTAACATGGAGATGTGGAGAGATCAAGTGTGTTTCAAATTCAGAAAGCTTGGCTTTTTACCCTATCATAAAACTTAAGCAAGAGAAAAGTCTTTTAAGGCATTGCCTAGAGCTTCTGTTAGAACATATCCTAGAGAGCGGTGAATGAAATACAGTAGAATCCAAATGAAAAAGTCATCAGAAAACCAGAATTCAGTCTCAGGTACAGACCGTCTTGTCCTTTCAGGGCTCTCTGCCCTATCCCACCCATCGAGGGCTCGGGTTCTTATTTGGACTTTCTGCATTGCTAAATTGTTAATAAGAAGAAAAACATTCTCAAAATTGGTTAAAGAGTCAAAAAATTTAAAAGAATAGTTGTCTGTATCTCAGGAATGAATTCATATGCAACCAGATGAAGTTTAAAATGGATGTTGCACTTAAAAGGTCACAAAAGCATTCCTGTAAGAGATTTTACTCTAAGCAACTGAAACATTACATAAAAAATTCTGTGACAGATTTTTTTCTTGGGATAAATATAAATGAATGAGCATCTTATCACCCAACCGAATTAATTTTTATTCAGTTCTTCAGCTGGGAGAAAACTAAATTAGAAATTACTTGTACCATTTTGGCATATATAGCTTTGTGACTCAAATGTAAATTCTTTGAAGATTCAGCTGGATTTGAAAATCCTATCATTGGGCATTCCAGAAAACATTACTCTTCATATTAAAACTGTCTATTTAATTTTCTTGATTAGACAAAATGTTAGTTAAGAGCATCGTAAAGATGTCAGTCATTCCTGGGTAATCAAAGGGAAAGAACAGAATACAAATTTCTGTTTGCATGACAGCAAAGGCCTAAATCAAATTTCCTTGTGGAACATCTACAGTGTATTTCAGCAATGAGCATATCTGCAGTTTTGTGGGGTGATAAAAGTACTTGAATTAGGCCAGAACTCTGAACATGGTCTGTAGATATTTTAAAGTATTCTTTGGCTAATGGTATGAAAGGTTCTCAGAATATTTGCTGCAGCATATAAGACAATATTTCACTGTATGGTGTTATCTTACCTCATTGAAAGATAAAATGACAAAATATTTGAGGAAAACCAGACAATTAAGACCAAAAGGTTTTCAATTTTGAAACTGAATGGTAACACTCAAACTTCAAAGCTTAGTATAGAAGTTTACATGAGAAGAGAAGTCATGCTGGCTGTGAAGCTAAAATAAGTATGGTTGGACCTGGATGGAAAGTTACACAGGTCAGTGAAGTGAATACTTGACTAACAAGTAGCTGAAATAATTCGTCTGACTGAGGCTGGAAACAGGACAGATCTTAACTTCTGGAGAAATAAACTTATCAACAGTAATGACAAAAAAGCTGTGAAAGGAAGCATAAAAAAGTGTTTAGTATTTCAGTTAGTTTTTCCGTGAGCCATGGTGTCTGAGAAACAAAACAGTCTGGTGTGTGTTTTGCATTGCCAACAACACTGAAATACTGAGCACTAAAGTATTTTCCTGTATCAGGAATCTCTATGGGGCTTACTTGATGTCTTCACCATATGAATTCTCAACAAACCTCTTCAGTGATGCCATAGCTGCTGGCCACTTCAGCTCCTCATCGTATCAAGAGCTAAGTTTGAGATTGCCTTTCAAACCAGGACAGTTGCTACTTTATGGTATTGATATGTAGCCTAAGAGGAATCAGTTTGGATGTAGTGAATATTTCAGCCCTAACAGGCAAGTGAGAAAAGGGGAGCTTGATACAGTAGCTTCTCCAGCTATCTTATAGTCAAGTGGCAGGAAATGAAAAATCCAAACCCTCAGATATTTATGGAATTTTACTGAATTACTAAATGGTCTCCTGCAATTAAGGGTATAGGAAAGCATTCTTACTGCTTTCAGTAATGATTTATTTTGCTCTGCACGTAGTAGAAGTTACACTTTCCCAGACAAGGGAATCCTTCAGCAGAGAGCAAAAAAATGAGAAGTTTTTAGACTGCTCTAACCTGATCTGCAAGGACATGTCTGCCGAGGCTTTCACTGAAGGCGCTTCAGTTATGTTTGTTATCTCCAAAGTATTTTGGAGCAGTTACAAATTGCTCTTGGAAGTTCCTCCTCTTCCTCTGTTTTTCAGTGTTTTGAAGTGGCTTGTTTGTTTCAGGATTCACGGGAAAATCAATCCACACAAACTCAGAAATCATTCCGTGTAGTTAATATAATTTACCAGCTGGGTAATCTCAGTTTCACGTTATATTTTTATTTTTGCTAAGTATATGCTTGCCCTTATTGTTCCTCTACATAAAACAGAGAGGGTGAATATTCCCCCAAGTAACTGTAGATAATCTCTTCTATAAACTGTTTGCATAGCTCTCTGGTCCAGCCCAAAGATAAACACATGCCAGAGGATCAGCATTTTATGAACTGTTCAGAGACAACACAGTATAGAGAGTTTAGCAAATGAGTAATCAGAAAATGACTCATTTCTGAGAGTGCCATTCCGTTACCAGGTAATTGTTATTCAGGGAAAATGGGTTTATTTCTTTTTTGTGTGTTTGTGGAGCAGGAAAAGGAAAATAATGTTTTTGCCACTTTGTTAAAGGAGTGTGCTTTCCTTCTTCAGTAATCCAGACTTTAGGAAATTTATAGTGCTCTCATCTTTTATGCTCTCTTTCAGTCACAGACTGATTTTGTCTACAGTTATGAGGTACTGTCCAAAGGTGAAAGTTCTGGAACTTTGTATTTCTTACTCCTTTAAACATAATTGCATGTGCAAAATATGTGCACATATTTTGAAAACTCTCCACTGATACATATTCTCTCACTTTCGAAAGTGCATGGTGATCCATCACTAGGCTGCTTTGGTTGGAGTCCTTGTATAAAGGTGCCATGGAAAAATTTTCCTCAGACATACTTTTTTGGCTGTGATTCCCCTCAGCTCACACTAAGTTGTTGAAATTGCTAAAGTAAATTAAATCTGTGCAGGCTGCCATTTGCTGTGGCGTGGAACAAGGCTTGTGAGAACTGGGGGAACTAAACAAATTAGCACTGATGGTGCTTTGATGCAAATTAGCATCGATGATGCATAATACAGATTGAAGAACAAGCAAGAAACACCCACGGAATGTCTTAGGGAAAAATCCCACTGTTATCCTCAAACACTCCATTTGGCTTTCAGTGTATTTTGGGATCATATGATCTTACCCAAGTCATCATACACCAGAAGTAAAATACCATGAGAAATATGGTGAGGGCAGTGAGTGGAAATGCAGCAGACAGCGAGCAGTTTGTGAGTGCTACTGCTTTCCTAATCTGTTTTTTAATAAGAGATGTGGTTTTAAGTCTGGCAAGAATTTGGTTTTCTGCCCAAATGCATGCTGTCAGATGAAAAGAACATACTGTACATTAGCTGCTAAATAGATTAACTTTTATAATTTGCAGTTGTTTTAAAGAGTAACAAATTCATTGCTAGATTAACCAATCTATACAGAAATGCTTAATCCTAAGAAATGTCTGAAAAGTTTGAAAGCTGAGGATCTGTTTTATGAGTGCCCTTTTTCTGCCAGGTATATATTTTTCAGAACATCTTTAAGAATATTTGAGTAACTGACTGTAAGCGGGGAAGTCATTACACTTTTAAATACGAATTTCAGAGAAATTTAGAAAAAAAAGCTAGGTTATTTTTTTTTTCAGAAAAAATATTCACTGATCAGATTCTCATCCTGCTTTCACTGAGAAATTTCAAAGGGCTTCACTTATATCAGTGAAGATCCTAGGCTAGGTCCATTGTTGGTAAAAATGGACAAAGTTCTTTTGACATACATGAGATGGCTAGTCTCCATTAGCAGAGATGTCAACCCATTTTATTTCTTACCTTTCTGCATTTTAGAATAAATAAAAAGAGGCACAGTGTATTATATTCAGGACATAAATTTGAGAGATAATAACGTAATAGTATCTCCCCCTTTAGAAAGAGAATCTTTGCATTTCAGTGATATAAGGCCCAATGCTGCCATCCCGTTTGATGAGTAGCTATTTGTGCTGTGAGCATTGGTCTGTGCTAAAGCAACGTATGAAAAAAAGTTATTGTGACTGAATCACTTTTCATTTTCAAGTTATTTTCTATTGTATACATTTCTTATAGCTTAGGTTTGGGGATTTTGGAGGGGGCTCTTTTTTGGTCAGAAAATGGATGGTAGTTCTTTGGTAAATAAACTATTTCTTTTTGCTGTTTCTATAGTAACATAAGAATGCTTTAGAAATTAATGACCTCCCCCAGGTAGAATAGTACAAATTCAAGTGACATTTTCTTACAATGAGTTTTTTAGCATATCACAGGGACTTTACATAATGTTCAGACTGTGTAGTGCTGCTTCTGTCCTGACAGAAACAGGGACTCAGTGTCCTCAGCAGTTTAATGCTGTTTCATGCGTTTTTAAAATTAGACATTCCAAGATGTTTGAGTATGATATTTTGATAATCTGTGGAAAATTATCTTAGTTATTTCTAGGAAATGAAATACGTAACAGAAAAAAAATAACACAGGGGAAGGTTGAGTGAATAATAGTAAGATATTTCCACACAGTTGAGAGCAGTGTTAACTGATTAACTTTTGGAAAAGATAGATAAAATATTATAAGGACTGAATATGAACACCTGTTGTTGTTATCCTAGATCAGGGACTCAGAAGTGTTCTGGCCAAAGTCCCTCTGTTTTGAGTCAGAACTCTCCTGGTTGGCATCTTCTTAGCTTTCTGCGGAAGATCAAGAAACCTGCTCTAATGAGATCATGTGAGCATCCCTCTGTGTAGCAAGTTCTTGACTATTCCCTGTACTATGCCCACATCCCCTCTCTGCGTGCCTGAGGTCTGGTATTCCAACTACTTTATGTTTTGGAGGGAAGGATATCAGCCAACCCAAGTGGCTGCCTGAAAGTGATTCTGCTATCATCTCATCTGATGGGTGTACTTGGATCCTTGCCTGTGGCAATTTAACCTATTGATTCTGTTGGATACTCCTGACTTATGCCCACTGTAAGCAAGGCAGGACTCAGGCCATAACATATGCCTCTGCAAATGAAGGTTCATTTATTCAGTTGATTATGACCTTTTAGGATGCTGGCTAAGATAAATGCTGTGTTTAACTTAAATGAAACATGGCCCTGGATGGAATTTACCATTGCAGATTGATTTTGAAACCTGGTTTTAAAAACCACATATAGAAAGTTGTTTAAACTTTGGGCCCAAACTGCATGCAAAAATCCCACTGAGATCAGCTGGAGTTTTGTAAATGTTTCTGAGGAGAAAGGTCATTTGAATAAGGCCATTTGATTTTTATGAATGTCAACATTTTAATTTTAGCTGATTCAGTCTTGTGTTCAATAACAACAGTGTTTGCTGGAGAGCTGTGGGAAGTAAGCCAAGTGGACAGAGGGAAACTGCTTTAATATCATATTGTTTCTCTGGCACACTACAGTGGAAAAACTTAATATGGAGACTGGGCATTACAGAAGTCCAGAACAGGGTGTAAAAGCACCTGACTGAAAGTTACCAAGTGAATTTTTGAGAGTGTATCTGCACTGAGTGGTGGTAGAGGTGTACAGGGGACTGTGGGCAGTGAAAAGTGCTCTGAGCTAAAAACTGCCAAAGTGAATCTGATGGCCTGACGCTGGTGACTGACTGTTTTGCTCTCCCAGGCAGGGTTTTGACCTGTGCACACAAACACTTTGTTTTACTGTGTACGTACTCAGCATGCCTTACAGCTGTGCTTACACCAGCTGGTTTGGTGCTCCAGAGCATCATAGGACCTCAGGCCAGTTGGGGAATAATTTTCAAAAAGCAACTTCTTTCTTGCTTGCTAATGTCTCGGGGGCTGTATGAAGTGATAAACGTACATTGGCTTCCACTTGAAGTCAAGAAAAAGCAGGAGTGTTTTGACAGCCACTTGCCAGCCAGCCAGCCAGCACTTTTCTTTCTTACAGCGTGCATTGTCTTTCCATGCTCCTTATCTGTCCTGTTTAAACAAGCAGTCAAGAAGTGGGTATAAAACAAGCATTTCTGAGCGCATGGACCAAGGAACAAAATTACTGTTCAGGTGTTACTGTTGTAGATTTTTGTGTGTGCATGGAATGTAAGGAAGTTACCTAGGTATTTTGTTTTAATCCAAGGGAAAAATATTTCATAGGTCTAATTGCGTGTTTGCTAGTCACCATGTTATACCTGTGTTATTGTGGAGCATAAATATGTTTCTTGACTCTGAATGTAGCAGCTTAGATATTATTTCATGCAATCCTAATAATTTCAGACTTAGAGTTGGACTATATCTTAAACACAGCTGTTTCCTTAATAAAAAAAACCAAAAACCAACCACTTGTGGGAGATCCGGTGAAGCAAAAAAAAAAAATCCGTGAGTGAACTTCCACCTCATGCATGAGGTGCAAATCAAGTTAGTGTGTTATGTTAAAGAAGTGTTCTCAGTTGCAGTGTAACATATAAAAAGTGTAATTTCCCTCAGTAGGTAAGTTGTCTTGTCAGCAGTTTCCAACTATTTGAAGTAAAAATTTTCCATTTAGTTCTAGTGGTTTGGTAGGAATCCCAGATCATTTTCCCTCTCTTACCTTGCCTTATAAAAAAGACATTTAGTTCCAAAGAATATTTCTTTCAGAACCAACATATTACAGTAACTGCAGTTCATTATAGTCCATTCCAAACAAATTATTTTCCTCCATTATTTAATGACCTCAGTAATTACTTAATCAATAAGGGTTTTAAATAAGCAGTTATTTTTGCAGTATTTCCAACATATATCATTAGCTCTGGTGTCCAAGAGTAGTCTTGCAAAAAATTGTGCTGTGGTAGCAGATACTTTAATACTGAAATCATGTTGTGGCAGAGCCATGTTTTAAAGTAGCCAAAATAAAGTGACTTGTATATTTATATTACATTAAAATATGGAAAGAAAGGTTTTTATTGTGAGACATCTGTGCATTATATCAAGTTAAGTTTTCCATATTTTTTCCATTTGGATTGCCTTAATATTTTTTTTATTGTATGAAAAAGCCAAGATTTGGGAGTAGGAGCTTAAGAGCAGACAGAAAAATTGGTGTAATTTACTTTTGAAGGCAAATCTTTTTTTCAGGCTTCCAGGAAAATTGTTCTTTGGAGTTTAGATTCTGCCCTGACTTTCATTTAATGCAGTCACTGAATTTGGTGAGACTTCACGAAGCATGAGCTGAATCAGGCCTTTTCACTTTAACTGTTTTTCACTCTATGCAACCACTGTTATGAAAGGATAAGTGAACTTTACTAAAACCTCTGTATTTTAACCTTTTCCTGAAGAGAAGATGCCATAAATTGCGATGATTTATATTGTGAGTCTAAAAATTGGTTTGAAGAGTAAAATTGTAAGGACTGATGCAGAGTTAGTATGGAAAAGGATTGTCTCCAGAAGAACATGATGGGATGTCTCTAAGACTGTGAAACCCCCACAACACAAAGTGTTTGCTTACATGCACTGTTAGCTATATTTGAGAGTCATCTTCATGACTGTTGTGGCACCCTTTGGTTCTGTAATCTGTATAGCTGGTGAATCTTTACTATATTCAGATAGGTTGACATTAATTTCCATTCAAGTCAAGTGGGATTTGTTAGCTCAATTTTAATGAAGTTATGCTGGCACTGAGATGTTTCCAAAATGAAGCTTTCTACAAGCAGTCTTATTTGCTCTGCTGGGATTGGGCTTGGAAATGTTGCAGATTTGTGGTGGAAGTAAAAGACGAATATGAAAAGTGAAAACATAGTATAGGACTTTGAACAACTTGTTGCTCAGCCTGAAACTGCTTCATGCTTCTGAATGTAGTGAGCCCTGTTCTTGCAATGAGGCTAGGCAGCCAAAATTGGATAGGTACTGAATTTCTCTGTGTTCAAAGAATTTTGATTCTAGTCCTGTGGTTGTTATGGTATAGTATGTTTTTATCAGTGAGGGTAAAACTTAACTGTGATGCCATGAGGCCACCTCAAGTGTTTGAGTCCTCTTGCTAAGCAGTCTCTCAGCAATGTCCTGTCCAGTCAAAATGCCACAGAGAATACACATCAAAGAGTCAAAAAGCTTCTCTGTGTATGTAGATCTGGTTGTATAGATCCCTTTTGTAGATTTTGCTTTAATGAGGCCATTGCACTAAACCCACCAGTGATTGCTCCTTTCCTGCCATCAAAAGCAAGCTACTGCGATAGGAAAATTGAACGTATGTTATAAATGTACTGCACCACTTTAAACCAATGAGCTTCATTTTTAAGCCATGGAATTACTCTGGTGCGTTAGGTGAGACTTGTGCATCCAGCTGAAAACTGGGTTTCACAGACTAATGAGCTGCTTCCTTTGTTCCAAGCTGGTTGAAACAAACTACAGGGAGGAAAGAGCTACAATTCTACTGAGTGGAAAGATGGAGGGTGTTGTCTACTCTAAGTGTGGCATGAAGTAAAGACACTTCAAATTAGTTGTAAACATAAAATGAAATAGATGATAGATCTGGTGAGTGGTAGTCTGGAAGATAATAGTACTATTAAACAAGAAGTTAGAGCTGTCAGAGAAAGGACTGTTTGATGCAGGTAAAAGTCTCCTTTATTTAACCCTCAGAAAAAATTTACACCCATAAGGATGGAGATGAATAAATGAAATAAATTTATTTATTTGAGAGTTAAAACTTACCCAAGTGAGCTGCACCACATTTAAGCACTGGTTTCATTCCAAGTCTTTGAATACTGCCATTTTTATTTTGCATATTCTAAAGCATGACTACTAAGTATCTTGCATGGTAAGGCACAGGATCATTCATAGTCTAAAGCTAGCTTGAAGCATTTTGTTGAAACATTAATGAATTTTTTCTTGGAACTACAAATGTATGACATTGAAACTAATATTGATGGGGAAAGTTTGTTTTCGCTCTTATGATCATTTGACTTTGAGATTTGTACTTTGCTATTTGCATTTAAGAGACAGTTTGCTGTTTTCTTTTTTGCAGAACGCGGTTCACCACGTAATTTGGTTACCACAGACATAACTGACACTACAGTTGGGTTATCATGGACACCAGCTCCAGGAACAGTTAACCATTATAGGATAGTATGGAAATCACTTTATGATGATATGATGGCAGAGAAGAGAGTCCCCGGAAACACAGTGGATGCTGTGATAGAAGGCTTGGAGCCAGAGACTAAATACAGGATTTCAGTATATGCAGCCTACAGCAGCGGAGAAGGAGACCCAGTAGAAGGAGAGGCTTTTACTGATGGTGAGTGCAGTACAACATTACTACCATTTGTAACATTCTGTTCTTGATGAAATTACTGTTTTTAAAAGAAAATGGACCTTATTTTTCTTTTTTTTTTTTTTTTTCCCTCCCATGAAAATTGCCTCAAACCAAAATGCCACCTCAGCTCAGTCAATTCTGGCATTTTTTTTGACAATTAAAAACACACTAAAATCTCTTCTATGTCATGTAGGTTTGGATTCAACAAGAGTTACCTTCAACTTAAGATATGACTTTGTCTGCGAATTACTTTGAAGTCAGCCTTTCATAGGCTTGATGTGACTGCTGGAAATAAGGTGGCGGAAATGTTATGGATAGAGTAAGGAGGAAAGATGGTGTAAATTCCCACAGAATCTGGGGCTCTTCTTTTTTTTTAATTTGCCAATCATTATGTAGTATTTGTGGAAGGCTCAAGCCTCTCCTGCAGTGTAGGCAAAGTGGAAAAACACCAAGAGGCCAGAGGTGGCTTGTTGCTTTATAGGCAGAACTAGCAAGGAAATTCTGAATGAATGAAGATGGGATGCCCTGAATCAGGCTTGATGTTTCTGTTGTTTGTCTAAAGGGACCGTGTGAAGACAAAGCCTGAGGGAGAGCTCTGGGGAAGCATCATGTGTGTTTATATGTTCTTGTACTCTTTCCTAAGCGTCTGTTTTGACTACTGTTGGAGACTGGCTGCTGAACTACCTTAACCTTTGTCCTTGACCCATTTTAGTTGTTCTTAAGGTTTTGTAAGAGTAGTGATTGTTGCTGTTCCTAAGAGCTGACTCCCCAGAGTCAAAGCAGACTGCTGTCCCATGGCTTCCTTCTTTGTTCAAGCACAGCAGCATTAGCTGTCCTGCCCTTTGCAGGTTAAGTAGGAAGCTTAGCCATATCATTTGTTTCTTCTCTCTGTGTGCTGAAGGAACTAGCTATCAGGCCTATCAATAGCCCCAGACCTGAGACTAATATTGCGTCTTCCTGGTACAAACAACAATTAGAAATCGTCAGTTCCTAAGAGCTTCAAAGCCTGCCTTACCATGTGATGAAATACTGACCGATTCCAGCATGCCAAGAAGATTCAGTTTGCCAAAACCTAGATGGCTTATTTCGGCTGATAGCCAGCATTTCATACCTTTCAGTTCACTTTGGATTATTTATACCATTTGTACAGTCTGGAAAATATTTCTTAGAAGCTGAATACTGCAATTTGTAGAGAAAATGCTTTATTAGTCCATGGGCTTATTTCAGCACATATACTGTGTTGCAAATAGTGATGAGTGATTTTCCAGCAGGATAGTTTGTATGGGGTCCAACAGCCAGCGGTTTAGTTATTTACCAGTATCTTATCAGACCAGTAAACTCAAAACTTTGAAAATCTGAACACTATAGGGCATTGTGTTAAAGAAAAAATAACTTTATAATTTATCACTTTCAATTTAGAGTGCTGAATCCATTATTTAATGGATTGCTGAAAAGTGTGACTAAATAAAACTCCCAATTATGCTGTGTCATTATGTGATTTATACTTCTCTCTTTTTCTCTCTGTAGTGAAAAGCACACTGCAGTTTGTTTAGTCCATTAGAATTAAAAAATAATTAACGATGGTCTGTGAGATTCCCCCGTGTCTTCCCCACAATCAAATACTATCATTTTAAAGAAGGGAATTTCATTTTTTAATACAGTAGAATTAGTTTTGTACTTATGCATTTGAATATATGCGTATGTGATAAAGTAAACATTTATCTGTATTTTTACACTGAAAAGTGTCACCAGATGCCAGGACTGTGACAGTAGACAGCGAGACAGAAAATACAATGAGAGTTTCATGGCAGCCTTCACCTGGGAAAGTCTTGTCTTATCGTGTGTATTACCGACCTCGCAGTGGAGGAAGACAAATGTTTGGAAGAGTAAATGCTCCTGCTACAAGCATAGTCTTAAAGCGACTTAAGCCACGAACTACATATGACTTAACTGTTGTTCCATATTATGATTTTGGACAAGGAAAATCAAGAAAAGCAGAAGGAACAACAGGTATGTATCACAAGGTTGTACAGGACTTCATAATGCAAGTTGTGTGCTACACAGAAAAGTATGATGGAGTCTGCCAAGATCAGGAATTGACAGGCAAATTCAAGAAGATGTTAAAGGTTGAGAAGAGAGTTTGATTTTGTTGTAAGCTTCACTATGGCATAGCCTGAGCCCAGCTTTTTGCTGTTCATAATGAGAGTGTAAATATGGTGTAAAATGTTTGAAAATAGTAGACTTGTTTTGAAACACTGTCATCAGAAGTCAAAACAAGGTGTTTGTGGAAAAGACAGTGTATCAACAGACTACTTAATCAAGTATTGTCAGCTGTTTCAGAATTTGCCTTTTGGTTATGGGTATTGATTAAAGAGCTACCCAGCATCCTGTTATTTAGGTTTGTCTTCTTTGGTCACCATATTTTCTGGGGAAGACCTGAGGTAATAAAAGAGGGGCAGTAGATGATTTTGAAGTTTCATTTGTGGAAGCCTGACTTCCTTCCTGGTCTTTTGGACAAGCTGTCTTATCTCTCAGAAACTGAAACTCTTAATAGTCCCAGTGAGGGCATTTTTGTGGTAAAAGCAAAACTAATTTTCTACTCTACCTGTAGTATGTATCTGATACTGATTTTGCATTTTGTAAGGAAATGTTTTCTTGATATCCACACCAACCAAATGTTGAGTCAGTTTCCTGCTGCAATAGATAGAAAGCCATTACCAAATTTTTTTCAAGATGTTTCTGCCTATGTGGGACTAGTGCCATTCACTGAGGTACTCTGTAAACAGTTCATGCCATTCTCTGTTCTCTGAATGTAGGTTATATTGAATAATGACAGGAAGTAAGAAAAAAAAGTCTCTTACCAGTGGAGATATCAGCACCTCAGTTACTGAAGATTTCTTCTTAACCTAAAATGTGGTTAATATAAAGGAGTCATGAAAACTTGATCAGGTCTTGACCAACACCTAATTTTCCAGTGTTGAAAATCATACAGCTGCTTTTGATGTTTAAACTCTTCATCTTGATACAGATATGCCTCTGTGCTTTCAGTCTAAATAGTTGTGGTGCTAAACACTCTTTGGAAGCAAGTGAGGCCTGAGTGATCTTGTTATTTAGAGCTGTTGTCATAATTCAGGGAGTATCATGGGAGATGAGACAGAGAGGCTGTATTTTTCCCTGTGAGTGGGACTGTATCTACCATTTCTCAGCAGAATTCACAATCTGAGGATATATATGATCCTTAAGCTGTAGTTATACAATTGCATAGGCATAGGGATAAGGCAAACTATTTTTTTCCCTCCATCTTTCACTCCAAAGCTGTAGAGGTGACTTTCTGTTCACTCTCCCATTTTTTGCAATTTTGGGATTACACTGCTGCAGTATTTTCCTTGCTGCACTTTAGAGTTACACAAAAGCAAAAGCAGGGTTGTTAACCACTCTGTCTGTGAGTAATGACCTTTGGAGGAAGTTGCCCCTCAAGCCGGTTGGCTGGCACTCCTCTGAAGAATTAGTTTCTGACATACTGCCACACCTCTGGCGGTGAAGTTGCTTCAGCTGCCAGGCTATTTATCCCTCAGTCTGTTGACTGCAGAGGGTTCCTCGATAATAAATTTAACATACCTCTTGGTTAGATAGCTAAAATTAAGTGACAGGAAAATCACTGTTCGTCTTTTAATTCTTGTCTTTATGTCAAAGGCACAGAGAGTTTAGGACTATCACTAATACCGGATTTGCATATGTATTTTTTCATACAAGCATGCTTGTTGATTTTTTTTCCATGTGCAGACCTGATCTAAACTATTTTGTTTCTCACCTTTGCAGCGTCTCCCTTTAAGCCACCTCGAAATCTGAGAACTTCTGATTCAACTATGTCAAGTTTCCGAGTAACATGGGAGCCAGCACCAGGGAGAGTGAAGGGGTACAAAGTAACTTTCCACCCTACTGAAGATGATGGGAGTCTTGGAGAATTAATAGTGGGGCCATACGACAGCACAGTGGTATTGGAGGAGCTTAGGTATGGATAATAAGTCATGTTTGGTTTTAGTTGTTTAAATAACTTTATCTTAGGGTTTTGTTTAATCAGGATCTGGTATTGAAATGTCTAGCAAAATCTACTGTAAGTAAGAAAGTAATTTTGACAATAAGCTATGAAGATCTTGTTATGTGGTCTCTGGCAGGTTTCTTTGCGAGATTATCCATTTCCATCATTCTCATAGGAACTGAAGGAGGCAAAGATATGGGCAGGAGCTGTGTTCTGCATTTCAAATATAAGAAAGATAACAAGATACTGGAGGATATTTGGGATTTCTAAAGTTTCCTCTCAAAAGTTCCTTGCCTCAGGTTTCTTGAAAAAAGCTGAGTTTGGTTCTTGATTCATTTTCTCAGAGGCTTGGATCTGTAAAGAAGGCTTCAGACTATGTCAAAATCCATTATGCAAATATGCTAAATATATTAAAAATAGGATAATTAAAAGTCAAAGAATCATATAGTCATAGAATGATTTGAGTTGAAGGGGACCTGAAAGATCATCTACTTCCAACCTTGTTGTTGTGGGCAGGGATGCCTTTTGCTAGATCAGGTGGCTCAAAGTCACATTCAACCTGGCCTTCAACATGTCCAGGTATGGGATACCCATAGCTTCTCTGGGCAATCTGTTCCAGTGCCTCACCACTCTCACAGTCAAGAGCATCTTCCTAATATCTAATCTAAATCTTTCAGTTTAAAGCCATTAGTTGTCCTATCAGTATCTGCCCTGCTTAAATGCCCCTCTCCAGATTTCTTTTAGGTACTGGAAGGCTATCATAAGGTCTTCCTGGACCCTTCTCTTCTCCAGGCTGAACAACTCCAACTCTCAGCCTGTCTTCATAGGATAGGTGCTTCACCCCTCTGACATTTTTGTGGCCCTCTTCTGGACTCATTACAACAGGTCCAAGTCCTTATGCTAGTGGCTCCAGAGCTGTACACAGTACTCCAGGTGGGGTCTCACCTAAGCAAAATAGAGGATGAAAACCACCTCTTTTGACTTGCTGATCATGCTTCTTTTGATGCAGCCCAGGATAGGTTTGGCTTTTGGGGCTTCAGGAGCACATTGCTGGGTCATCCTCAGTTTTTCATCCGCCAGTACTTTCAAGTCTCTTTCCTCAGGGCTGCTCTCAATTCACTGATCACCTAGCCTCTATTTGTGCTTGGGATTTCCCAGGTGCAGGACCTTGCACTTGGCCTCATTGAACTTCATGAGGTTCGCACAGTCTCACCTCTCAAGCCTTTTAAAAGTCTTTCTGGATGGCATCCCTTCCCTCCAGCTTGTTGGCCACACCACACAGTGCACTTGCTGAAGGTGCACTTGATTCCACCATCCCTGCTGCCAGCAAAGATGTTAAACAGCACCGTTGCCAATACTGACTCCTGAGAATGCCACTCATCACTGATCTCTGCTTGGATGTGGAGCCCTTGATCACAACTCTGTGAGTGCGACGACCCAGCCGATTCCTTATCCATGGAGTGGTCTAGTAGGTAAATCCACATCTCTCTAGTTTAGAGGCAAGGTTGTCATGCAGAACAGTGTTGAATGCTTTGCACAAGTCCAGGTAGATGATGTCAGTTGCTCTTCCCTTGTCTACCAAAGCTGTAAGCCTGTCATGGAAGGCTACCAAATTTGTTAGGCATGATTTGCTCTGTGATGAAGCTGTCTTGGTTTCACCAGTCACCTCATTATTTTCCATGTGCCTTAGCACAGTTTCCAGGAGGATGTCCTGCTTGATCTTGCCAAGCACTGAGGTGAGACTGACCTCTGTAGTTTGTATTTGCCCACATCTTCCTTATTTCCCTTTTTAAAAATGGCGATTATGTTCCCCCTTTTCCAATCAGTGGGAAGTTCACTGAATAGCCACGACTTCTCAAATATGATGGCTGGTGGCTTAGCAGCTTCATCTGCCAGTTCCCTCAGTACCCATGGATGCACCTCATCAGATCCCATAGACTCGTGCACCTTCGGATTCCTTAGCTGGTCTCAAACCTGATCTTCTCCTGCAGTGGGTCGTTCTTCCTTCTCCCCGTCTCTGACTGGCTTCTGTGACCTGGGTGTTGTGGCTGGAGCACTTTTCAGTGAAGACTGAGTCGAAAAAGTAATTCAGTACCTCAGCATTCTCAATATCCTGGGTGAACATGTCTCCTGTTTTCTTCTAGAGAGGGCCCATGTTTTCCCTTAGTCTTCCTTTAATCACTGATGTACCATAGAAACTTTCCTTGTTTCCCTTGATGTCCCTGACCAGATTTAATTCTATCAGCTTTCCTAACCTGATCTCTGGCTGCCTGGACAATTTCTCTGTATTCTTCTCAGAATTAAATAACTTGAATGAATAAATTTAAGTATAGAGTCTAGAATCAGCTTTTAAATTTTGAAACTTCACTGTCTTGTGGAAGAGCTAGTGTTTGGGCTTCGTGTTTTAGTGCCTTCTTTTCCATGAGGGATTTTTTTCTCTGAGAATTTAATAAGTGAAGTGTTTAGCATTTAACTAGGCAAATTACTTTACTTACAGTACACTTGTTTAACTATTGCAGGGCAGGAACTACGTATAAGGTAAATGTTTTTGGGATGTTTGAAGGAGGAGAGAGCAACCCCCTGGTTGGACAAGAGATGACCACTCTTTCAGATACTACTTCGGAGCCATTTTTATCTAGAGGTAAACATGACTGATTTGAAGAAAAGGCAGTCTTGAATTTTGGATAAAAAAAGACCAAAAGTTTACTACGTTTCTTTATTGTTTTTCTAATGCACATACATATTTGTTTACAGGATTCAATATATTCCCTGCCCTGATGACATAAACCCTGGTCTGAAATGACCACTAAGCATACCCCCGTTCACAGTTCTAGTCCTAAGCACTCTTTAGATAATCTTACAAAGATGATAACGCAGGCAATCCATGTTTTGCTGATTATTCAAAGCCATCTGCGTTGCATTTTCAAGCCATCCACATCTGTGTCAAATCACATAAGGTCAAATGTGATTGTAGAGATCATGGCTCACATACAGGGTGTTCACAGAAGTAGAACACGGAATTTTCAGCAGATTGTTAGCCCTTTGCTTGTCCTTATATGGTGACTTTTCATTTCAGGACTAAGATGATATAATGAACAAAGATCTGGTAGTTGGAAATGTCACAGTGTTATTGTGTATTATTTAAGTTGATATTCAACATATCAATTGTTTAGTCTTTCATTTTTTACTATAGAGGGAGCAGACTTAGTTCAGAAAGGCAATTGCAGAGTTTTTCCCTGTGTAGCTAAATCTTTCTTTCAAAGTTTCCATGAAAGTTGTGATAGCAGCTCCCTTTGGTGTGGTTAGTGGGCCTCTGCGTGCTAATACTACTGGATGAGGAAAGTTTCAGGGGTCAGTCCTTCTTTGTGGAAAGCATAAAAAAGTAGGTCTTTGCTTCTTAATAGCCAAGTGTACAAGAGTAAGTAAAGACTTTTCTCCTCTGCCATTTCAAAGCCTGCATAACCATCAGAGAGAATTTGGGAACAAGAAAGAACCTAACTGCAAAGTTCTTCCAGAGTTAGATAAAGAAAAAATAGTTTCTGACAGCTGACAATATTCTTTTTGCTTAACCTCTTTTAGCCTTGTTTCCACACTGGGCTGTATAAAAAATATTCATATTGTATAACTTTATTGACAGCAATTTTGGAAAATTCTTAATTAATTGCTGTCCCACTCAGTCTAATACTAGAGGGTGAAACTGAACAAAACTACAAAACAGGCCATGAGTTACATTAGAGTAAAGCTTTAATAAGTCTGGCAGAAAAAAATTGCTCTAACACTGGTTTATTATTTTTCATTATAGCAGCCCTCATTTCTGTCTTCAGCGTTATAGTCTTTAAGCTAATTAGTTTTACCAATGCATGTGTTTGAGTCATGGTTAATGTGAAAAATAAATTTATATCTTGGACTGTAAATGTAATAGTAAATTATATATTAAAAGGGGGAGAAAAATCACCCTACATCTGGTGTCTTTGCTAGAGTTTTCCGTGTGGGGAACTGTAGTTGTTGGAAGAAGTCTAAAAGTCAAAATGGTTTAACATTTATATTGTACATGAAGCTAACTTTAACTTCCGTATTAAAGTTATGCATGCAATGTTTTGAGCTAACATGGTTTTACTTAAACCCTACTCCAAACTGATTTTATTGTCCTGACTAAAGACTAGATCTATATTTTCTATGCAGAAGAGGATCATGCTTTTAACCCCCAGGTACATGGAATAGTTATATTCATGAGTCTACAGTGTTGGATCAATTCTGTGGAACATATATGAAATCACAATATCTTTCAACTGTGATGAGTGTGGCTGATTTTTCTCAATGGGATTTCTTCCATATAAAGACGAGAAGCTCTGATGGCAGGAAGCCAGAAAATTTGCAGCTGGTAACACAATCTACAGGAAAAGAGAGAGAAAGATTTTTTTTTTTGCAAACGGCTGTGGATAAAATTATTGTGTCTTTCTGTTTTGTATAAATATTTTGTGATTTTTCTTGTGATGAAAACAATATTATGCATATTTTATTCTGTAATTTGTAAACTGAAGAAATTTGAAATAACTTCCTACCTTTCTAGAACATTGCAGCTTTATATGAATGTTTGTTTTTGTTCCCTCTGTATCTCTTGACCTGTGTTTATGTTTGTGTGTCTTCTTTGAATTGAGCTCTTTCTTTCCTGTACATGTAAACTTCTATACCACCTGTTTTACTATGTCTTTTTACCCCAAAATTGAGAAATACTATTTATTTGAAAGGGGTTGTAATATATGCTATTAATTCCACTATTACGTAGCTGAAAATTAAGTAGTAGTAGTTTTGCTATGCATGACAGACTAAAAATTCTATAAATTTATATATTTGTATCTGATAATGCTCACTGCCATGTCAGTGATTAGTTTAGTAGTCTTGTACAAAACTTCTGAAATCAGGTTATCGACCATCTTTAAAGACCAAAACAGATAATGACATAACAATAGAGAACATTGGCCTTGACATTTGCAAAGGCTTATTTATAAAAGGAAACATACATGAAGAAATTTAGGCAGTTTTTGCCATGGAACCAGTGACTAGTGTGAATAACGTTCACAAATAGGTCATACTTGACAGAGTGCCAGTGAATAAAACTAGAGCTATTTTGGAAGCTAACTCATGACATATGTCATCTAAAAGGATGGGGAAAGAAAACTATCATGCTAAGGCTATATTTTTCTGGTTGACATGGCAGGTTTAGAATGTAGAACCAGAGCAGAAGCTGATATTGTGTTGCTGGTGGATGGCTCATGGAGTATTGGGAGGCCAAATTTTAAAACCATCAGGAACTTCATTGCCCGTATTGTTGAAGTTTTTGATATTGGTCCTGACAAAGTGCAGATTGGTAAGTTCTCATATGCTGGAGGGAAAGTGAAGCATAACTGCTACACAGACACATAATAACTGAGGAAATTATGGCTTTTTTTCCAGGTCTTGCACAGTATAGTGGCGATCCCAGGACAGAATGGAATCTCAATGCTTACCGAACCAAACAGTCTTTATTAGAGGCTGTAGCCAACTTACCGTACAAAGGAGGCAATACTCTAACAGGTATGTCATGCTGCCAGGATTTTCCTTAAGCTCCAAGAAAAATGATTCTAGTAGCTGACTCCAATATTGTTCAGTGAACTCAAATGTGTCCATGATGGAAGAGACTTACAGTTCAGTGCAGTATGTTTGGAAGAGAACAGGTGTACCATAGGTTTATAAACTCAGGGGAAGTCTGGAGAAATGTGATAGAAGACAGCTTGGATGATGAAGAGCTTGTGTTGAGCATATGAGAAGATGAAAAGTCAATTCCATGTCAGGGTTGGGATGAAGACAAGGACCCAGCAGGAAAGCTGGAAGTGATCAGACAGGAGGGTGCATAAAAGTTAAGAGATCATAGACTTTGAGAAAGCTTAAATAATATCAGTTGCTAATAAGTCTGGATGATGGGCTGCAACTAGATTACAAATGCTTTGAGGAGGAAGTAAATTGTGGAATTATGCTATCAGAGTGAAATCACTAGGATGAAATAATCTCTTTTACCATAACTACTATATGGAAACGGGTTACAGTGATGGTTACTTTCTTTGTATCATGCTAGGAATGGCCTTGGATTTCATCTTAAAAAACAACTTCAAGCAAAATGCAGGCTTAAGGCCCAGAGCTCGCAAAATTGGTGTTCTCATCACTGATGGCAAATCACAAGATGATGTAGTCACCCCTTCAAGAAAACTCAGAGATGAGGGAGTGGAACTGTATGCAATTGGTAAGTATTATATGAAGAGATGGCCTGCAGCAACCTCCTCCTACCTATCTGCTAAATGCACAGAGAAGTGACCACATACTTAAGTACCTGAAAGGGTATTCAAAGAATGTATTTAGGAACTTAAGTTCATGGTATTGTGCTTCATGGCCATAATTTCTAACAACCTTTGCTTTCATATCTTATCTGTCAGGTATTAAAAATGCAGATGAAAATGAATTGAAACAGATTGCAACGGATCCAGATGACATCCATGCTTACAACGTTGCGGATTTCTCCTTCCTGGCTAACATTGTTGATGATGTAACCACCAATCTGTGTAACAGCGTGAAAGGTCCAGGTACATCACATTTTCAGTCTATTTCATCGTTTTTCTGTTTACATATTTGCACTGCCAATTCCTTTTTATTACTTATTGGGAACGCTATGTAGCCCTGGGCTGTTTTTGCAGCTGCTGGTTTGAGGAAGTTGTGCAGACCACCTGGACTACCCTGCAGGGGTTCTTCCTTTCCTTTCAACAATGACTGTGTTATGCCTCGCACAGCATGATATGGCTGAATGTGCCTTCTTTGTTTCCCAGAATCATGAAGCATGTTTCTTAGTGTGTCAGCTTTCTGCCATTGTGGCAGGTTCCTTGATGATACTCCTCCAATGAAGAAAATATCAGCAGCCCTGCTTTTTTCAAGTGTTTGTGTCTGACAGCCCAAAAGCAAAGCTGAGTGTGGAAAACCAGTAATGTTAACTGATGGTTCTCCAGTGAAACACTGGTGTTGAAGGTGGAATAGGAATTACAGGGAGCTTGTTTGGTCTTGAGAGCATGATGGTGAGCTGTCTCTTCATGAAGTTGTTTTAAAAATTCATGAGAAAACAGAAATGTAAGCAAGTACTTAAAGTGTTGGGGTTTTTTTCTCCCTGATGATATAAGATAAAAGAATATTTTTTTAATTTGCTTCCACTTGTAGGTGATTTGCCACCTCCCTCTAACCTAGTCATTTCAGAGGTGACACCTCGTTCTTTCAGACTGAGATGGAGTCCACCACCTGAGAGCGTTGATAGATACAGAGTTGAATATTACCCTATCTCTGGAGGTAGCCCTAAACAGGTTAGTTCATCTTTGACATTGTCCATAATAACCTTGGACTTCCACATCATGGTAGTATCATTCTATAGTTTGTGCTGTGTGTAATATAACAGTAAACGGAGAAAAGGCTCCCAAGGTCAAGAATATAATGCCTCGGTAAATGATACAAAAATTACAAAACATAGGAGCATAAATTACAAAAAATAGGAGCATAAATATAACTTTGGTTGTTTTAATACCATGAATCAAGGAGTAAAATGTACCTCTTCAAAACAGCGATTTCTAGTAATTGCTTTCTGTTCCTGTTCCGCTGTCATGTATTGGTTTAAATATATTGGTACCAGAAATTTTCTGACTGTAATGTAATAAACTTTCTTGTTAATAGAAAAAAGACAGTAGGTCATAAAGGTGTGCTTAGATTAACACTGTGGGATGGTACTTTGAGTCTGTGCCTAAGTATCTATTCTAAACTGTTTAATGCACAGGATCAGACTTCTCTTGTGGTTATTACTTCTTTACACAAAGAGTCAGTGACTCACAACCATTGACTGTAGGCAATCTGAATTGCTCATCACTCTCTTCGACCAGACAGAATAGTATTTAGGAGAATGAAGTATTTGGGAGAATGAAGTTAGTCACCTCTGTGTATCTAACTCTGAACTTTTCATCTCTGAATGTTGCTTTTAAATCTAAACTCAGAAGACTCATGAGGAATCTTTAATCATGGAGACTTTAATCTTAGTAAATCATGACCTCAGGATTTGGCCTTTGATTGAAGTTAGAGCTGTCAAAACAGTGTACGCTGACTTTACAGCTTGACTGCTTCTTGGCATTTCTGTTCTTTAAGGTGTTGCCATGTGCTGTAACCATCTAGATTATCCTGGGTGTTTGAAACTTTTTCTCCAAAGTGCTAATATATATCCCTGGCACATTCTTTATGCTGTTTAGTGATATAGAAGTGTAAACCATGCATGAAAGCAGAATGCACAGTAAGTGATGCTAAATATATTCAGATCCATTTGAGACAAGTGTCTGTCTGAGATTTCCCTACAGCTTGGTTTGCAAAAATAATGCTATATGGTCAGACAAAATACATGGAAGATTAAGACAATACTTTATTTGCCTCCTTACCATTGATTTCTGAAAAGTTTCACAAGGAATGATTGTTTTTCTTAGAGATAAGATTGCAAATATATTTGTTGTACAGTTGTTAACATTGCTTCTCTTTTATGTAGTTTTATGTAAGTAGGATGGAAACAACAACAGTTCTGAAAGATCTGCAACCTGAAACAGAATATGTTGTTAGTGTGTTCTCTGTGGTAGAAGATGAAAGCAGTGAACCTCTGATCGGCAGGGAAACAACTTGTAAGTTAGAAATGGATCTTGAATAACATGTTAACAGTCAGTTTGGCACCTGGGGAACTATCCAGTAGAACTTTTAGCAGTATGAGCTTTCTTCTTAGCAGAAACAAAATTTTTAATTGGAATGACTAAACTGTGTTGTGTTACACTGGTTGTTCAGCTCTTGCCTGGAAAACTTCAGCAAAGTGAAACTGCAGTGTGGTAGAAAATGTTTGTCTCATCTTCTTTCCAGGCTCATAAAGCACGGCTGTACAAAACTAGAATAACAGACATGAATTACAAGAAAGAGTTTAAAAATTACTGAAATCTGATCATATACAAATGTATACTCCTGTATTTTTATGCTAGGTGATTAATTCCTGCTACTATCAGACAATACTACAGAAAGGATTTTTAATTAGCAAAAAGCCAATTCAACAGAGTTATGCCACTTCTATGAAATATAACTTAGCCATGAGTTACTATGAGTTGTCTACATGATTGATTTTAGGTATATTTATGCTGAATGAAACACTGGGTGACTTCTTTGTTTGATATTAGGCTTGCCATACACTCTGAAAATATTTGCATAATTTTTATGAAGTTTGCTCTAGTTTTCCATGTTTATTTAATAATTAGAGAAATACAAAAACCAAGAAGGACAAAATATCCTTTTTGTACAGATCCCAAACCAGTTGTGTTGTTTCATATTAGAATATTCATGTGAGTTAATGTTGCTGATTAGAATATTAAAGTGTCTGAGTGCAGCCTTGTAAGAGTTTTAGCTGTATATATAGCAAATCTGTAGCCACATTCAAAATGCGGTGACCATTACTTCATTCTTAAACTAAGAACCACTTAAAATACCAGTGCTTGCAGATCACCTTTCTACTACCCATAATGTACCCTAATAGCCACCATGCAATATTCTCAGTGGTACTACCTGTGATATGAAATATGAAAAAGGTCAAAGAAATAAATTAATATATATTTTTTATTTGACAGTGCCAATCTCTTCAGTTAGAAACTTGAATGTTTATGATATTGGATCAACCTACATGCGAGTGAGATGGGAACCTCTCAATGGAGCTACTGGTTATTTGTTAACATATGAACCTGTGAATGCCACAGTCCCAGCCACAGAGAAAGAGGTGAGAGAATTTGTCTTCACTTCCTGTACTCTACCAAAAGTAAATTAAGAAAAACTGTAAGACTATCATAATAGTCAAAAGACTGGCATGTACTTTTGAAGTGCAGTGAACTTACGAAGATACTATATACAATGACATCAGTCAGGAAGCTGTAAATATACTGTGACTCTCACAAACAAAATTCCCTTGAAGTTAAATCATTGCTTGCTTTTCTGCCATTGCTTTCTTCACTTTTGAAACATGGTGTGTTATTTTTTGTGTGCAGATGCGTGTTGGACCATCAGTGAATGAGGTGCAGCTGGTAGATCTCATCCCCAACACTGAGTACACTTTAGTAGCTTACGTATTGTTTGGTGATATCACCAGTGACCCACTCACCACCCAGGAAGTGACGTGTATGGACACCCTGATTTTTGCTTTGTTACTGCTTCAGCAACATTTAATTTTATTTCATGCAACAGTTTTTATATATTCTGTTTTGTTTAGAAGACCATCTTAACCATGTTTTATGCATTTGCTAACACTCATTCATTTGCCAAAGATCTCAAGGCGATTTCAATGCAAAGGGTCTGACTATTAAAAGAGGAACAAAACAATTTTTTTGTTGAATAATGAAGGAAGTTGCCTTGAAAATCTTGTGGTCATAGTGTTTTAAAAGGTCTCAATTTTGGTTGCATTAACTTAGAAACCTTGTTCCCAATTTCAGACATTCTCTGAAGTGTAGAAAATAACAAAGAAGCACGCCATATCAAGAAAAAAATTGATCTAAATATGGCTTCCTTTTTTATACCTTTCCTTAAGTATTTCCTATTGGTGGGGGCATGTTTCTGGGCTAAATGCATGCAGTATGCTTATTTGTGTGTCCTTAAAAAGTGTTAAACCCTTAACCATATGTGAAAAGTGGCTATTGTCACCAAAAGTTATGATTTTAAACACTAATACTTCTAAAAGTACTGTGCTCATAATTTAGCAAGCTAAGGCTACATAGTTTATAGCTATTTTGCTCATTACTGTGACAATAAGCTCCTAAACTACCTCATCTAATGGCAAGGACAATGAACTTCTCAGAAAGTGAATGCCTCCATTTCAATGGAAGACATGAAAAGTATTTGCTTCCATCTGTGAGAGACCTATACCTCTGCCATGAATAGCATTTTCACTTACTACTGTCATTATTTTTACAGTACCTTTGCCTGGACCCAGAGGCGTAACAATTCAGGATGTTACTCACAGCAGCATGAATGTCCGTTGGGATCCTGCCCCAGGGAAAGTTCGAAAATACATCCTAAGATACAAAATAGCTGATGACGCTGATGTAAAGGAGGTAAATTCTTGAAAGTACTAAGAAAGGATTTTGTTTCAAGGAGCTAGGTTACTAAGTTAATAGTAAGAGTAGTATTAGAACCCCCCACTAAGAGTAAAGAACATCAGTTCATGGTGATTGCAGTCAGGAAAGGGTATTGTTTTCTTGGAAATGGAATAAGCACAAGATGGATTTCTTTGGGTACTCCCTTCTTCCTCCTCCTCCAGAGAGAAGGACTGGAGAATTTTCCTGTGCTTTGGTAAATAGCCATTTCTGCTGTCTGATTAAGTGTCATCTTGCCAAGGTCTAAGAACAGCTTACAATTAAGAGGACAGGATTGTGGAATAAAGGTATGTTAGCCCCTTTGCAGACTGTCAGAACGTGTGGGAGCATTGTTAGAGATGTCTTGTAGTTAGGTACAAGCTCTCCTTATCTGCAATGCTCAACATGAATCAGCTCTTGGAGGATTAAATGTGATTTTATAAGGAAATGAGAATTTTCTAAAGTTTCAGCCTGCATACTTGTTTCCCAAAGAATGAAGCTGTGAGTGATCCAGAAGTACTGCACGTATCTGATATAATATGCTTTGCACGGGAATTAGTAGATCGCACTCAATATTCAGGTGTAAATTTACGGGTAAATGGCAAAACTTAGAGTAGAATACTTTTCCTTTTTCAGTACAAGAATTTCTGCCATTAAATCAAATGCAGAGTCTGAGTAATTTACAATTCTTAAGCCACTATTTTTATTCTTAGGTGGAAATTGACGGACTCAAAACCAGCACTACTCTCCCTGACCTTTCCTCCCAAACACTGTACAATGTGCACGTTGTTGCTGTATATGATGAAGGAGAATCCCTGCCAACAAAAGCAGAAGCTGTCACTCGTAAGTATTCCTAGTAATCATTATTGTGGTTGTTTTTGCTTTATGTTCTATTAAAGTTGTGCATGTTGCAATACGTTATGTGGAGCTGTCATTTAATCTGAGAAAAATTTTACTTGCATTTGTAGCATTATTTTCAATTTAATAAACCCCAAGAATCTTAGATTCCAGTGTCTTACTGCTGTAAACACTGAGACTGCAGTCTACAGAGAGGTGGCAGAGCAACTCAAGCACAACTACTTCTGTTTAGAGGCTGAAGGAGAAGTGTAGTGTAGAATGGGTAAGAAAATATGAAGACAGAGGAAAGGTTTAGCAAATCTGTGCAGGAATCTGGGAAAGTGAATAGGAAGCTGGACCATAAGCTAGAGGATTAAAGAGCCGTGATCTTGCTTCTGATCCAAGAGAGTTTTGGTGTCATGGAGTGCAAAACCTGTCTCTACTTCTAGAGAATCGTGAAGGCAATATTTGAGTACCTGTGCTGGTTTACAAGTAAACAGGTGGGAGAAATGAAGCCAACTCAAAAGAGATTACAAGTCAGAATTACAATTTCCTAAAGATTACAATAAATACAATTATACAGGAAAAAATTGGTTTTAACCCGTCAAAGACAGGTGTATAACCCAGCACCCCGGACAAGAACAGAATGATGTTTGTTAGCCCCTGTGCTGAGCACCACATGGCCCCTTGGGTGTAAAGTAAAAGGAAAGGAAAACCTGTTGATCCAGATGACGGTCGCAATTCTGCTAAGTAATGATTGCAGACTTCTCGAGAGTGGCAGTCACAGTCCTATTGAAGTTTTGGTCCTCCTCTGGATCCCACGAGTGGTACCAGAAGTCCCAAAACCATTATACATGCTCAAGCTCGGGTGGTAATGCCCAGTACCTCCCCCAGGGCAGGGAGTTTCACATTGGGCCATTTAGCTCTGTGAATCATGGGATATTTTTGGAATCTTTGATGATCAAGGTGTTGCAGCTGCCTATTATGCCAGTCATTGTGGACTATTAGCAGAGATGACCCCTCAGGCTCAGTGTGAAGGTGTTAATGCTTTTCCAGAGGGGTATTATCACAGCTGAGTCATTTGTGTGAAGACAAAGAAACACTTTCCAGCCTCACAGGGTTTTTTTAACATCCAGCTTGTAGCCTGAGGTGTCAGATGTGCCCTGGGCAGCTGCTGCAAACAATCCATTTATTAACGGTCCATCAGAAATTACATACAGGGTGTAGAATACACAGTTTTGGTTATACCTGCGTAGTGATAAACTGGTCCCAGCCCCTGTAACTAGGATAGTACCTCAAAAAATAGAGACAAGGAAATGGAGTTGCACAAACTATAAGAGCTTATTTCCACACAAGAGAGGTGACAGACTGAAAGGAGAAAGCGTGTGTCAAAGAAGCTCTCATCCTGATCTAGGCTTATGATTTAAGAAGGTAGTTAACCAGAAGAGCTACAACAGAAATGAGCACTGTTATCTTATCACTGCCCCTCAAACTGATATGAAAAAGAAAAAACATTCATACGCTCTTTTTTTCTTCTGAATTTTTTGTAGTCTTATATATTTAAAAATGTTTGTGAGATTTTGTGCTTGCTGTTGGGCTAGTCTTTCTTCTATAGCTGTGGTTTTGTGTGAATGTGTGTGTAAGGAAAGAAGAGGAAAACTCTGCCAAAGAAATTATTTTTAGTTTAATTCTCTGGTTTTACCTGTTTGTCTATTTCTTCCCAGTGGCTATATTATATTTTGCTTCCTTAACCTACAGTTAACCTCTGTAAATTCTTTCTAAATAAGTGGTGTATTTTAGTCGTGACTTATTTCGCTTATATAAAGAATTTTAAGATTTGGGAAAAACTCATACAGGAGCTTGAACTCTGTCTATGGGAGTTAATAGTCACTCCTAACTCCAAAATGTAAGAGCTAGGACTTCAGCTGTTGTGAGTAGGCATGTGAGTTGTGATCTCTGCTGAGGTCAGTAGAGCTGTGTCTGTTTTATCAGGTGGTGTGACCTAGTGATGTGACCTTATGAAGGATGATTTGCTTAGTGTAGGTAGGCTGGGTTATATGTAGTCATTAGAAGCATGGTAACTGAGAGATGAATCTCCTACATAATCTTCTAAATTCTTTGTCTGAGTAATTGCTTTGTTTAACTGTATTTATTTTGTAGTTACATTTTGTGGAATACTTTTTCTTTTCTCGTAATAGAGCCTGTGCCATCACCGGTCAATCTCAGAATCACAGATGTAACCACAAATAGTTTTAGAGGTACTTGGGATCATGGAGCTCCAGATGTCTCTCTATATAGAATAACCTGGGGACCCTATGGAAGACCAGAAAAACAGGAGGTAAGAATAGACAGCCGCCATAACCTTCCATGGGCAGTTTCTCAGAGAGAATATTTTTAAAATCAGAAATGTGATTAATAAATGGCCTATAGGCCAAATTGCAAGCCCTCCTGTTGTGCGCAGTGGAAATTCAGTCAGAAGGTGTAGAACACGTACTTACAGCCACTTGCAGTGATGTTACTGAGTAAAAAGTTACTCAGTTATATCCCACTTTCTGTTTGTCTGTTTTGTTTGTTTTGGTTTTGTTTATTTATTTTTTCCTTTTTTTTTAATTTCTCCACAAGACTATCTTAAATGGGGATGACAATAGTTTGGTCTTTGAAAATTTGAATCCAGATACATTATATGATATCTCAGTTACTGCCATCTATCCTGATGAATCAGAAAGTGATGAGCTCATTGGCAGTGAACGAACATGTAAGTAAATAAAGGGATTCTGCATGTTGTTATTCATAGTTATTAAAACAGAAAGCATATAAATACAAGAATTCTGAAAATTCTTTCTTCTTTTTTCTAGTACCCTTGGTACCTATCACAACACAAGGTAAGGATCTGAATTTTCAGATATCGTATTATTAAGAAAAACCCATAGCTGTCTTTTTCTAAACTGTGACAAATGTTGACATTAAAAAGCTGAGATCATTTAATAAATATTATTGTGTATTTGGAAGAATACTAAACACTAGATTACCACATGTTTATTATTTTACAAACATTACAGTTTATGTTCTCTTATACTTAATACATTCTGCTCTTGATCAGGCAGTCATGCAGCCCCAAAAGTACGAATGAAGTGTTTGTCCCTGATTTTTGGTGAATTACATATTTATTCTTTTCTTTATTGCACTTCCTAGCCCCAAAGAGTGGCCCACGAAACCTTCAGGTGTACAATGCAACTTCACACAGTTTGACTGTGAAATGGGATCCTGCCAGTGGTCGAGTGCAGAGATACAGGATCATTTACCAGCCTATCAGTGGGGATGGCCCTGAACAGTCGGTAACTAATTTTGTAGTGCTGTAGGTTTTCAACCTTAAATGCAACCTTCTGCAAATCCATTAGAATAATTTCTTTTCAAAGCACAGCATTGTATATTTTAATCACTTTTTAGGTGAAAATTTCTATTTATAGTGAAACAGTATATACTCCCACCCTTTTCTTTCTCCCCTTTCAAATCCAATTTAGAATGCTCTTCATGGAGCAGCAATTACTTTGGATGCATCCTGTTTTCTTGAAAATCACAGAATCATAGAATCGCTTAGGTTGGAAAAGATCTTTAAGGTCATCAACATATATCTATAGATATAACTATAATAAAGTTAAAATATGTTGAGGAATAAGTCAAGCAGCGTGTAAGACTGCAAATCACAGATACAGTTATCACATCAATCAATAATATGAACTACCATGGCTATTTTCATAGTCCAGAGTTTTCAGTTATTTTCATGGTGTGGTTCATGTGCTATCAGAGGACTTTGCCATGGAACATGCTGTTCAGTTGAACCGTTGAGACTGTCTCTCACCACTCTAGGGTCAGAAAAACCACCCAGAAGTAGCAGTTGCAAAAAAAAAAAAAATAATCCACTCAAAACATATGCTAGGGAAGTGTTTAAGGTATTTCAGACTCTTTTAATGTGATCGAGCAGCTGTAATGATATAGAGAGCCAGTACTGTATGGTCAGCCAGCTTTCCCTGTGTCATCAGCAAGAGCTGTGTTGACTACTGGCAGCCTACGCAGCACAGCCTGGGAATGGTCATTCACTCAGCCTGTTTATCAGAAATGTGTGCTACTTAAAAATGCCCCGCAGTGGGAGGCTGTTGTGGTCACTGCCAAATGACTCAGAGAAACAGTCTCAGATGAGAAACACGCTCGTTTAGTTTGCCCTGTAATTGGAGATCACACATGTTCAGAAGTGTATCTAGGAATATTTACTTTAGAATCAATTGGATACTTACACATCCATTTTAACTCTCTTCTGAACAACATGCGTTTGAGTTGAGGCAATTGAACTATTGAACGAATTTAAGCAGTTTAATGCAGTTTAGGGAGAAATCACTAGAAGAATAAGGAATAACAGTAAAGTTAATTAATATCTGTAATTAATTACTGGCACTAGAGTAAAAAGAAAATTATGAGCATTCTGTTGAAATTTGTGTAAAGAACATAGTTAATAGACTTAATTACTCACAGCTGGATAAAGTCCAGCAGTGGCAGTTGGAGAAAACACGTCTTTTTAAGGAGAGCCCACAGAACAGTCATCCTCTAGCCATGGCATTTAATGTCTGTCTGCAAATAACTCTGTCATATGATCATAATTCCTTGTCTGCTTTTTTTTTAGTGGGTTATTTGATTAAAATGTAGCTGCTGAGTATGCTGTAGAGCTGTCCCCACCAAAATAGTTAAAATAGAATTTCTGGAAGGTTTTTATTGCCCTGTCTGATGTTTAATGGCCTCAGCACCAAGGTGAAGCATGGATGATTTGAAGACAGCTCTGCAAAAACTGCACACCAAACTGCAGAGATCATGAAGATCATTTAGGGTCAGATTTTGAAAGGCAAACAGATACTAAAATGGAGAGGCAGACGTGAGGGGATCATAAAAGTATTTATTCTTTGAAAAGAGTTTTATACTTGAAGACAAAAAAAAATTTGCTTGTAAGTTAAAATATTCTACTTCTATGAAACCTGAAGATATATAAATGCTTGCTCATTGTCAGTTCTTCATCATCAGATGCTTTTAAAGTTTGTTATGACAAACACATTAGTTGAATAGGCTTTGAAAATGTGCAGATAGTCTCAAAAGTACAAAGGATGCTCTTGAGCAAGTGTAATTACACACTATTAGAAGCCAAAAACTCATGATTCTCAAATGTTTAAGATCAAAGTATTATTCTCAGTGCATTTTAAATCTTTTACTCGGTGAAGATTATGATCAGAGGATTATATGTAAAATAAAAATTGAAATGAAAGATGACAGAGTCTTAACAAAGATGTTTCAGAAGCTGAAGTGTCATGCTGTAAAATTTTTGAAATAAAGAGACACAATGTTGATACTGTATCTAATGTACATTAGAGATCTACAGAGTGTTGGAATTTATTCCATGCTTGCATTCTACCTGAGAGTGGAGCATAAAGAGCCCAAATGAAAGTCTATCATAATTAATAAAAGACTCTGATTGATTTCAATAGGGTATAGTAATTTACAGTATAGTTTATGCTGGTAAAGAACTGGCAGTTGATATGTAATTGTGGTTATATGCAAGTTTGGATATTTTAAAGAACAGTGGCTTTGTGTCTAAACTTGCTAAGAATATGTATTAAATATTACTGCTGTTCAGTGTCTACTCTCTGTGTCCGTCACAAGAGCATTTCAACGTATGATACATCATAGTGTTTTCCACTCTGCATCAAATGCTTACATTCTGTACTATAGCAGTAAGCACAAAAGAGGAATTATAAAGGGCATTTTAATGTTTTTCTTTTGTTTTGCTGAAGACTATGGTTGGAGGGCGGCAGAACAGTGTGGTGGTACAGAAGCTGCAACCTGACACACCATATGCTATTACTGTGTCGTCAATGTATGCAGATGGTGAAGGGGGGCGAATTACAGGACGAGGCAGAACCAGTAAGTAACTTCTTCAGATCTTATTAGGTGCAAAACAGTATTGATGTATTGCTTTTCGAATTAGCATTGAAAAATTTCTTGTGTGAAATTAATCCCATCTGTATTTGTCCTTTGGTGGGTTTCAAATACCTAAAGTAAGAAGACCTGTCTACTGGCTGTAGAGAAACCCTGGACCACTACCTCAGAGTGGATGCCTGGCTTTTAAGGCTGAGAGAAACCCTAAGGTCACTATGGAACTTTTTCCTCATTTAAATTTTTTAATTGTTGTATGCCACAATTTAGTAAACACCTTAAAGCATCATACGGCATGTAACTCTCATATGTCTGCTCTTAAGCAGCTTCAGTTCGGAGACTGATGCGTTGTTTTGATCCTGATGAAGAAGTCACTGAATGATTTTCTATCAGACACTCCAGGCATAAAAACCATTTCACTATATTTAATTAATTATTTAAATATAAATTTATTAA
Organism: Cephalopterus ornatus; assembly: GCA_013396775.1. NCBI lineage: Eukaryota > Metazoa > Chordata > Aves > Passeriformes > Cotingidae > Cephalopterus > Cephalopterus ornatus. The sequence goes on from VZRE01001665.1 coordinate 78,850, forward strand.
TCCACTTGTACATAATTTAATAATGAGCTTGCAGTCGAAAGTCAGACACAGCAATGTGTTTCGTGAGAAATGAAGAAAAAATCCTAATGACCTCATTACATAATTCTAAAATAGCGTCCAGAAATAAATTTCTTTTACTACATTTATCATTGCTTATCCTGGTTGATGGGGCTGATGTGTTCTGATTAATAAAGACAAATAACATTTAACATGAACTACTAGACCTGTTGGTTTTTAAATTCCCTAACAAAACTTTACACAGTCATGGTCTGACAGCACAGGTGAGAGAATATGGTTCCATGTTTTTGACAGCTCATTGATCTGTTTCAGAACCTCTCACTACTGTGAAGAACTTGCTAGTGTATGACCCAACCACCAGTACTCTGAATGTTCGATGGGATCATGCAGAAGGAAGTCCTCGTCAGTATAAAGTGTTTTATGGACCTACAGCTGGAGGTGCAGAAGAAATGGTAAATTCTTCATGTGGATCTCACTGCCTCAGATAAATTAAAGCTCGTGGTGCTGGTCAGAGAAATGCTGCTGAATGAAGTGGGTCTTGTTTGCCTATGCACTGACTTTTTTTCTGTTCATGGCTACCCTGGAGAAAACACACAGCACCTCCTTGAAGTTCAGTTACTCTCATATGTATTAAAGATGTTTGATTTTATATAGTAGACCATTAGAAATTAGTTCTTAGCATGGGGATTTAATGCCACACACAATATTTTGTTTGTTTATTCTTAGGGCAGTGTGTGTGAATGTAAACCTGACTTCAGGGTATACAAAAGGTGCTAAAGCTAGCAGAACTTATTTCTACCCATTTTTTCTGCTAAGAAGTTATGTGACTGTAGACAGTCAGCTGCAATGATATTTGTGAAAGCAGAAAATTCCACATTCTAATCTCCTGAAATTACTTAACTGCTAAAGAGCTAAAAAAATCATGAATATAGGAACCCTTGCTCCATACTGTGAAATACTATTATTTCCCAGTTGTGTTTCTTTTTCTACATCTTTGCGATATAATATACCCATGAAATAAGTGGTACATGAATTGCCACTGTTTCAATAGCATCTAGAGTGCTACTGATATGCTTAAATGCAGTGGAGTTTTATTTCTAACATGAAATGCTCATTACTTCTTGTCATTAGCATGTTGTGGTGCTATGTAAAGTTTTTGTATTTTTTTTTTTATTTGACAGTGACCTCTTAGTGCCTCTGAGATGCTAAATAGTAGTCATTAGAGAGATCACTGCAGATTCTGCTACTATTATTAGCAGAATGGGATCTGGACCCAAAAGTGAAGATACTTGTAAGGGATTGTCTAATAGAGAATAGAACTTAATAATTTTTCTTAAGTCTGAGACAGAACTTTTTTAAAAAGTAATTCCAGTAGATCGCATGAACCCTGTTACTTTAAGCTTCACCTTTTGTAGTTATTATCGCATCCAGTCTGGAAATGAGATGTGGTAGAGGACTAAGTGACAAACAAAAAAGTTTACACTTTTTTTACATATTTATGTAAGTGTCATGCTCCTACCTTAATTTTTAAATTTGTAGACCACGGTACCAGGAAACACGAACTATGTCATCCTAAGGACTCTTGAACCCAACACACCTTACACTGTAACTGTGGTTCCAGTTTTCCCAGAGGGGGATGGTGGACGTGTCTCTGACACTGGAAGAACTTGTAAGTAAAATAGCCCTTTTCAGGAAATGTTGGGATTTTTTTGTGTGAGTGGCTCTGATCATTAGAAATTGATTTTACATCAAAAGTGGAAGTTTATTTTCCCCAAAGCTAAAACACAAATGCAAAAACTGTTTACCATCTTGGTTATGGTTGCAGCTCTGTAACTTCGTTTTCTTTGCTTATTCTTGTGGAGGCTTTCAGTCCATTTATCTCAGGGAAGCTCAGCTCCTAAGTTGTGAAGCGGATTTACTGTTTACTTCACAGTATAGTAAAATTTCAATTGTAGTGCCAGTAGCAATACCGGTGAACAAACACCAAATATTGGTCTTAATCCATGCTAATGTCCATAGCATGTGCTTAAAATTTTCCAGGAAGTTTGAGCTCCTAATGTCAACATGAGCTAAAATGTGTAGTTTGTGTCTACTTTTCATACATATCTGATCAACAGGATAACAAAAGTGTTATGATCACACTTTCAATTTGCAATATAAACATGTACTTAGCTGCCTGGCACGGAGGTTTGGGAAGACTAATCACTGAGATTCTTAAATTTATAGATTTAGGGCTAACAAAAGTAATGTGTTTATCTTGGGCTGATGTGCTTTTCATCTTCCTTTGAACGCTGTTGTAAATTTAAGTATATATAACTTATGTAAGCAACTTTGCAAAACTCAATTTAAATTATCCTTGGTCTAGTGGAGAGAGGAACACCAAGAAATGTTCACGTTTACAATCCCACACCAAACAGCATGAATGTCCGTTGGGAACCTGCTCCAGGTCCAGTACAGCAATATAGAATTAATTATGCTTCACTGACTGGCCCAAGGCCATCAGAATCTGTAAGTAATTTAGTTTTTATACTATTTGTCAAAAGCGTGTGGAGAATATTGTTTCCTTCAATGTGTAAAAAAAATGAAATAATAAACTCAGGCCAACTATCTGCCCAGGAGTGTCTCTACTGAAAACACAGTGTCTATAGGAGTTTAGTCCATTGTAAATAAAGATTTAATATGGTGGAATGAGAGACGTAAGAAATAAGGCTCTCCTATTTAAAACTGTGTATTGAAAATTGAGTATCCCTTATCATAATGCAGGTAAAGATGAGTTAAATTAAACCTTTTTTTTCTTTTAAGAGAGAAGGAAATAACAAATATTTATTAGGAAATGTTTAATTATGAAACCAGATGGCAAGTTTATGTGATTTTACCACTAAACCATTTCCTTACCCTAAATCACTGGTGTTTAAGTAGGTCTTGGTGAGCAGTGAAGCCTGGATATGGGTAAAAATTTACTCTTCAGATGTGAAGACTTCTTGGATGTGTAGAAATAAGTGCAGTTTTGAAGCTTTGACAGTGAATGTACACAAAATGTACACCTATATTGTACATGTACAGATGAATATGTTTTTATGTAAGGAAATTTTAGAATTTTTAATGTCCTTTATATGTTAATAAGCTATGACAGACCTTACTTTTTTAGTTTTTCTCCCTGAATGTTTCTTCTTTTTTTTCTGAACTATTTTCATGTAAAACGTAAAAAAAACAGTTCAATTTGCAGAATGAGAGCTCCTTATGTATTTGCCCTTTTTTTTCCCTACCTGCTATTGAATTTTTGTTAATATTATTTGGTTATTTTAAATTTGTATTACTTTTCTTGGGTGTGTGCAGCATGGTCATGTTCCCAATTTCTCTATATTTCATTCAAATTGTTTTCTAAAAAGACATGGTATAAACTGAAGCTTTATTTATATAGGTGCCTTTTTTTTCTATTTTAGATTGTGGTACCAGGCAGCACTCGTGATGTGATTCTGGAGCGCTTGACTCCTGACACTGCTTACTCAATAAATGTTATAGCTCTGTATGCAGATGGAGAGGGAAATCCAAGCCAAGCACAGGGAAGAACATGTAAGAGACAGTCAGTACTTGTGTTGTGAAATATATGTCAAAATTGGTATGTGAAGAATTTATAAAGTTGGTTACAGTCACAAATAATATAAGCCATTTAGTGCAATTCAGATTAATGGATCTGAGTTATGGCTGAAGCAATTATAGGCCTCCATGGGAGGGAACTTGGGCTATGTTGTCTGTCAGTTGTGGTACATGCATAATCCCCAATGTAATTTTCACTTGTGAAATAAGCTTAATTTGAATGTTTAGGACTTTCAAGGCTGTTCTTAAAAATTCAGTTACAGATAGGTAACAGTTTTTCTTTTGGAAAAAAAAATAGCACATGAAGATGGGTAGAATTAGATAAAAAAAAAAAGTGCTTCCTGTTCTGTGTCTGACATGGTAATAATGTGTGTGTCAGCCTGCCCAGATGTTTGGTTTTTTGCTGGAGATATTTAAACACCAAAACCTCTTTGTTACAATTTATCTTGTGGGATTTTGGTTGGCTTACACTTAGATTCTTTAAAATTTGTTCTGGAAATAACATGTATAGAAACTGTCAATGACAATAATAGGTCACCTCTTTTTTGCTGCTTCTATGCTTTCTCTATTAAATCCTCGTACTCATCTAAAAATTGCAGATGTGACAGGCTATAGTTCTACTTGTCTGCAGGAGTCTGAGAAGCAGAATGTATGTAGATGCTCACTTTGCACATCTCCTTGATGTTCTCTCCCCTCCATACTGCTCCAGTTCCTCCAGTTAGGCCCTATTTCTATTTAAGACCTTCAGGCACTGCTGTATTATCATTGACTTAATCTGCCTATGTATATTTATTCAGAATTTCAGGAAGGGCCCTTAGCTTCGGCTTCAGGGCAACTTTTGAATCGATGGGGGTGACACTGAACTAGAAGCATCATGCCCCATACAGCCTTCTGTATGTTCATTCTTTAGTGCCTCGCAGTGGTCCAAGGAATGTGAGAGTGTTTGATGAGACTACCAACAGCCTTTCTGTACAATGGGATCATGCTGATGGGCCAGTTCAGCAATACAGAATCATTTATTCACCCACTGTGGGAGACCCTATCGATGAATATGTAAGTTCTGTAATTCCTTAGTAAGCACTGAGATGTTCTCAGTTGATTCTTTAGGCTACAGAAGAACAAAGACACCTGTAGTACATTTTGCAGGCTATATGGCTTCTTTGGTCATTGTCAGTGCTGAGAAGCCATGGTTTGTATGAAATGGATTTTTATTCATGAGGTTGCAGAACATATATGGTTTAATGATCAGATTTGTGTGTAAAATAAATATGTGAGTCATGCATTAATCAGAAGATTCTGAGCAGAAGCTGCTTCCTAGCGTTTAATTTAAATGAGATACAATGAATCTATTACTTCACACTCTGTTCTTTATGAAGTCAGTGTGCTAAGATACAAAATAAACATAAGTCTGCATTTTATAAGTTGAAGAGAGTTGGCAAAGTCCAATAAGAAAACAATGGTAACTTTGATTCAGCATCTAACTTGCTGTTGTAAGTTTAGGTATGAATTTTAAGTGTTTGTGTTTCATTTCCTGCAGCTTAATGATAGCGCAAGCTATGGTCTGAAACTTATAAAATCCACAGAGTATTTATAGCAAAGCTAAACTCAGATCCTATAGAAGTCGGTGGCAGAATTCCTGCTGACTGCCACCACCCAGAATGTAACATGTCTAGGATGCTATTTAAATGCTATTATTGCTTGTATATTATTATATAGGGCATACTGAAAATTCACTGTTTGAAAATTCCCTACTGGACTTGTTAATCAGCACACACGTATTTATCAACAGATGTCTTCTTTGCAGAAAACACTGGAAAATTCATAAAAACAGCAAGTCTCAAACAACTGAAAATGCTGACTGGGGCATGCTTTTGAGATAGATTCCTCATATTACTTTCCATACTTTCAGTGTTTTGTGGCAGCTTTATGGAGCGATATTACTTTTGGGATTATACCTACATTTTCATTAGAAGGGAGCAATAGTGCATGTCTGCGCCAGGAAGTTGAGATTGAGGGATGCATAAAAAGGACATTTTTATATATCAAAATATTAGACCTTCCTTCTCAGACTAACTTGTTTCTGCTAAGAAAGTGATATCCAAAGATGAAGGTAATGAAAAGGTAGAGATGAAACTGCTGACTAGTGGAAATAACTTTGACTTTCACCCCCATTTTATGACCTTTTCCGTCTCATTTTTATGTCTCCAAACACATCATCATGACTTCTTCCTTTCTATGAGGGAACAGTACTGAAATCTTGGTGAAGAACTGCAGCACCTGCGTCCGATGTGAGGGTTGGAATTGAAGAGTCAGTTTGGGTTATCTTTTTGTGCTGCCCACAGTGTTTTAGAATTTGAAATAACAAATACTAATAATTGTTTATAGGTTATAACCCTTAATATATCCTGAATGAATTTTTCTACAGTGGACATGAAAAAAATTCTACCAAAAGGTCAAAACAAATTTTGGGTTCTAGTAACTGTCATGACTGATCAGTTTCAAGACTGTGAGTGTGTTTACCTGTTTCTTTTGTGTTCTAGACAACAGTTCCTGGGATAAGAAATAACGTGATACTACAACCACTACAGTCAGACACACCATATAAAATTACTGTTGTTGCTGTGTATGAAGATGGAGACGGTGGACAACTGACTGGAAATGGCAGAACTGGTAACTAGTTTTCATATTGTGTATTCTTTTTTAAATTTAAGACATATTCCTTGAGCACTCCAACATTGTTAATGTTTCATTGTTAATTAGGTTTTTGATGTGATTGTTACCTTGTACAGTAACAATGTGCATTTCTAGAGGTTGCGAAACAGTCACTAGTCTAATTAGAGTGGTTTTCTTTCTTTTTAGTTGGTCTACTTCCTCCTCAAAATATGTATATAACTGATGAATGGTATACACGATTCAGAGTTTCCTGGGATCCTTCACCATCCCCTGTTCTTGGCTATAAAATTGTATACAAACCTGTGGGTAAGAAAACCTATTCATTCTAAGTATAACAGTTTCAGAACAGTGAGTAGCTAATGGCAGATCAGAGTAGAAATCATATGTATCATGAAATTTTTGTGCTAAATGATCTATTTATTTCCTTTGTTTACTGATTTTCCTGAAAGCTTGTTATCAGTGTTTTGTAAGAAACACAAACTATCAAACACAATTTCATACATTCAATTACAGAGATTGAATTGTATAGTTAAAATTTGATACAGTGACCTGACTTGATTTTCATCTCTTTAATACCTCTTGTCCTTCTAAGGGTATGAACTGGTGTGTGCAAGATGAGTATTGGACGGGTATTTAGGTGTTAAGGGCCTTCAGAACCTTTGTTTTATGTGACAGTCAAGAAATATACATACCTTTCTAGAAGTTAAACACAAAAATTGCATAATAGTCTGTAAAGCTATGCTTATGTTCTGTTCACAACATTCTGATATGCTAAAATCTGTATGCTCTGTTTTAGATAAAATGACATTAACATTTACTGACATGTAAGAGGTGGGGAATGGTTTTGTAGCTCATGTAATCATGATTCTTTCTCTCTCTCTGTACTTAATGCTTTCTTTCAATCCAAGGTTCGAATGAGCCCATGGAGGTTTTTGTGGGAGAAGTGACTTCCTACACCTTGCATAATCTGTCTCCTAGTACTACTTATGATGTGAATGTTTATGCCCAGTATGATTCTGGAATGAGTATACCTCTGACAGATCAAGGCACTACATGTAAGTCAGAATCATTTTGTTGTGGTCATGCTAGATACATAAGCTGATCTGAGATAACATTGATTAAGAGAAGATTTTTAAGGCTGGTTGTTAGAAAGCCTGAGTATCCTCTCATGGAGAATACTTATCACCTGTCTATGATGTAGATCTTAAAAACACTAAGCTTGGGAACAGTAATGAAGATACATTTTTAAGTAATGATTTGTTGATATAAAATTTTCTAGTCTACTTCCTAAAAATTTATTAAGCTATAGTTGGAGTCAGTTTTTGAGTCTCCAGGGTACTACAGAATCTAACCATGCTAAGCAGGTCTAGTCTTTTTGCTACTGTGCTTTTACCACACAGGAATGTCCGGTCATTTGTAACAGTTTGGATTCGACTTTCTCGCTGAATGCTCAAACTTTACAGTTTGCAGCCTCTCCTCCCTCCACCCCCCTGTATGAACACAAGGGAAGGGGAGAAGGGAAAAGTTATTGAAACGCTGAAATGACTCAACTAAAGCTGTACAAATATATACACATGTATTTACACTTATATACAATTAGAATATTATGTACACGGAAAAAGGGACTCCAAACACCTCCCCCTGCCCCGAAGGGAAAAGGGAGAGGAAAAAAAAAACAAAATAGATATACACAATCAAAACCCAGGAGTAACCAATAAGGAACTAACAAAAGAAAATTTTATTACTCTTCTCGAGATAGCAGAATTATACTAAGTGACCGCCAGCACTCTCCGCTT
>VZRE01001667.1:0-10518 GCA_013396775.1 Cephalopterus ornatus
TATATATATATATATATAAAAATAATTTAATTGAAGAAACTACAATTATTTAGGTAGGTAGTGGTGGTGGTTCTCACTTTCCCTGGAGGGAATTTAAGGTATGAAGTATTTAACAACATGCTAATCTTGCAGAAAATTGATTAAGAGTAAGAATGGTACAGCAATCTGATGGAGTCAAACATATCATGCAATGTCTAATCAAATTAAAATCAAGCAAATCGTGTAGGAACTGTCAGATTTGTATAACTTGGGCATATCATGGTTGTCAAATTCCTACTGTAGGGTTAATAAATCAAACCCAGCATGATTGGAGCTGTTTTTTCTCTGTGCTCCATTATCCTATAAATAGCTCACTGTTCCATGAGAGCTGTGGCAACTTTCCCAGCAGGAATACGATAACAAAGATGTCTATCTTCTACACCTCTCTTTGTGCCTTTCTCAGTACCACTTAGTAGTGAGGAGAATATGCTATTTGTACTATGAATTTACCTTTCCTATTTGGTGAATATGTATTTCCTCTTTCCCTGAATCACAGTAAAGGTGAAGACAATGAAATCAGGGTGCTGTTTGGATATTGTGCTGCACTTTTTATACATCATCATAAATATAAATAATCTTCTATTTTGATGGTGCTACATTTTTAAAAGCTTCAGGCAAAGTTTGCTTTCTCACATGCATTTTCATCTTAGTCCAGCTGCTCTTTTTTTGTTCATTTTGTATTAGACTGAAGAAACAGCACATAATAACATTTCTTAACTTTCATTTCTTTAATATAATTTCTTGTCCTGTAGGAGCCTGTGTAAGAAAACAACCCTCAATCCAAAAGCACCTAAAAGAACAAGGAAAACCACCATTTAAATCTGCACAGTGTTCCAGCTGTGCAGCTGTCTCCAGCTAGTCTGACATCACCTACCAAAGGAAAAACATGCTGTACAGTTGTAATAGGATTAAACAGTATAAACCTGCAAGCAGAAATGTGATTAATACAGGGTATTTCTGAGTTCTGCAGTGATTATATTGCTACACCAAGAAAACCAGAATCCGTTTATTAGGAGCATTTTCAGTATGTATATATTTTTCTGAAGTTATTTATAGCTGTTGCCTTTCTCTCAGGCCTGCAGGAGATAATTTTTAAATTAACTGTGCAGTGTAATCAGTATCAGTAGACCATACAATACTGATATGTCGAGAATTATGATAAGCCTCCTACTAAGCTCTGGAGAGATTTGTAACTGTGTAGTTTGCACTGTCCCATTTTTATTAGCATTTTCATTATAAAGTTGTTACTGGAAGCATAAAGTTAATGTTCTGTAACAAGAAAGCAGCAATTATGCAGACCTAAACACAGAACTGCACATTAAACCTGGCAGATAAAAATAACAAGCAGATACAGTTACTGAAGACAGATACTGTGGAAAAAACCCCAATGTAGCATTTACAGTAAAGCAACGACGTTTCTTTCTTAAGCATAAAGCTAGTTGCAAAACAACCTCCTACAATTTCTGAGCATTCATCTCCTTTGCATTTTCAAGTAGAACTTCCAGAAGTGCAGACCATCAGCTTGAGTTGTTTTCCCTTTGAAATCAATGAGAAAATAAAACTGTGATAAAAAAATATGTACTAACTTTAAAAAATTCCCTTAAATCTGCGTAGCTTTTGATAATAGTCTCCTCTGTATCCTCCCCCAGAATCTGTCTTAAATGGACACTGTTGATTACCTCCACAGATGTAAATGTGGCTCAGATTTTCCCTTAGTGGAAAAACAGTTTACAAAACCCAGGAAGAACTACTTAATTACTTAACAAAGTTTAGTCTTTGCTCTCACTAAACAATGGTGCTTTTATTTTAAAAATAATGAAGCACGTCCATAGGGCCGGATGGGATCCACCCAAGGGTAGTGAGGGAAGGGAGGAAGAGCTCGCCGAGCCACTCTCCATCATTTATCAGCAGTCCTGGCCAGCTGGGGAGGTCCCAACTGATTGGAGGTCAGCAAATGCAACATCCATGTGCACGAAGGGCTAGAAGGAGGATCCCAGGGAACTACAGGCCTGCCAGCCTGGCCATGGTGCCAGGGAAAGTCATGGAGCAAATCATCTTCAGTGTCACCACTGAACAGAACAACCAGGGGATCAGGCCCAGCCAGCATGGGTTTAGGAAAGGCAGGTCCTGCTTGAACATCCTGATCTCCTTCTGTGATCAGGTGACACCTTAGTGATAAGGGCTAGGCTGTGGATATTGTCTACCTGGACTTCAGCAGAGCCTTTGACACCTTTTCCCACAGGATTCTTCTATAAAATCTGGCAGCCCATGGCTCAGACAGGTGCGGTCTTGGCTGGGTTAAGAACTGGCTAGATGGCCAAGACTTGAGAGTGGTGGTGAATGGTGGTGAATGGTGCCACATCCAGTTGGCAGAGAGTCACAAGTAGGGTTTTCCAGGGCTCAGTGTTGGGCCCAGTCCTGTTTAATATCTTTACTGATGATCTGGACGAGGGGATTGAGTCCACTCTCAGTAAGTTTGCAGATGACACCAAATGGGGAGGGGGTGTGGATCTACAGGAGGGTAGGAAGGCTTTGCAGAGGGATCTGGACAGGATGGATTGATGTATGGAGAGCAATGGTATGAGGTTCAACAAGACCAAGCGCCAGGTCCTCCATTTGAGTCACAAAAACTCCCTACAGCACTACAGGCTGGGGGCAGAGTGGCTGGAGAGTGGCCTGGCAGCAAAGGACCTGGAGGTGCTGGTCAACAGCCACTGAACATGAGCCAGTGTGTGGTCAGCAGGACCAGGGCAGTGACCGTCCCCCCGTAGCCACAGGGGGCACTGGTGAGGCCACACCTCAAATCCTGTGTCTAGTTCTGGGCCCCTCACTACAAGAAAGACACTGAGGTGCTGGAGCGTGTCCAGGGAAGGGCAGCAGAGCTGGGGAAGGGTCTGGAGCACAAGTCTGATGAGAAGCAGCAGAAGGAGCTGAGGCTGTTTATTCCAAAGAAAAGGAGGCTGAGGAGGGACCTTCTCACTCTCTACAACTGCCTGAAAGGAGATTGTAGCAAGGTGGAAGTTGGTCTCTTCTCCCAGGCAACAAGTGACAGGACAAGAGGAAATGGCCCTAGGTTGTGCGAGGGAAGGTTTAGATTGGATATTATTGGAAGTTCACAGAAAGGGTTGTCAAGCATTGGAATAGGCTGCCCAGGGATGTGGTGCAATCACCACCCTGGAGGTATTGAAAAGATGTGTGGATGTGACACCCAGGTGTCACATCCAGTGATGTGACTGAGTGATGGCTCAGTGGTGACTTTGCAGTGCTCAGTTAATGTCTGAGGGTCTTTTCCAGCCTAAACAATTCTAGGATTCTATGAGATGTTACAGATAACAAATGTTGATACAACTCCATTCCCACTCTCCTGTCTGGTCAGTTGTTTCAGTGCAGTTGTCAGTTGTATCAGTGCAGCTGTTTGAGAGAACTAATCCAGGTTACAAATAATTATTTTAAAATAAGTTTTGTGTCTAGATTGTTTTGTTATTTGAATGTAGAGCTCATGGCTTCACAGAGTTTAACAGGTGCAGTTAGAGAGCAGCTACTGGGCAGGAGAACTGAACAGCTCAGGGAAAAAGAGTGGGCAGAGCCCTGAATGATTTTGTCATCAGGGAACTGCCACGCTGCACTGCCTAAGTTAAGCCTGGAATGAAGTGTCCATACCTTGCATGGCCAGATTAAAGCTCTGGTAAAATTCTGTAATGTCTGTAATGAGTATTACGTCCTCAAAATGACCCCAAGGGATGTCTAGAAATACTGCAGTGACACGTGGGGAATTCGAAATACTAACATTTACGGTATGGTAATACTTGGAATTTTTTTTTTAATATTTATATTTTTGGTTCCAAGCATTCAGTTTTGAGGACAAGGGAACTTTTGCTCTAGTGATTAAAAAAAAAATTTAACAAAAAAATCTGGAAGTTTTTATTTTTATATCTCAGTGGTAATAAAGACTCATCTCAGAGTGGGAACATGCAAAAGGGGTTTCACGAAGTAAATACTCTAATTAGGATTAAAACCCCCAGTTTGGAACAATAATTCTATTAAAGATCAGTTATGCTAAAAATTTTTAATGACATAAAATGATAACTTATTTTATCAAAGTTTTATTCTTTAGGTAGCAACCTATAAAGTACTTCTTATCCCTAGAGAAAAGAATCATAAAAGTTCCTGATGTGCTAATCAAAAGGGGGAAAGCTGTATAAAAATAGTGCTGTTTGTAAGACTTTCTGAATTATGTGAGTTAGATCCCACCTGCCCCAGTCTGCAATGCCCTTGGTCATGCAATCCTCCCATGAGTTTGTAAAGTGATTTTACTTGTATTAGGAATGTACCTTCCATGGGTGTCTGTTACTCCTTTTTTGGTCAAACGGCTCGTCTAAAAAGTATGAAACCAAAGAACAACACTGAGTTCAGTGAGAATTTTATATTTCCCAAAATATGGTTCACAAGCAAGTGTAGGAAACTTACATGCAGTAAAGCGTATGTGTAGTGTGTAATTAATAAAGAACCCAGACAGGTCTTTTGGGTTGGTTTCTTCAATTCCACTGCAAGCATACATAAAGGTGAAACTGGGTTTTTTTACAATATTTCTTACAATATTTAGTTTGTCATATCTACGAGTTCTGCTCTTCTGCTAGAATGCTTTATGTACTCTACTTCATGAAATGCTAAAGGATTTTTGTCTTAAAGTATCGGTATTATAATAAAAATCAGTCAGGGTGGAAATTCAAACACTAAAAGCTCATTAAGGGTCTAAATCAAGACTGTTGGCATATGTCTGCTTTTATCCTCTTGCTGATATTTTTTGTTGCAGATCCTTAGGTCATGATCACCTAATTTACTGTTTTCTGTCAGAGGACAACTGCTTTATTTAGGCAATTTTTGTGTCTCCCCTCTACAGAGCTTTGCATCCTCCCTGTGGCTCAGTTCATTTTGTTCTGGGTGCTTATGGGGCATTCATATTGATTTACTGCTTCAACAGAAATGGCTTTATTTTCTCAAAATGCTTGTGGGGAAAGAAAGGGAAAGTGAAGCACTGAAGTTTAGGGTAAAAAGTTTCCCCAACTGGATCTGTTCATGGTAAGATATCTAGGATAAGGGGTTTGAAAAAGCAATTATCACATTTAAGCACAGATGCTAAAATTTTCAACTATAGAAATGCATGATGTTTTTCAAAGCACATTGCAAATGCCATGGTGAGCAAGCAGAAAAGGAGGAAGACACAAATAGAGAATGTTGTTTCTATACCATACATGAACTCCATGAGAAAAATCTGTTCCCTATTTCCCTTCATAAAATCTCATGTTTACTTCTCAATATTTTCCAGCTTCTGTAACAAATGAGACAGAGTCTTGTTTTACAGACTGTGCAGTGTAGCCCTCATTCATATCTAGGTCAGGTACGTCAGCAGTGCTGAATGAGTCAGAGATCCTGCTCAAATGCAGTATACAACTGTGTGATGTTAAAGATTCCCAGAAATAGCTTATGCAAAACCAAATGGAAATGGAAGCTGTACAAAGCAGTACTAATTCTAACTTCTGATTGATTTTACTACTTTAATTCTGTGGGACTGCTCTTCTGGAACAGCCAAATCAGGTGCAGTCTGGTTTCACTCCTGGGAATACACTTTTTCAGTGAAGTGATTTTCCAATTTGTGAATAAAGCCAAACCACGTAACTGGGAAAAGGTGTAGTCAGCATCTGCTGTGCCCTCAATAGGGGCATCCACACTCTTTTCCTGGATTCCAGCTCCACAAGCAGGCTGAAGCTCTGTGCAACACTGAACTTGCTCTATATGTGAACTTTGCATTCTCTGGCACTTAGTAGATTTTTTTACTACCATTATTATTATACAAGAGTTGGTTCCGGAGAAGTCAACTAATACTGGCCAGACACGGAGTCTACAACAAGGAGCTACTCAGTGGGCTGGAGACAGGGAACTGGTGACTGTATTTGATGAACACTTGTGTGTGCAGGAGCTTATCGGCAAGTGGCTGGACAGACGTTGGGGTGAGAAAGTGCAGAAAGCACCTGGAAAGAGCACTTAAGAAAAACAGGAAAGATATTCCTGAGAGCGAAAACTGGGGCTGGGAAATGAAAGGCAGAAAAAAGAGGTCAGATAAGGAGATATCAAGGAGGGACAGGGAAAGCATGGGTAGAGTGGGCCTTGAATTTAGTCAGTAAGGAAACTGTGACAGAATGAGATGAACAAACAGACTAGGATCAGGTTCTCCCTTGAGGCTGGAGTTGTTCATAGAATCATGGAATATCCTGAGTTGGGAGGAACCCACAGGGATAACCGAATTCCAGCTCCTGGTCCTGCACAGGATAGCCCCAAGAATCACTGCTGTCTGCTCCAAGAGGGCCCTCACAATCCATGCTGGTTATCCTGTGGCCTGGATCCATTTTGTGTGCGGTACAGCTAAACTCTGACGCTGACGAGTTATGTGGGTTCTGATGACATGTGGGGGAATTTCTGAAAGAACTTGAGGGTATTTTTGTTTAAGCTGTGAAATTTGTGATTCAAAGCTGCAAAAACATTGCTTTATGTGGTTCTGTGACCTGGCCAGGCACCCCAGCAGCAACAGCTTTTCTCCTTCTCTTCTGACCTCCAACAGACAGACCTCCCAAAATATTTTGACACCAAAGCTCAGAGACTGCAACTCTGATTTGTTCCCTTTGGTAAAGAATAAGCCTTTTAAAAAGGCTTGGGATTGTGCAAAGCAGAACCGTGTGCAATGTCTGTATGTAAAAAGCAACAAACCACGTGCCATATTGAAGCTCACCCAGTGGTTCTATGTGAAAGATTCGGGATAAGTGCTTTTCTTGGCAAGAAAATCCACACTACTTCCTGTAGTGAGGCTCAGTGACTCAAGGTCCAGAGAATGTTCTTTCAATGCCAAGGTAAGGATGAACATTACTCATGTCCAAAAAAGAGCACAGTCCCTTCCTTTCATGGGCAGTGTGTGCCTGAACATAAGTGTGCCTTCATCTTTACTGCTCCTAATAGAAAACATTCTCCAGAAGATACGTGCACTGTGGATGGGAAGAGGGGCAGAAAGGGGAACTAGGAGTCCAGGAGGTGCAGAGAGCAACTCAAGGCAGCAGGCTACAGACAGATTGCTAAATGTTGCTTCTCATGAGGTCAGAACACCCACTGATGTATCTGCTACAATGTTGCTCTGTCATTCCGGTCAGAGGAGGCAAAGAAATTTCACAGGGGAGCGACCACAGCCTCTGGAAAGGTCGGGTCTTTCTGTTCTGCCTTCTCTTAGGGTCTCTGACATAAATTCTCAGGAACATGCCCCTGTAAGACTTGTCTCATCTAAGTCATCTTGAGCAAGAGGTGCAGTGATGGGGGGCATACTGGTAGAGTGCAGCTCCCCAGTCAGTCTCTGCTGGGGGCTAAGGCTCAGCCTGGCCCTGGCCAAGCCCTCCTGGCACCTGTAGCAAGTGATGTACAAAACTCAGCGTGAGGCTGGTTGGAACTGTAAAGGAGCAAGACACCAGCTAGGACAGGTGACTGTGTTTTCCACACAAATGATTTCACTTCCTTGCACTTGCCTTTTCACGCCCATGAGTACCAAGGGTGTTTGTTCAGGTAGTCCTGCCAGAATTACCTGTGGTGACACGGAGGACAAGAGACACAGGTCCCTGGGTCCTTATGATTATAGCTCCTGGTTGTTCCTTGATTGGCAAGGTTGTGTTTCAATGTGCCTTTTGTCCTCTTTAGGAGCTGACAGTAATTTTTATCTTGGGCACGTTCATCTCGCCCCACCCCACGAGTCATCAGCAACACTGCTGATTTACTGTCTCATGTCTTCTCTTGGTGCTCTTCCTTCCTCATTCCTGATCTGAGTGTCTGGAGGATGTGCCATGGTACTGAAGACCTTCTTCATCTCCTCCTGCTCCCAACACTCACGCTTCCATTCATAATAATCCTAATGTTTCTGCTGGAAATCTCTGCACTCCCACCCCTGCTATATCCTTGACTGCAGCTTCCCATGATCCCAGTGAGTTAAATAACAGGCACCCACCTTCCCTCTGGCTCTAGGACTGCATTTTGTTCTCTGTCTTCTTTTATACCTGATATAAGGGCATTTGCTTCAATGAGCCCATACATAAGCTGGATTTTTCTGTCCAGGCCAAAAGGCACTTCCAAGGACAAAGAACGTGGTAAAACTGTGAGGCTGTCTGTTAGGCTAAACACTGGGATTAGTTCAGCATCCAGCAGAGAAAGCTAGGGAAAAGTAAAAAAAAATACAGTGAGAAAGAAGAAAGTTGCAGACACTAGCCCCCACTGTTTTTTGAGATGGGGTGGTAGTTGCGAGGCTGATTCCACTACTTCAGGAAGATCAACAAGCTTGCACTGTAACGTTGCAGTGAAACACAGCAGGAAGGATCAGAAAACGCCCAAGTGATGGCAGAGATCAGTCTCAGGGCTGTGGAGAATCTGTTTTGGGGCTGTGGAGTCAATGTTAGTGATACAAATCATCCTACAGGTGTTTTCTGGATTAAAGTCTGTTTTGTTGGACTAACGCATATATAACTTCTGTGGCCTTTTGCCCATGGCTGTATTTTTCTTGACACAATGAGATATAATGGGTGACATTTAGAAAATATTTTTATAAGCTGTTTCTCAGTTAATACACATGCACTGTTTCTCTTACAACAGGAAGTTATTTAGGTTTATTACTGTAATTAATACTGAAATGAATTGTTGTTTTCACAATTTTTCCTCTTTTTATTTAATTGAGTACATCTGCAGTATGACAGAAAAAAATATAATATTGTGAATGCTCTAGGAAGGATAATGAGATTCCTAGACAGTCATTTGTACCGAAATTAACTACAGTAACAGGCATGGAATTTAATGCTAAGTTCATTAATATTGAATACATGCAATAGTTCTGATGATTTAGGAGTGAAAGTGATAAAACTGATAATCAGTAGTTGTTAAGCAGAAAAATAAACCAGAAAAACATAAGGAAGAAGTGGGTGTTTATGCATATTCCAGTGGTACAAGTGCTGTGCCATGGAAGTGACCTTCAAGTTCCTATTAAGAAAAAGCTGAAGAAACAATTTAATGCACAAATTCCTAACATGGGAGCTGGATCAGAGTTATGTGATTCAGCAGACTGTTGGTACATGATGGCCTACTGCTCTCCAAAGCAAACGTGAAACTTCTGAAAAATAAACATATATAATAATAAACAGTCATGGGCTTAGGCACGAGGCTCAGTATTCCCCTGAGCTACAAGTCATCCGTGTTTGCTTACGGACTTACTAATATGGTCGAAATTGTACTTTGCTCCAAGCTTGTCCCATTATTTCTGCGGCCCAGAAAGCCAACCACATCCTGGGCTGCATTGAAAGCAGCGTGGGCAGCAGGTCAGGGAAGGGGATTCTGCCCCTCTGCTCCACTTTGGTGAGACCCTGCCTGCAGTCCTGCTTCCAGCTCTGGGGTCCCCAGCACAGAAAGGACATGGACTTGTTGGAACAAGTCCAGAGGAGGCCAACAAGTCGATTAGAGAGAGGGATGGAGCACCTCCCCTACAAAGAATGGCTGAGAGAAGTGGGATTGTTCATTCTGGAGAGGGCTTTGGGGTGACCCTAATTGTGGTCTTCCAATACCTGAAGGGAGACTAAAAGAAAGATGGAGAGAGACTATTTACAAGGGCCTGGAGTGGCAGGATGAGTGGTAATGGCTTCAAACTGAAAGAAAGTAAGTTTAGATTAGGTGTTAGGAAGAAATTCTTTACTGTGAAGGCGATGAGGCACTGGAACAAGTTGCTCGCAGAAGTTGAGGATGCCCCATCCCTGGAAGTGTTGAAGGCCAGGTCGGATGTGGCTTGGAACAACCTGGTCTAGTGGAAGCTGTCCCTGCCCATGGCAGGGGTGTTGGAACAAGACAATCTTTAAGGTCCCTTCCAACCCAAACCAGTCTACGAGTCTCTGATTATTTCGTAGCAAATAAGCTGAAGCACCACGCTCATGAAAACACTATTTTATTTTTTAACCAAAGGTGGAAAACTAAAGCGCCCTTGGCACCGTGGGGCTGTGTCAGCCTGAGCTGTGCAGCCCGGGGGTCCGGGGGTGAGCAGGGGAGATCACCCCTCAGAGGGGCACAGGGAGACCACAGAGGGGTGTCCCGGTTATCCCAGTGTCCCTCGCTCCATGGCGGGGTGTCCCGGTTATCCCCATGTCCCTCAGCCCATGGAGGGGTGTTCCGGTTATCCTGGTTAACCCCGTATCCCTCAGCCCACAGACGAGTATCCCGCTTATGCCCGTGTACCTCAGACCATAGACGAGTATCCCGCTTATCTCCGTGTACCTCAGCCCATAGCGGGGTGTCCTGGTTATCCCGACTCTCAGCCCATCAAGGGGTGTCCCGGTTATCCCGTCCCTCAGCCCACAAAAGGGTGTCCCGGTTACCCCGGTTATCCCCTGTCCCTCAGCCCACAAAAGGGTGTCCCGGTTA
>VZRE01001667.1:10858-198428 GCA_013396775.1 Cephalopterus ornatus
GGGGCCGGGCCGGGCCGGGCGGGGAAGCGCGCACGGATCCGCGCGGGGGGGGATGGGGAGGGAGTAGTTCCGGCGGGTCTGTGGTGACGCTGCTTCCGCACGACAAGTAGTTCCCGCGGTGGTGGCGGCCGCTGCCCCCGCCCCGAAACATATCGCCCCTAAACACGTCGCTACCGGGGGACACCGGGGCTGTGGGGCGGGGAGGGTGCACCGGGAAGCCGCCGGAGGGCCGGGGCAGCTCGGGAGCACCGCCGTGCCCCTGCGGCCCGTCCCGAGGCTCCCGCTCAGGAGCGAGTCGGGAATACCAGGGTTTGAAATGCTGCATGGAGACCTCATAGCAGCCTTCCAGTACCTGGAGGGGAGCCGAAGGGACTCTTGGACAGGAACTGTAGTGACAGGACGAGGAGTGCAAAGTGAAAGAGGGGGAATGGGGACTGGATATTGGGAAGAAGTTCTTTACTGTGACGGTGGTGAGATACTGGAACGGGCTGCCCAGGGAAGCTGTGGATGTCCCATCCCTGGAAGTGTTCAAGGCCAGGCTGGATGAAGCTCTGAGCAACCTGCTGTAGTGGAAGGTGTCCCTGCCCATGGCAGGGGTTGGGACCAGATGAGTTTTAAGGTCCCTTCCAAGCCCTTCACCTTCTATTATTCTATGGTTCTGTGCATATCTGGATTTAAAACACTTGTGGGTTCCTCTGGCAGTTCCTGTAGGTAGTGTAAATAGCTCGAGGGCCTCAGAGTTCACCTGCAGAAGGCACAGATACCAAGTTAAAGGTGTTTCCCCTGCATTGTCATCTCAGGCCTTTTCGTGCCATTTATTGCCCTGGCTTTCATAGGCGTTACACCTGTGAGTAAAGCTGCACAGAGGTGACAGCCTTAGTAGGGCCGTGTATGTGCCTTCTGTGTTTCACAATCCCTGCGTGCTGTTGCAGTACAAGTTTGTGAAGTGGTGCTGCAATAATTGAATGCCTGTTAATTACCCTGTAGACTCAAATTTGGCTTTTGGTTGTCATTCACTGAGTTGACATTTTAATTTTTAGAATGCTGGATTATTTCTGGCTGTCCTATGGAGTATTTGTGGGTAGTTCACTACTCAAACCACCATTAAGGAGTAATAGCCATAAAATAAAACTCAAGAAATTTAACCACAATATGAGGAAGAACTTCTTTACCTTGAGGGTGACAGAGCACTGGAGCAGGCTGCCCGGAGAGGTCGTGGAGTCTCCCATTCTGGAGACGTTCAAAACCCACCTGGATGTGTTCCTGTGTCATCTGCTCCAGATGATCCTGCCTTGGCAGAGGGGTTAGACTGAATGATCTCCAGAAGTCCCTTCCAACCCCAGTAGTTCTGTGATTCTGTGAAACAGGATTTTATGCCAAAGAGAATGGCACTGGTGGGACAATAATTTGTATCTAAGTAGCAGAATAGCTAACAGGTGCTGTGTTACTGAAGGACTATTGTGAAAGCATTCCAGGACTGCTTTGTGTTCTGTGATCCAACTTCCAGTGAGAAATAATTCTCTTACTACTAGTGCTGCTAATAAATTTGTATTTGTTTCAGCACATTTGTCTTAACAAAGAGTGTTCTGAGGGTAGCTGAGCCCAGAACTGTCACAAGGGTTCAATATTTTTGATAATGCAGCTGCTGAACTGTATCTGACCTCAGATGCATTTCCATTACATGTGCTTCCAAAGATCAGGTTTGGAGCATTTAATCCAGGGCATTCTGAAGTCGAGGGCTGATCACGTAGTTTGTGCTTATTCTTTGAGAAGTTCTGAGTGTTTTTGATGTCTGGTAGTGCAGCTCAGAGCTCGATATTGTACATCAGTGTATTTCAGTGGTACCTTCAGCAGTGGTGCATTTAGCCACATGAGGGAGATATTAGAACACGGAAATAAAAAGGTCTTACTTACTTACAAACTTTTTGGTTTTTTGTTTGTTTTCTGACTTCCTTTTTCCTTAACGATGGAAAAGCTACCTTGTTTATATGTTTGATAAAGTGATTGTCTAAACTGCTGCAAAGAATTTCATTTTCTAATTATTTAAATACCCTTTTAAATCCAGTTCTGAATTTTATATATATTAGCCAACATAAATGTGTGGAGGCAGTTGTCTTCTTTTAAAAAACTTTATTTAACTTGTTTTCACGAACGTTTGTCAAGGTGGAGTGTATAAAAGACAAAAAATGGGGTTTATTTCAACATCGATTTGAGCAGCAGGTCGAGGGAGGGGATTCTTCCCGTCTGCTCCTCTCAGGTGAAACCCCACCTGGATAACTGCATCCAGCTCTGGGGCCTCACAATAAGGAGGTTGCTATTTGAATGCTACAATAACTGAGCTGTGTTAGAGTCTGTATTATTTAGTATTCTTAGTGTTGTGACTTACAAAAATATAACCTAAGAAAGCATTGGATGGTTTGGATCTTGGTTTTGTTTCACTCCTGACATGTCACGTGTCTGACAGTGACTCATGATGGATGTCTAAATAGAGAAGTGTAAGAACAGGGCAAGCACACAGTGATACTTGTCCAGAATACTCTCTTAGACCTTCTTACAGGCTTTTCTGAGCCCTGAGCAGTGTCTTTCAATTTAGTTCTTCTTGGTCAACTTCAGAGAATTTTGAATGCCAAGTGGATATGTACCCATCTTACAGTTGCAGCAGCAAGGAGAGATCAGCTAAAAGACAGGCAGTGGTTCCGTGGAGATCATTTGCTGGTCATCTCCTCCATGACACACCTGATTTATAGTTCTTCATTTTACACTTTGCCTTTTCTCCAGTCCTCAGTTCCATCCTTTCCAGGCAGAAAAATTCTAATTTATTTAACAGCTCATGTATGGAAATGTGCTGTGTTGTTGATTTTCCTTATTTCTGTACCTTTTAAGGATTCTTCTTATTTATTATTTTATTAGTTTTTCAAGTCAGAGGAACAATATCCAAAGATGTAAGCCCAGTATGGACCTTTGCAACAGTAATCTTTTCTGTTTTTTATAGGACCATCTGTTTTACAGGACTGTCTTTTGTAAATGTAAGGTTTTGTTTCTGAGCGCTGCAGTTCTTAGCCTTGTGTTGAGGCTGCCTTTGAAGTGTTTGACATAACTGAGAGATCTTTCATAGAAAACCTCTCCAAACCCCTGTAACGTGACAGCAAATTGGAAAGCTTGTTTTGGTACGGGCTCACCTTCTTTGAAGGGTCTTTTTCCTGCACAGATTACTTTTCACTCCACAGGCTCTTGGGCAGGCTTGTTGCTGTTGAGGTGTTTTAAAACTGTTGCTGTATTCTTCATTTTATTTTTCAAGTTAATAAAATTACCCTTATTAACCTGCCTCATTGTGTTTTTACATTAAATTTGACGCAATTTACAATCTTCTTTTGTTTTCCTCCTTTGACAAAATTCTACTAAAGCTTTTTTTCACTGCTCTTTAGCTGTGCTGGGTTTTTCCTTCCCCTTTCTAAAATCTTCTTTGATGATTAGCATCAAATATGTTGCTTTTAAATAGCCTTCATGCTGCTTTCAAGGATTTAGCTCGTCTTGGAACCTTTTTAGTCGTTTTTGTGGTTTGTTTTGTTAACGATGCTTTTTATCTTTTTATAGTTCACATTGTTGAAGGGAAACACAAACATTTGGCTCTTTATCACTCTTTAAGAGGATTTTTGAGTACTACTTTAATCAGTGTTACAGAGTAACTCTCAAGTAGTGTCACTTTGAAAGGGGTCCTGTGTTTTACTTCTGATAAAGTCAAGAACTGTCTCCTCGTGTGGTTTCCCTGGCTGCATGCTGGGTGAAACAGTCATTAATAGTGTCTAAATATTTAATCTTGGCGTCCTGGCCCTGGCCTGACATTTAGCCACTTTGCATAAGACTAATTAAAGCCTACATTATATAGTTGTTTCTGCCTTTGTAACCTTTTATCCCCTGCAGTGTCACAGTCATTGTACCCTCGTGGTCAGATTGTTGCTCATGTGTAGTCCTGACACTGTGCTTTTCTGTGCATTGCATTTAAATGCCTCAGGAATTCTGTTCCTTGTTAAAGTCGCCTGTTAATCAGATTTGACCCTAAGCTGCTTCTAACAGACGGTGTTGCTTCACAAACAATACATCCGACTTTGTCCTCAGTGTTTTGAGGTGGTAGTGACCCACAGGCGTTACAGCAGTGTTTGTCAGAAGCTTGTTTGAATGTGTCTGTCAGTAATCCTTGTCTACAGCCAGGCATTCCCATTTTGACACCTTATTAGGCTTATTGAATCATTGCAGTAGTATGTAGATTTGTCTTTTAAAAGCAGCTGCAAAACCAAACCCAAGAAATCGTTTTCTTCATTCCTGTTAAAATTTTATTAATTTCTGTGTCATCCTTTATTTGAAAACAGTCTTCATGATTTTTACTGCTGCACTTTAATCTTTGTGGTCTTTTGCACTTGTCACCTACTTAAAAGATTTATTAAAGACTTGTCACTATTTAATTTAAAAACATTTTCATACTCCCTTAAATTTCCCGTTGAATAAAGCCTGATGCTCCTCTGTTTTTATTTCTCAGCTTGTAATTTTCTCTTGGGTATGTACAGAACTGACAGCTTAGTTCTGCTCACAACAACACTGTCGTGAATTCGTGTCCCAAGCATCTTAACTAGTGCTTTTTTCTGTCTGTCCTACCATATTTGTGTTATATAGATCATAGAATCATAGAAGGGTTTAGGTTGGAAGGGACCTTAAAAATCATCTAGTTCCAACCTCCCTGTCCAAGGCTGCTCACAGTCCCATCCAGTGTGGCCTTGGAACACTTCCAGGGATGGGGCAGCCACAGCTTCTCTGGGGAACCTGTTCCAGTGACTCACCACCCTCACAGGAAGGGTGTAGATTTTAAACTGTATTATTTCTTGGTCAGAAACATTCTAGTTTTTGCAGGAATGCATCCTGTATCAACATGGCTGTAATTTTCTTCATGTTAAAGTAAAAAATGTTTGTGCCATTTAACTAATAATAATATAAATTACTCTGATTTTAGTCAGCAGCTCAAAGTGAGAACAGCCATGGTCAGGGGCTGCTTTTGTTTGATTGAATGTGTTCTGTGTTGCAGGTTTTGTGTCAGTAATCGTCTTATCCTGGTGAATTAAAATCCAGTTGCTTACTCTTTAGAATAGTCCAAATTCAGACGAAAGAACTTCTGCAATAGCTTAACATATGTTTGAAAATTTTGTATGTTTGAAATGGCATTGAAAATGAAAAATAGCATTCAAAGAGGAGTAAGACTTGATGTCTAAGTAAATACTTTTAATATATTTGACAGTCTAAGATATCCTAATTAATTGTACTGTGTGAGCCCATTCTTTTGTGTTCTTCTTTTATGTTCAGGTCAAACCGTTTCCTTACTGAGAAATAATATTGCTTGTATTAAACACAAATTACTGGCTTTTTACATGCTGTTTTCATATTAACTGTTATCTCGAAATTTCAATGCTTCTACCTAAAAAAGCTACCAAGGAAAACTCTTATTGTTCTTAAATACTTTAATCTGTTATGTGCTCAACATTTGCGTGTGAAGAGTTCTTTAACAAAACCAACAATTTTATTGGAAAAGTTGTGCCCACTTTTGATTGCACTTGATATTTGAACAGAAACAGGATAAAGAAAGGAAAAAACCTAATAAGACCAAGTCATAGTCTGATGAGTAAGATTTTTAATTGCAGAAAGTTCTTGTAGTTAAGGATTTGATGGTGATGAGGCAACAAAGTTTGTTTCAGCTCTGCGGAAGGAAAGATGTGATTATTCATGTTCTGAACTTCATTGCTGTGTATTTTGGGGATGCGTAAGTTATGTGTGCTGTCAAATTTGTTATTCCACAGGCCAGCAGATATCCAATGAATTTTTATTTTTTTATTTAACTACGGAGTTCTAGTTCCTTTAACAGCTCTAGAACTTCAAAGGCATTTACAGAAGTTTTTAACTGTTGCCTACATTTCAAGGAGAGCAGAAAAGTTTTGGATGCATTAGAATGATTTAGGGCGTATAAATACGGATTTGTTTCCTTGCTCTGTGTTTCTTGTGAAAACAGATACTTAAAATAAAACAATACCCAACCCTGATTCTTCATTTTCTGCAAAATGAAAGGTTTTAATTAGTTAAAATTAATTCTGGATTAGGTTTTGTCATACAATGATTAAAACTATATATGGCAGTAATATATAACCTGATTTCCTTAAATACAGTTAATTTCAGTGATTTTTCTAGTATAAGTGCTTCTTTCTTCCCTCTTCTCTCTTCCACACTCTAACTTTAAAGCAGAACAGGACAGATACTGTTTTATTCTTTACGAAGGAGTTTGGGAATCAGAGAATCTGCTTCCTAGTCTGAAACTTGCTATTTGTTTTTAGTAATCCATTTGTTGAACTCCCTTTGCTGCAGACAGGATCAGTGTAAAGGAAAAAGAATACTAATTAAGAAATATGCTGAGGTTCTGGGAAGAATGAAAAAAAATGGCTTCACTTATAGCTTCATTTTTCACATTTCCATTTGAGAAGAAAATTACTGACATTATTTATTTCAATGTATGTTTAGCATAGTTTATATGGGCAAACTGAAGATAATGAATTACCACAAAGCATGTTTAGTGAATGGAATGTTCCAAATTGGTTTTGGCTGAAATTCCTGATGTTTGTGTACCTGCATACTTGATTACTGTTTCTTTCTTTCTCTGCATACTTAATTGCTTCCTAATTAATTGCTCTGTTGATTTCCTACATAATTAATTATTCAGTAATTAGCCATTGATTCCCTGCATAGTTAATTTACTTACTCCTTATTTGATTTTTACACTTAATTGACTATAATTCATTGCTTTATTGCTACACCACCTAATTAGCAACTGGTTAATCAATTATTGTTTGCTGATTCCATAGTTGTTTAGTCTGGTGATCAGCACAGTTTATCCTCTGCCCTCTGACCTCCTTTTCCAGTCATTCTTGCTAAAATAATTTCTTTGCTCAGTTTGGTTTCCATCTCTCCTCTGAGCAAAGCACACACCTCTTCTGTGTGATCTGCTGGTGCTCCCTGCCCCTTCTGCAGCACACCATCCTCTGCCTCCTGTTCACTTCTGGGGTTGGTCCAGCTTTGCTTCTGCTTGATGGTTTTGGTAATCAGATACTTTAAATAACCACGGAGACCTCTGGGGATTCTTCTTGCCCTTCTGCCCATCTCCAAGTCCTCCCTGTGAGGAGTGAGAGATAAGGGGATGTGCAAGTACCGATTACAGCTGCTGAAGGAGGAGACAGGAGATGCAAAGCAGTGAGCCTGAGCTTCCAGGGAAAACAACCAGCAGGTCGGGAAGCAGAAACAAGTGACAAATAAAACCTAAAAAACAGAAGTGGCAGCTAAATCGTGGAATTCCAGTAATTTTCAGTCATTTCAGTTAAACCTTTAGGTAAAAGCTCATAGGTTTTGTTGTGGATCTTAAAAGCACATTTGCGTTTAAAGAAAACAGTTGTCATCCACTGGGGCACAAACATGCTTCATTCACTTAAAAAAAAAAAAAAATTGGTGCTAACTAGAGCAGAACTAGTTCAAAGGAACATTTCCATTATAAACATGCTGCAATCAAAATAGAAATATCTGTGTGCCCGAGACAGCAGAAAGGCTGAGCAGGAACCCCACCGAGCTCCTGAGAACACGCTGAGGGTACCGTACATTTACATCACTGCCTGTGTGTAACACAGAGGATATTTCAAACAGTGGGAGCAGTATTGGAGTTCTTGTTCAGAGATGTTTTGAAAGAGATGAAGGCATAGTCTGCCTTTTAGTTATGAGGTGTGCTTTTGGTATGTTTCAAGTGCAAATAACTGTAAAAGAGAGACACTTCTGCTGGTCTTAGATTTCAGGACACTTTAAAGAAGGAGTTAATTCTTGAGTAGGGGCACTGTATAATTAATGTGTCGTGAGGGAAGCGGAATAATGCTGTAGGAGGGTAGTGATCTTTGCTTAGGATTGTTTTGAAAAATTGATCCCAAAATACATCTCCCCTGTTCTCTTACCCCTGGATTCATCCCAAAGTTCACAAAATATCACTTTTATTTCTGTACTTATTCATCTGATCTGTGATTTGGTTTGTACCTCAAGTAGTGTTGCTTGTTCCAAGTTGGTTTCAGTGGGTGTATGGCCCTAATTTTCCATAAGGAGTGTAGCAATTGACACCAGTCTTTGGGGCAGGACTTTATATATGTTCTGGGAGAACAAGCACGTTGTTAAAATTGGCTCCTCGTTATTGTTAGGTTTCCTTGGACACTGAAGAGGGCAGAGCAAGGACTGTTGAAAAATCAAACCATTAAACCAAATAACAGCAGTTTTAGAGAGAACAAAGTCCTCCTAATTTCTCTGCCAAAAATTTTTGAGCTTTTTTTTTTAGCTGAGATTATATTAATCCTTCTTTATTGTTACTTACATTGCTGAGGCTTTGCTTTCACACCACGCCTCAAGTACCTGTGAATTTAGAAAAAACCAACCAAAACAACAAACCCCAAAGTTTTGCCTAAAAGGTTGTGTCAAATTTCTGTTTAAAACATTGACCAAGGAGAGTTTTAATGAAATTCGTTGCTTGCTGCTGCTTTGAAGGTTTTTAGTTGTTGGGTTTTTTTCTTTTTGAATCAACAGGAACTTTTCACGGTACTTGTATGTCAAAGCGTATGAAATACCAGATGGTTTTGTTAATGTTGAATGTTAATATTGCCTCTGAGGCTGATATTTGCTCTGATAAGAGCACAATTTTTGTCTCCTCTCCTAAATTTTCCTCCTGTTGCTGCCCATTTTTCTCCGTGTAGATGGATCAAAATGAGGCCTGATACTTTTCCAAGTGGTCATAACTTTTTCAAACATATTGAGATAAAAGCAGAAAAAAGTGGTGTTTGTACAGCTCTGAAGTGAGTGGCCTGGAGGAGGAAGGATGTGATTACATGGCTGTGACTGTCATATGATGAACCACTTTGCAGTTGGCAGCGCTGCAGATGTTTTGACCTTCCTCTCCACCCTCTCATTATGGCAAAGCCACATCTAAGGATAATGACCCCCGAAATCATGCACTTCACATTTGTAGCTCAAGATGTGTGCCCGTGGTAATGTTTTAGGGCAAAAATGACACATCAAAGCATACTTTTTTATAAAAATATAATTATTTTTTACTGTAGTGAAGAAGTTTTCTTTTATCATTCATGGTATTTAATTTTGCCTCCTTTCTTTTGTTTCCAGCACTTACACAAGTAATTAGAGAGTTAGACTTTCTTAGGTGTGAGGTAAGTAGAAAGGTGAAGTATATAAAAAGTAACAGTGAGGTCCGTGAACATAAATTAGGATTTGGAGCCTAACTGTATTTCAGAACTGCTTTGTAGGATAAAATATTTTGCATTTATACCAATGTGATACACAACAAACCTGGACATGTCTTATATAATTTTACCATGTGTTTGAAAATGTATAAAATTGTAACGTTGTCTGAGGCTGGAAGGGAGAAATAGGTCTTAATCTGTCCTGCTTGCTTTTGGGTTCTAAGATTTAAGCCAGAAGAAGTTTTTAGCCCTGTGATGATCTGGGTAGGAGTTTAGCCATTTCTTGAATTAATTCATTCTGGGATGTATTATGAATGTGTTCATTTAATGATATAACATTCTTCATTTTGCCTCGTTACTGTCTGTTAGGTGTATTAAGTAACCAAAACCTCAATATCTACTGGTAACACAAATAACATAAATTTTGAGAATATTAATTACTTGGGTTTAAATTTGTTTTTCAGGGATCAATTCCATCTTCATGTGTAAGCTTTGTAACTTATTTTCACCGAATCAGTCCGAACTATTGTCTCATGTCTCCGAGAAGCACACAGAAGAAGGAACCAATGTGGATGACATCATTATTCCTCTCCAGCCTCTAACAGTGCCCACAAACACAAGCAAAGATGGAGAAGGTATATTAATAAATTGAGAGGAATGTAATTTTCAGTGTTACTTGTTTTTTTAATAAAGCCTGTGGTGTGATGATTCTGTGTTGTGTATAGAATGATTTACATAGTTTGATTTTATAATTATTGCTCTACAATTGCCACCCTGGATTTCATTCAGTGCAGAATAGATCATATGACAGATGTGGATAAACTCAACATGTCAGAGGGGGTGATGGCATTGGTTCATTAGTTTTAAATGTCAAGTGCAGCAAAGTCTGCTTCCTACAGCTTTAATTTGAGCTATGTAATAGCAGTGGGAAGATTGTGTAACACCAGTGGAAAGCAACCTGGACGCCATGAATGAGAATGTGTCTTGAGGCTTTGGTGTGCTTCTTGAGTTGTCTGACTTGTTTGTTGTGATTCAGGTAATATTAATAGTTCTATTTCAACAAAGAAGTGGCACAATTCATAGTTTATAACTGTGTTTTGTTACTGACAGTGGTAAATACAGCAGTCTGGTAGTCAGAGGTTGAATGACTTGTATGGAACAATTTTAGTCTGCAGTGTCAGAACTTGCATTCATTCCATTCTATTTTTAACTGATTGTAATTGCCATCCCTTGGAATATTAGCAATAGATGAAAAATAATTCATACTTTATATCTTCTTTTATTCCCCTTACTGAGTAATGCATTTATATTGTAGGCAAACTTCTTGTTTAACACAAATATTAGTATTTTCCAATCATGATTTCTGGATTTAAAATCTGTGTGTTTATGAATCAAAACCACTCTAATATCATACTTTAAAGAATTTTTTAACATTAACATATGCATGTGATTTTTCTTCACTTATTTACTAGCAGTAATTCAGTAGTTATATTAACTTCATCAACATAAGAAGATATTTCTAATAATGGTCCTACAGTATTCCATTATAGCTGCTCTGTCCTCAGATGGTTGGTGAGGAAAAATCACACCAGATTATTATTTCACACAATGCCCAAAATTACCAGTGCATGAGGAGACAATGAATAAATTTCTAATCAGGTTTCAAAATGCAATTCTAATTTTATTTTAATTGCATAGAATGAGTTCCTCTGGCATGCAGAATGCATCTTCCATTTTTACATCTTTGTTTCCTGTTATCCCTTCACTAAATAGTGTTTCTGAGCACAGTGAGACTGGTGGTACTTTGTAACATATTCTTATTCCTTTTAGTAAAAAGATGTGCCTGTAAACTTCTCTTTGCATTTGTGTCAGGACTATCTGGCTTTCTGTATTGTATGTGTTCAGCATGCGTTGTATATTTATGAGAATAGTTTGTAATTACCATTATGATCTGAAGCAACAGAAATTAGACATATATAGGTTTTAAGAAAATAACTTTGCAAATCTAATTATGTAAAATATAACATTAATATGTTAAGTTACATGTTCATAAGTTACCTTTCTGATTATTCTTATTATACTTTTATTCATGTGATATACTCATATGGTGCCACCTTTTTCAGATTATGTAGCCCAACTCTTTGCCATCTGCTGTCAGTGAGAATGTCAAGGTAAATTACTTTCACATAGATTTCAAATTGTATTCTAGGCCTACTCTAGCATTTCTCCTTTCCCATCACACAGATTGATTGGAGAAGAGGGTTCTGAAGTCCCATTCAATTATTTTCTTTGTTCTGTTTAAAAAAAAATAGGGTTTTCTACAGTTGAATATAGGAATTGGGAAGACTTCTTCTTTCAAGGCATTAATTTTTTTCTCCTGTTATGGAATCTGCAGCAGCTAAAAAGTTTATAATGTACAATTTTTTGTCAGTGAACCAGTCTCTGTAGTAATTCAGTATTGTCACTGAAAGGAGAAGTAATTGATGAATGACAGTCTTAGAAATTGCAACTTCCTTTTAGTACTTGTTGACTAATAGATGAACATCTTTTTGTCCTTTGAAAGCCCAGTGTCTCTTCCAAGTATTGGGAAATGCTATAGCTATTCCACAGTTGGTATAGATGAGTGAATGCTGAGTTGTTAATAGAGCTCTTTGTTCTGCCTGAATAATAAATTAATGATTTTATAAGTACTGTGGACAAGTAAAGTGCTAGGCAAGTAATCTGTGTTTATTACTCTGATGTTATTTTATTGACAGTGCTCTCTGCTGAATTTTGTTTAGTCACGCCACTTTCCCATTGTTAAGTCATGATCTATTTAGAGTTGATTTGTCCTAAGCCTTTTGGTAGGACAGTGTTAGAATTTTGTTATTAAGTGGGACCAAGGGTGCCAGACAGATGTTGCTGTTACACAGCTGTGCATAGGGCACTTTTTACCCAGCGCTGGAGTGTGACATCTTTGCCTGGGAAATGACAGGTATTTACTGGGAACTATAGTCACTCACACTCCAGTTTTTTGTAAGGCTTCCTTTCATGACTTTTCAGAATGATCTCCATTTCCTTCAAAGTGCTTCTCAAAACTCTGTTTTGGTTTTTTTTTTGCTTCTACTTAGTCAAATTGGTGACGATTTGAGGGACAATATCCATGGCCCTGGCTTCATCTATTCATAATGTTATTCCCTGGTGGATCACTGTTTGTTTTAGGCTATATCTGCATTATGGGATACGTGCTCTGTTGGTTATGAAACCTTGAAGAAAGTTACAGTCTGAGTATTATAATTTCCTCCAAGGAGTTTGTCTCATTAAGGTCAATTAAAACTATGGCATGTGCATCAGCCTCATCCTTGCTTGAACACAGGACACAACCAGAGCAGACGCTCACTCTTGAGGGATCAGAGGTGTTCTGGGTTCTGTGATACACAGGCAGAACAGTTACACAGGATAAGGCTGTGGATGAGATATATTTGTAAGACACCTTGTGCAGAAGGTTCTGAATACAGCCATGTACTGCTGTAATGGATGAAATATAAGCTTTTTACACAGACATCTGAGGAAGGATTCATGTTACATAATGCATTGACCTGCTAAGATTTGCTCAGGATTTTAAGTGAACACCTGCACCTGTGACTTCTGACAAAGTTCTTGTATTAAATAGAAGATTTGGAGAAGCTTATGTGAATAATTTCTATGAAGGAACAGTATAAAAATACACATATAATTTATTTCATAATTTTCTTTTTGAAGTGCCTTTTTTATGTCTTTGAGTACATAATTATACAGCACAGCACAGAATGTCTTCCCTGAATATTGACATTGCTCATCCAATACCAGTCAGCATAAAGATTGGTGTCAGTGAGTCTGTAATGAGTGTAAAATCCCCAGAAACAACTAATTTGTTCTTGGGGGAACAGGATTTTACTTTAAAATCTTTTTAATGACCAATTTAAGACTTCTATTTCTGACTACGCATCCTTGAAATAAGCGTTAGGCTTTTTTTATTATTTATTTAATACACTGCTTTATTTTCAACAGTTAAGCAGATTCTTTTTTCCAGCAAGTGATGTTTGATTAACTTGGTTATGTACTGGCAGATGAATGACAATGTGCTACTATTAAATTACTGTGTGTTGTTAATCTTAGGTGGTGCTTTGAGCTGGAACTACATAATGCAGTGTGAAGGGCTCACTGGGGCCAAGCTGGATGGAAAGGCAGCTGGAATTTATGGTCATGTGCATCATTAAAAATGTAATTCTTGCATTGCTAGCTCAAAGTGTCTTGAGATATATTTTATCGTGGAAAGAGGAAACCAAGGAGCAGGGAAAAGAAAGGACTGTGATAAGCCTCAGAAGTTCTGGTGATGTGTATCAGTGGCCCGTATGAGCCCTCCTGTTCCTGTGCTTGTTGCTGGCCTGCACTTGCCACCAAATCCTTTTAAATGTTTGGGAACTGCTGTAAATTCTCCTACTGGTGGGCACATTTACAAACATTTGTAAAATTTGCACCTCCTTTGTATATTGCCACACCATTAGTAGTCACAGTGATTAGAACTGCAATATTTGTAAGCCATAGCAGAGGTTCTACCACGAGCCCTCTGAAGTAGTACTTTTCACATTTCCACCTACATGCAAGATTTTGTTTCAACTTCTGTCTTAATTGAAAGTGCTGCTTTGTTTTTCCTGAAGTTTACATTAAAACAGTCAGGCAGAACCATGTCTTTGACCTGATTTTTCTTAATTTCTTTTGTTGGGTAATCTGATGATTGCATTGTAAAAGAATGGAAAGAATATCATACGCAGAGAATATGGTGGTTGCATTCACTCCTTCAGTAGTGGGATTTAATTATTTTACAGTAACCTGAGCAGTATCCACATCTGTATTCCTCATGTTGGATACATTAGCCAAGTGTGAACTTTTAACAGTTTGACGTGAAGATAATTATTGTTTGTTGGCTTGTTTTAATTGTATGTTAATTTATTCAACTCCAGGCACCAAATACTGACTGCTGTGATCAATGGATATCAAAATATCATGAATGGTAGCAAAGAGAAGTTTTGAGAGCACTGAAATCACCCCTTTCTTTTTGGCTGATGATTGACAAAACTACTTTTGCTAGAGTAGCACTAAAGTTCAGGGCACTGATGGAGAATCTCAAAAACTTAGGGGGAAAGGGTTGCTTTTTTCCTATTCATAGCAAGGTTTTTGGTGCTTTTATTGCATTTATTTAAGCTGACGGGTACTCAATCATTCCTGTAAGAAGACAGAATGCTTTCTTTTTCATTTGACAATAATTACATAATTAACTCAAAGCTGTGGTCTCTGAATGTGGGGATTTGTTTGCCTGGTGTGCTTAAGGGAAATGCTGAACAGATTATGAATAAAATCCTGCCACCACCTCCAGTCCTCCTACGTCATCCTCCCTTAAGGTGCCTTGAGGTCATTTATTTTTCCATATGCTCTGAATCAGCCAATTCAGTAAGGTCTTTTGGCACCCAGACTTGAAAATTATTTGTGGTTTGCTTTGTGTTTTTTTTAATATTCTCTCTTTTTGTGATTTTTGAGACTTTTACGTTGTCAATCTCAATTTGTCAGAATCTGTGATTCTACAGCAGTGATAAGAGAAATGTTAAGCAGAAAATAAAATGTATGTTGTCATGCATTTCTGTGCACTACATCTCACTGATTTAATCAATATTTCCTCTACAGAAATATGGAAATGTAAAATTAAATCAGGAGTTGTGGATGACTTCTGATTTTAATTAAGGAAACATTTTTTGCATGACTTCTGGAATTTATTTGTGGCCAACAAGTTTTTTTGCCAGCCTCTGGTCAGCAAGTACTAACAATAAAGAACCACAGGAAATACTAGGGAGTAATTGTTCAATATATTAAAAGGACAGTGAGGTTATGCTTTTAAAATATGAATTGTTTCTCTGATTACATCTCAAGACAAATAATTTCTGATTTAAATTAATAGGCTTTTTGTAAAGTGTCAGAACACAGTAAAACAACTTTGTAGAATACACGTGCTGGTACAGTTACACAACAGTCTAGAAGAGCACTTGCAGTGTAATTTATGTAAAACTGTGGCACTTTGACATCTGCTGATCTCAATAACACAAACATTATTGCTTTGCAGCCACCAGAAATGCCAACAAATACCACTGCTTGAAATAAATTTGTGTGAAGCTAACCTTTTTTTAAGCTTTCGGAATAGAGTCTCTCAAACTTCATTTAATGTACCTGTACATTAAATGTACAGGATCAGAGGGAGATCAGAGGGATGTTAGCTAATTAGCTGTAGAATTTAATTATAGCTTCCTTTAAACTTTAACTTTCTTTTCTAGAGCTTCTTGTAGCAAAGAGGAAAAGGGGCAGACCTAAAGGGTCTACTAAGAAGTTTTGTGTGGATGAAGATGTGGCAGAAAACAACCCTGTTCCCAGCGAAGAAACTCCCCCTGGAACAGAAGAGAGCCCAGAACTGTCTGAAGTCTCACCAGGCAGCTTGGAATGTAGGAAATGCAATCGGAAGTTCTCCAACACACGTCAGCTGACTAAACATATCTGCATTATTGTCTTAAATGAAGGAGAGGAAGAAGGAGATGGAGGTAAGAAAATAGTGAACAAAAATATCTGAAGCATTTGTGGAACAATGTGTTTCCACCATGAGACCTGATTTATAGTCCTCAGCGTTTGGTTTTAAATGGAATGAAGTTGTCTGTTTCTTGTAACACAAAAAGCATGTTGAAGTAAAAGCACAGAGTCAGACAAGTATTCAGGTTTTTTTCTTCAAAATAGTTAAAATGTTTATTGCACTAATGATTGTCTTAAAACTCCCTGAAATATGCTTGTTTTGCATTAGCAATGATTCTGTTTCTCTCAAAGAGAGTTGCAATTTTTCAGTGATAAAGGCCACACAGGTAAGTATGACACATAGGTGAGGAAGGATGATCCTGTACCGGTATTTCTATCCTGTAACTTGGGAAACTTGAATTCTGTTCTGTTCTTTTGATACAGTTAGAGTCTGCTTTTCTGGGTGGCTTGTTTTACTATGTAAAAAATAATACCAAACTCACCTCTTCTTTTCTACCAAACTTTATGTAAATGACTGTCTTTGGCATATGAGAGTTCATTGTTTAAATTTAGCTTTGAGATTGAGTTGAATATATCCAACCTCTCAAAGTTTTAGAGTAGAACAGAGCATAATAGAGTATTTTCAGTCGGGAGGAACTTGCAATGACCACGGAGTCCAACTGCCTGACTAGTTCAGGGCTGATTAACAGTTAAAGCGTGTTGTAGAGGGCATTGCTCAAATGTTTCTTAAAGACTGAAAGGCTTGGAGTGTCGACCACCAATCTAAGAAAGCCTGTTGAAAAAGACAACAGTGAATATTCATTTAGAATAGTTGGAAGGAACTATTGGTCATCTAGTCCAGCTGCCTATTTAACTTGGCTAGAAGGTGAATGTCACATTCATACAAAGCAATGACTTTGTCCAAATTGTCTATGTAAGTTTTGTGTTTCTGTTAAAATTCACTTTTTGCCTTAACTCCAGTTGCTCAGTATGATATCCTGTTGATTCTACTTGTAAACAAAATTTGCCATTGATTTTTTTTTTTCCCAGCTTTCTTATACCCTTTTGTGTTCAGTCTGTCATTATGATATACAACTAGTATGACTATTTTACTTTCAGTGATATGGAGAGTTTAACTTTTGTGGCAAAGCCTAATTAAAATAAGTTTAGAATACGTTGACAGCGCAGAGAAACTCTTACTTTGCTAAAGGACCTGGTTATATTTTACTATCATCAGTGGTAGGATTTTTCAGCTGTCCATAGTGACTGTTACTTCAGCTGTCTCACCTCTGACTCCCAAGTGTCTGTGCCCTTTACTGTTTGTATGTGCTAGGTCCAGTGTTCACATTTGCATTGTTTTGGCAATGTTGCCTTTTCTAATGTCCTTTAAAAAGTACAAACTCAAATTAACTGTTCTTGACCTGTTAGCTCATTAGAGTTCCCAAGTCTTATCTTCATTTGTTTCGCTACAGGACACACTCGCTGATTTTTCAAACTAAATTGCTTATCCTTTTCCTTCTTTGTAAAGAAAATAGCCCCAGTTTTGGGCAGATGAAACATTTTTTGTTTATTCTCTGGTAAAAGCAAACCAGTCAAGCAAAGTAAGTCGTTCATGAGCAGCAAAGGGGTTCCTGTTGTTGATGAGCTAGAAAGTCTCCAACCCAAAGTTTCCTATTGACACTCCCCTCCAACTTGGTGTCATCTGCAAATTTGCTAATGGTACACTCGATCCCCTCATCTGGATGGTCAGTAAAGATATTAAACAGAACTATGCCCAACACTGATCCCTGGGGGACACCACTAGTGACTGGCCACCAACTGGATGCAGCACCGTTCACCACCACTCTCTGGGCTTGGCCAGTTCCTAACCCAGCACAGAGTGCCCCCGTCCAAGCCACGGGCTGCAGCTTTTCCAGGAGTATGCTGTGGGAGACTGTATCAAAGGCTTTGCTGAAGTCCAGATAGACACATCCACAGCCTTCCCCTCATGTACCAGCCGGGTCACCCAGTCATAAAAGCAGACCAGGTTGCTCAGGCAACCTGCCTTTCCTAAACCCATATTGGCTGGGCCTGTTCCCCTGTCCATCTTGTGGGTGCCGTGTGATCGCACTTAGGATGATCTGCTCCATAACCTTGCTGGACGCCGAGGTCAGACTGATGGACCTGTAGTTTCCCATATCCTCCTTCCCTTCCTATGGATGGGAGTCACAGTGGCCAACTTCCAGTCATCTGGGACCTCCCCAGTTAGCCAGGACTGATGGTAAGT
Organism: Cephalopterus ornatus; assembly: GCA_013396775.1. Lineage (NCBI taxonomy): Eukaryota > Metazoa > Chordata > Aves > Passeriformes > Cotingidae > Cephalopterus > Cephalopterus ornatus. The sequence goes on from VZRE01001667.1 coordinate 28,997, forward strand.
GGTGAGCTCTTCCCCCAGCTCCTTCAGAACTGAGCACAGAGTCAAAGCATACCCACCCAGTGGGATGCTCACTGCCCTGGTCCTTCTGGCCACAGTATTGCTGATACACGCCAGGTGCCAGTGGCCTTCTTGCTCATCTGGGCACACACTGGCTCATGTTCAGCTGCTGTCAACCATCACCCCCAGGTCCTTTCCAATGGGCAGTTTTCCAGCCACTCTGCCCCAGCCTGTAGCACTACTTGAGGTGGTTGTGACCCAGGGGCAGGGCTTGGCACTTTGCCTTATTGAACCTCATACAGCTGGCCTTGGTCCATCGAGCCAGCCTGTCCAGATCCCCCTGCAGAGCCCTCCTGGTTCAAACCATGGCACGAATTTATTTTTTTGTCTGTTCTGTTTTTCCTGTTCCTAATGATTCCTCAGATTAGGCTGATTTTCCTGACTACTGCTTACTATTGAATTTATGTTGTCAGGAAAGTGTTTAGAAAGACTAATCTTTCCTGTGTTGTAAGAGTCAATTTAGAGCCCATTATTCTATCAGTAAAGCTTTTTTCTTTATGTGCCTTTCTTAGCATTTATTGTCACTGCAGGTGGGAGTCTGTTCCAAATTAGCACTGCTCTGCACATATATGTGTTTATGCACTAGGTTTTCTAAACTTTAATTATACTCTGCAAAGATCAAGTAAGTAGTTTTGGAGAGGCTGTCCCAGCTCTGGGGCCCCCAGCACTGGAACGACACCAGCCTGTCCAGAGGAGGCCACCAAGTTGATTAGAGGGATGGGAGCACCTCTCCTATTAGGAAAGGCTGAAAGAATTGGGATTGTTCAGCCTGAAAAGAGAAGGCTTCAGGGTGATTTCATTGCAGCCTTCCAGTACCTGAAAGGACCCTACATGAAAGTTGGAGAGGGACTTTTTACAAGGGCATATAGTGACAGGACAAGGGGGAATGGCTTTAAACTGAAAGAGAGTAGGTTTAGATTAGATAATAGGAGGAAATTATTGTGAGGTGGTGAGGCAATGAAACAGGTTGCCCAGAGAAGTTGTGGCTGCCCCATCCCTGGAAATGTTCAAGAACAGGTAGAATGGGTATCTGAGCAGCCTGGTCTAGTGAAAGGTGTCACTGCCAGCGGGGTTGGAACGAGATGATCTTTAAGGTTCCTTCCAACCCAAACCATTCCATGATTCTGCGATACACAGATGATGGTGTTGCTGTCTCAGTACACAGTCCTGCAAGTTTTACACCAGGTATTTATTTTGTGTGTGTGTTTTTGTCTCTGTATAATGGTCAGTGAATATTTTGGTTGCTTGAGCAGATGTGATCGATACCAACATTTTCAAGAGTAAACTGTCCCTGACATAAAAACTTTTTGAAATCACACTTACTTTGGTGTACAAAAAAAAAAAAAAGACTGAAGCTTCTAATTTGGTGAGATTTCATTGTTGCTGAAGTTCTTAGAGTTGGATGGAAACTTTTATTGAAGGCCTGTGAATCTTCCAGAGTTGCAGTAGCTGCTCTCTCATTTTAGACACTGTAGTTCAGAGCAGATGGCTAAAAATCACAAGGAGCTTGGGCCACAGGTTCTTTATTCTTTGACATGTTACATAATACATTCAGTTTGTTTTTTATTTCCCCTTTTATCCATGTCTTTCCAACTTGAAGTTAATTTTCTAATGCTTCTGGGATTTTTCTGTAATTCATTTTTTTTTACTACTTTCTCATGTTTTTCATTTCTTGCAAAACTTAGCACTGTATGGACATCTGACTAATAATCAGTATGCTTTCATTTTCACTGTGTCTGGCTGCAATGGAGTTAATATCCTTTAGTAGCAGCTCATATGATGCAGTATTTTATATTTGTGACCAAAATAATGTTTTAGCTATTGATAAAATATGAAAAACATACAAATATTGAAAAGATATATATTGAAATTCTATGTGATATTCTTTATTGAGAGAAACATAATATATGTTTTGAGCTGAAGCTCAAATATTCATAAAGGTTTCCAAGTAATAAAATGTTTTGCTATCTTTTATAGGTCTACAAGGAAAGTGTTGAAATCTGCAATGTAATGGACATTTATAATTAAAATTAATAAATCAGTATAAAATTCTGTTGAAACTAAAGTGTGTATTGGTCAGAGGAATATTTAATGGATACAACAGGCTTCTGCTGTTCTTTGCTTCTGTGATTAGTGATCCACATTGACCTCTCAGAGATCAGTGTCTCAGTGATAGTTCTCCCACTCTTTCAGGAGTCACGAGGCCTTACTGGTTAATGACATCCTCTGTGCATCTAATTTGATCTTTTGATGCTGATGATTGCCTTCACTTTGTGGGCTCATTCACTAAAATGGGAAAAAAAAAAAAAAGGGGGGGAAGGAAAAAGAAAGAGTGACTTAATTTTTTGCTAATATGGTGGGTTGACCCTGGTTGGACTCCAGGTGCTCAGGTGCCCAGTGAAGCTGCTCTGTCACTTCTCTCTCTCAGCTGGACTGGGGAGAGATCACTCACCAGTTATCATCACAGGCCAAACAGACACAACCGGGGAAAATCAGTTTATTACCAGTTGAATTAGAGCAGGATAATGAGTAATAAAACCAAATCTTAAAACACCTTTGTCCTATCCCTCCCTTCTTCCTCAGCTCAGTTTCACTCTTCCCCTTCAGCAGTGCTGGAGGATAGAGGATGGGGGTAATGGTCAGTTTATCACATGTTGTCTCTGCCCCTGCTTCCTCCTGAGAGGAAGGACTACTCAAACTCTTCCTCTGCTCCAGGGTGGGGTTCCTCCCATGAGAGCTAGTCCTTCATGAACTGCTCCATCATGAGTCCCCCGTGGGGTCACAAGTCCTGCTCCAGCCTGAGCTGTCTCCACAGGTCCGTGGGTCCGGCAAGGAGCCTGCTGCAGCGTGGGCTTTGCACAGGGTCACAGCTTCCTTCAGGCACCCCCCTGGTGTGGAATCCTCCAGTGTGGAGTCTTGCAGGGGCTGCAGATGGGTCTCTGCCCTCCCCTGTCTCCACCCCAGGCCTCTGTGGGCTGCGGAGGCACAGCTGCCTCACCATCACAGGCTGCGGGGGAATCTCTGCTCCAGTGCCTGGAGCACCTCCTGTCCATCCTTCTTCACTGTAGAGCTTTTTCTCTGACATTTTCTGAGTCTTCTTTCCAGTGACAGTAGCACAGTTGGTATTTTTTCCCCTTCTTAAACACATTATCCCAGAGGTGAAGGAGGTGGTGGATTCACCATCCCTGAAGGTTTTTAAGATGAGACTGGGTGTGGTATTTAGTGCCATGGTCTAGTAACCACAGTGGTGTTGGATCAAGAGTTGGACTTGATGATCTCAGAGGTCTTTTCCAACCCGGTTGGTTCTATGATTCTGTGATCACTGATGGGCTTAGGAAGTCTCTGGCAGCTTCTCACAGAAGCCACACCTGTAGCTCCCCTGCCATCAAAACCTGGCTACACAAACCCAGTACAGCACAGAATTAAAAAAGTCCGTTGTCCTTACAAATCCCCCATGTACAGGCTTAGTAACTGTATTTTTTTATAGAGGGCTTATTTCCCTAACCAAGTTGCTCTGATGTAAGCTGAGCTGTTTGTACACCTGTTTGTTTCTTTTTGGTTAAACCAAGTTAACAGTTCTGGCTAATGATTTGGATCTGTCTGGCTGGTGGTACTGCCTCCAGTGTTTTGTCCTAAGACAAAACTAGAAGAGTTGAGGTTCTTCCTGAACAGCCACATGTTTTCACTGTGTCTGCTTCCAGCCAGAAAACAGACCTGCTTCAGTTTCCAGTGCTGGATTGGGGTGAGTTTGGGGATTTTGAGTGTTTGATTGGCTCAGTTTCCCAGCAACTGCCTCTAAGCTTGCTTGTTTTGAGAGATAGACAACAGATAATTATTTTAACCACCATCCCTCTCCCACACTGCACCATACCTGAATCTCTGTCAAGATGTAAGGATATTGAAGAGATGGGGAGCAGGATTTGCACGGAAGACAGATTACAGCACTGGACAGTGTCCCTTCTCTGGAGTAAACCATTTATTCATACTGAATTAGGAGCCTACATAATTCTTAAAGATGTCACTTTTGGCCTTAGTTTAAAATATTTTTGCCATCAGCCGGGTTCTGATTTAAATTATTTCTTCTTGCAAGTAGTATGTCTTTTTCTGCAGGAGAAACAATCGCCTGTGTTAATTTTAAATGGCCAGTTCATCTTTTTTCCAAGCTGCTCTCTTGCTGCTATGAAATATCAGCGCTTTTTAGGGGATAAGAAATAGTAATGTGAGTGAAGAGTAGTTTAAAAACATGCCGGTTAAGGATGTGTAGCTGTGCTCCCGAAGTGTCATACATCCAAATACAAATGCCCAGATCAGTCCCTACAGTTGACAACTCCAGCAGAATCCTGGGACAGATTGGAAGGGACTCTGAAAGCACTGATTAATTCAGAGTTGACAGTGGCTTTACCAATCAACAGAAACACGACCATTTCTTAAATGTGTTAGAAGGCGCAGGCACAGCGTTGTATTTCTTGCACAAACACAAGCAGGCGTTTGAAACTGCTGTCGCTGGGGAGGGGAGGTCACTTCATCCATCTGTTCGATCCAGGTGCCAGCTGACAAAGTGCTAAGCTGACTGCTTAGCAAGGGAGATTCGAAGTGAGACAGTTCGTTTAAACAGACCTGTTCAGGAGCAAGTGAAGGCCCTAACAGCCTGGACAAACTGGGCTTAGCTATTCAAGTGGCATATACTCCATTTACTCCTAAATTATCTTAAAATCACTTACGGGTGTTCCTTTTTTACACAGCTGAATTCTCCTAGTTGTGAGGGACAAAACAGTTACTTTTGACACTCTAATCCACAATACTAACAGTGAAGGAATTTTTTCCAGGAAGACTAAATGCTAAATTCCAGGAACTAAATGCTATTGAGATGGCCCTGTACTCTAGAAAGTCCATTTGAGCCTTGTGGTCAAAGTTGAAGCTCTTGTTTTCCATTAAAACATACTTCTGTTTCCCTCTTAATCCCTTCCTAAAGCACCCCTTCCAGTTCAGTATTTTTTGGTGTAGAAAGAGTTCAGGAACAAAGCAGCTGTTATTGAGTGTTAAGATTTTTATTGATTTGGTGATTTGATGGGAAGTGTTGGTTTGGGGGATTTTTAAGTCTCTTTTGGGTTATGCATAGACTATGAAATAGTTCAGTTTGTAGCAAAAAGTATTGGCAACATGTGCATCCCAGCTCTTTTTCAACAGATTGTTTCTGAAAGATGTTTGTTCCTCTCAGGAGGGGGAAGAATGGGGCTACTGCCATCAGCATCAGATTAGTGAACAAATTTTAATGCTTAAGTATCAGAATTCAAACACGCTGTAGAGAAGAGATGATTTGGGTTTTTTTGTGTCTCATGTGAAGATGAGAATGTTCTTACAGATATTCAGCACTAGTTGAAGGTGTTCAGAAAATCAGTTCAATTTTCTCATTTGCCTGTTTTTCGCCAGTGTAGGTGTGGCCTCTTTTGGTGTTAACTGAGTTTGCACGGCAATCAATACCTTCCTCACACCTTTGCTCACAGTGAATGTAGTCCTTCTGTTAGGGGCTGGATGTTCTCAGCTCATATTGAGATGGAAATTGAGATTCAGTCCTTTGTTTGAAGTACTTACCAGCTTTGGGTTTCTTAGGAAAATATTTTCCCATGGCCATAATCTTAATTATTAGTGCTTATCATACATGTACAAGGTTTCTGTGCATATGACGCAGCAGCATTTTGGCAAAGAAATGTTTTTACATTGCAATTCTGTATGTTATTTTTAAGTCTTTTTAAATAGCGTTTTTGGAGTTCTGTTTTGAAAACAGGGAGGCATAATCAGTTGTATTTATTGTAACACGCCTCTTCCACAGCCTTTACCTTTGGTCGGACTGAAAGAAGTAGCGAACTTGATCTGCCTGACAGAGGCACATTAGGAGAGAAAAGCAACATGAAACATTTCTTAGCTTGGTCCTGTGGTCTTAGTTATTCATGAGTATGGATTACAAATTCAAGTCTGTGGTTTGTCCTTGTTTTCATTAGAATTCCAGTATTCAAAATTAACAGTTACAGGTTGACATGAAAAGCACAAAATGTCAAAGTTTTGTTGTTCGGTTTCGGGCACTTTATTTCCTCATTAAACTGATTAACTCTTGCTTTTTAATGGTTAGAAAGGAGGATTTAGGAGCAGGGTGCTTGGATTCTGTTCATATGACTACTTGGAATTACATGATCCCAAGCAAAGTGGAGAAAATTCTGTTGTCCTCATCACACCTTTTATTCCAATCAACAGTTCTGAATTTCTGTTAGCTAAGACATGTTTGTCCACGAGTATATCAAATCTTTTTTTTTCTTTTTTATTTTTTCTCTAATGCTAGCACTAACTCTTACTGTCCACTGCACAAAAGCAGATTAATTAACCCACTTACTTTTTGTATTTGTTGTTTAACAGTAGGTGAAGTAGCCTCAGGGAAACATAATTCAATAAGCAGCTTACATTCCTTGTGTCTTCTAATTCTTTATGAGAAGACTTTCTTCTGTTGATAGCCTGGTCCTGCAGAGGTAATAATCTAACAGGCTGTTTCATGAAGAAAATGTGGAAAAATATATTTGTTTCATAGAATCATTAAGGTTGGAAAAGACTTCTAAGATGGAGTCCAACTGTTTCCTTTCACCCTTGCTCATCACACCAAAGGAAACCACTGCACAAGCAGCTTCTAGTTGAAACTGCTGGAATTTTCTGGCATTTTTCTTTATATTCAAATATCTCTTTCCGGTATTGCAGAGAAATGTCACTGTTAGAATTACATGGTTTCAGTAGCAATGAATAATTTACAACTATATTAGGGAGTTAAATGGGGACATTACAAGACTGTTTATATATAAAGCAGCAATATTTTCCAGAATCATAGAAGTCTACAGAGAAAAAGGTAGTTGAGAAGAGGCTTAGATCAAGGAATTTATCTAATGAAATTGAAGAAATCATTAGCAGGCACTGAAAAGCTGGGGGCTCTCCAGGCGGAGAAGCTGGAAGCTGGGGCAGAAGCATTGCTAACATGACTCCGTAGGAACATGACTGGCTAACTGTGTTTGAATTCAGTTTGCTTTGTGGTTGTTCCTCATTCTGGGGGTGGTAAATATGAATTTCAGATTTATGTATTAGCATCAAGTCATTGCCAATTGTCAGTCTTCACATTTCTGCCTCAGGATGCCTGCGAAAGCTAAACTTGTTTCGGCATACCTTGTTTCCTTCTGGTTTTGTGTCCCTATCTCAGTAGAACACCTACAGCACATTATGGATATAGATGGAATAACTTTCTCTGGAGATTGAGTCAACTGATTTAAATTCAGGGGGGAAAAAAAAAAAGAAAAATTCACTAGGTTTATTTATAATTTTCTTCCATCAGTTTCTGCTTTCCTTATTCATTACATTCCTTATTCTGGCACATTTGCATAGTGCCTTAATTTGCCAACTTTGTTTTCTTTAGCCTGCATTTTCTACCCCTTCATCTAATATAAGAAATTTTATTGGCATAAACTTAGAGTTTTTATCTTTATGTTGCTAATTAATTATATATAAGCAGGCTTGGGTTTTGTTGTTTGGTATTTTTTTTTTGTTTTTTTTTTAAAAAGAATTTCAGTAATTTGCTTTAAGGAAGAAATAGCTTCAAGGAATAATTCAGCTGATTACTGATTATTGATTCTTATTTCAGATGAGTGTTTTGTATAGAGTCATAGAATCATAGAATTAACCAGGTTGGAAAAGACCTCTGAGATCATCAAGTCCAACCCTTGATCCAACCCCACTGTGGTTACCAGACCACGGCACTAAGCGCCACATCGAGTCTCATCTTAAAAACCTCCAGGGATGGTGAATCCACCACTTCCCTGGGCAGCCCATTCCAATGTCTGATTACTCTCTCTGTAAAATATTTCTTCCTAATATCCAACCTAAATCTCCCCTGGCAGAGCTTAAGACCATGCCCCCTTGTCTTACTGCTGGTTGCCTGGGAGAAGAGACCAACCCCCACCTGGCTACAACCTCCTGTCAGGGAGTTGTAGAGAGCAATGAGGTCTCCCCTGAGCCTCCTCTTCTCCAGGCTGAACAACCCCAGCTCCCTCAGCCTCTCCTCACAGGACTTGTGTTCGAGTCCCTTCACCAGCCTCTTTGCTCTTCTCTGGACCTGCTCCAGCACCTCAATATCATTCCTGAACTGAGGGGCTCTGAAATTATTTAGAAAGACAAATGTTTCTGAGAATCCATTTTTAAAATTTTGGCTTTTTCTCTATTTTTTTTTTTTTTGTTTGTGTAAATATCACACTAGTTTTATTAAATAGAGGGAAAAGAGTTCCCCTTTAGGGATTGTGCCGCGCATCTTGTTTTGAGAATGTCTGTCTTTCTACAGTAGCATTAGTTTCCTCCTCATTTATTCTTGTAGTGTCACCTGCATTGCTTTTGTACATAGTTACCTTCTTTTTGATGTTTGCTCCTTAGGTAATGATTCTGACGTTGACCTTGACAGGAAGGAAGATGAGCGAGAAAAAACTCCAAAGAGGCCCAGAGTTCAGAAAACAGAGAAAACCCCATCAACTAAGGAGACTGAACAGGTTCCAGGAGCTAAAAATCCTATTATAAGTGTGGTTTTGACAGCCCATGAAGCTATTCCAGGTAATCAAAATCATCAATTATATAATGATTTTTTTTTTAATCATGGTGACACTGTATAAAACAGTCACTGGTCTGAGACCAAACTGTTTGGGATATTTATTATATGAAAGACATGTACTATTATTTGATTATCATGATACAGAGTCTCTGCCTCTGACATATACACACTTTTAGAACTTAAGTCACATTTCTTCTTTAGTGTGACCTGCTGGACCTGGTTGTGGTTATCTGCATTAACATCTGTCATGTTTAGTCTGTGAATAGTTTTAAAGAAGAAAATGATAGAACATTGACCAAAGAACAGAAAAGTATTTTTTGCCTGTAGAACCTCTATTATGGCTTTTGATTTTTGTATATATTTATGATAAATGCAAAATTGTTTACGAAAACATAAAAATATAGATATTTATATAATATACATACAAATAATTTGACAAAAAATGTGTAAATATATTTGAAAATCAAGTTCTACATAATGACTAAAGGTTTCAAACTATTTCTTTTAAAACTCGTTTTTCATTTGCCTGTTTATATAAACCATTAACGTACCTGACTGTCAGAATCTCTTTTTGATAGTTTTATGCTTTATTTTCAGCTTTATATCTTTGTTATTCTCCTTTTTGTTGTTGCTAAAGTTTCTTTGTTTTGCTTATAACTGTCAGAACAACTTGAATATCTTTATTTTCTTGTTGTGGTTTGGAAGCTGGCTTGATTTTCTATGTTGTTGTTTAATGTCTTTTGATGTTGAGATCTGTGATACACTTGGACTTTGTTTGCTAAATTGTGTTTCTAGTTGCGATGGTAGAGGAAGCTGGATGAACTCACCTACGAATATCCTGTGTGCTTATTAGAAGGAAAGTAAAAAAACACCTTCACATTCATTGTCTGGGATTTACAGTTTCAGAGTAATGTTGGACACATGTTATGCAGGGGAGGAAATGAAAATCTAGAGGCCATTGGTGCCTTAATTACTACCGAGTGCAATTTTTTCGTTGGATAACAAAAATTTAGGATTTTTTTTGCACATATGCTTTTTGAGGGACTCAAAACGTTAAAACAACTTCAGCTTTGGAGTTTCTTACGCATAGCACATGATACATTCCAAAGGGTTTAATGAACCAAAAGGATTTACGATCAAGTGTGAACCTGCAGCTGTTTCTGAAGGTCTTCTCATTTATTTGATTGACAATTAGTAATCTTATTACATTCAAATTCCCAGCTAAAATATATGTAATAAAGAAGTCATTGCTGTTAAGACAGATATGAATTGTCACCTGACTTTTCAGAGTTTGGAAATTCTAGAAGATACAATATGAGTGATTAACTCTTTGAAGATTAAAAAGAAAAATTATTCATTTAGTGCAATTATGCTTTAATTTATTTTTCATTAATTTTCCTCCTTTTATTCCATCATCTAACTATATCTTAGTGTCACTAGTAATTCTTGGGCTGTTCTCCTTTCTCAGTAATGCTTTAATGACTGGAGTTTTTAATAAAGATCTTTCCTAGTCTTTTATTCCAGTTTTCTGGAGATATGTGCTGAGGAGGTGAGTTACTGCTATAGAGTGCTGTTGAAGAATATAAACGGATAAAACAGTTCTCCCTTCTTCCATGCTTTCTGTGTGCTAGACCATCTATAAAGTTAAACTGAAAATAAGGTTTAAAGATGCTTAAGCACTATCTAAACTTAGCCATCTCTAGCCACCTGTTACCTGGCTTTAAAGATGTATGGAAATATCCCTTCCTGTGTCCAGTGCAGTAAAATATTGGTGAAGATTTCAGATGACAATTAGAAAAATAGAGAAAGCCTTAAGAATTAGTTGTATTTTATTCACAGTATAAAGGAACTACTCATACTGTATTTCTCCCTTCTGAAAGATTCTTTTGGAAGTATTGTGTTAACATTTTGCCATAGTTTTGCTATGCACTGTTTAGTTTTGGGACACTGCTTTAAATCATGTGTTCAGTAGGTTACAACTAAATTGATCTCCTCAAAATCCCTTTGAACAAACAGAAGAGTTAGTTTTTAGCTTCCCAGAAAGGACAGTTGGGCAACATTGATTTTCCCCAATGTTCCTCTTCTGTAATTTTTTCTTGGGAGGCATATGAAATGTAATAGACTTAACAGCTTTAGATGTCTGGAAGCTTGCATTAACCCATGGACTAAATAGAGCGTGAGTAAGAATTGTAGATTTTTTTCTGTGCAGGCATTGAAGTAACTTGACAGGAGGGTCCGTGCAGACCTCGTGCAGTGCAAGGTCCTGCACCTGGGCTGAGGCAATGCCCAGTATGGATACAGGCCTTCAATGTGTAGATTGAGAGCAGTCCATCCAAGAAGGACTTGGGAGTGCTGGTGGAGCAGAGGCTGGACATGAGCTGGAAGTGTGTGCTTGCAGCCCAGAAAGCCAAACATGTCCTGGGCTGCAACCAAAGCAGTTTGGGCAGCGGGTTGAGGGAGGGGATTCTGCCCCTCTATTCTGCTCTTGTGAGACCTCACCTGCAGTGCTGCATCCAGCTCTGGAGTCCCCAGCACAAGAAGGACATGGACTGTTGGAGCAAGTCCAGAGGAGGCCACAAAGATGATCAGAGGACTGGAATACTTCTGCTGTGGAGACAGACTGAGTGAGCTGTGGTTATTCAGCCTGTCTACGGAGAGATCCAGAGAGATCTTCAAGCAGCTTTCTAGGGCCTAAAAGGGACCTACTTAAAAAGCTGGAGAGGGGCTTTTTACAAGGGCAGGTAGTGGTAGGACCGGGGGGAATGGCTTCGAACTGAAAGACGGTAGGTTTAGATTAGGTAGTAGGAAGAATTTCTTCACTGTGAGGGTCATGAGGCCCTGGCACAGGTTGCCCAGGAAAGTTGTGGCTGCCCCATCCCTGGAAGTGTTCAAGGACAGGGTGGATGGGGCTTGGAGCAACCTGGGATAGTGGAAGGTGTCCCTGCCCATGGAATTGGAGTTGGAATTAGGTGATTTTATGGTCCTTTCCAACCCAAACCATTCTATGGTGCTATAACTGGAGGGACCTGGGACCTTGAAGAGAAGGAGTGCTGTGGTCATGGACCTGATACCAGATCAAACACAGCACAGTTTTTCATAAGCATCACAATTAAGAATTAGAGTAAATAAATACAGTTCTTCGGACCTCTGAAAATAGCTTGTTTTGAATGGTATATACTTTTTTTTTTGTGGTCTATTTTTAAGAACGAGTGAGTAAATTCAGCCAAATATTCAATCTTTTGGTGTTTTTCTGTATTCTATTTCCCATGTTTAAATTCTGTAAATTACCAAGGCTTCTAAACCCAATTTATTATTCATGCTTAATTAGTTTGATTCAGGAGAGATTTGAACATCTAAATTGTTGTTTTATGTAAATCCTCTAATATTTTAAAGACTCAACTTGTTACTAGCAGAGTTGTTTTCAGTTCCTGTGAAGATGGTCAGTGGTAGAATGTTTTGGGTTTTTTCAGTTTTTTTTCAAGAAATACAAAAATAGCATGAAGTATTCAATTTCTTGATGATAATTATTTTTTTGTTTCTAAAGGTGTTGGATTTTTTTTTCCTACAAATTCTTAATACAGCACTTTGAAGGTTTTTCTCTCCCTGATTTCCAATGAGGAACCATGTCCATAAAAGTCCAGCTGAGTTCTCCTACTGCTATACCCTCTACTGTAATTTATGAGTGCTTGGATTCTTCTCCTGTTGAGATTTTTCAGCAGTGGGGAAGAAATGGAAGAATGTCATTTTGCTTACCATTTTGGGAGTGGATTAGTTCAACTGATGACAGTCTTTTCTCTTTAACTAATAACTATTTTCTGTTTAAGACTGTCTCTTTTCTGTAGCTCATGGAATGATGGTTGTGGCTTTGTAGCACATCTGAATGAATTTAATATCAGACAAAACAATCTTCTTGGGGCAAAGGAGGAGGCTTGGGACTTCCCCTCTTTAAAGTATCTGTGTCAGTAAGTACAGACTCCTATCACAGGCAAATGCTTTCCTCTGACCCCAGCTTCCTGTCCTTTGGATCACTGTGCTTGTTGCTGCAGTTTTGTGGTAAAACACACTAGAAAACTGATACTGTATTTACAGAAGAAGAGAAATAGTGTAGAGTTTAGCCAGAATCCCCCCTCTTCATCTTCAAGAACTCCTGTGCTGGCTCTTTTAAAGCATCACCAACATGTAATTGAGTGGAGGGCTAGAGAACAGACACCAACCTTGTGCTGATCTAAAGCAAACGTTGAATTAGGCAGGGGTTGGAAAATTAAACCTCTGAATGTAAGCAAGTATTTGTTATCATCGAGTTACAGATTGATTTAGCTCAGCCAATCTGGTGTCCAGCTCTGTTGAAATGGGTAGGAATCTTCATCCCCCCATTCACAGGTGTGCGTTTCTATTGCTTTGCTTGAGTTAAAATGTGTTTAACCTCATGGTCAGCTGACCTCTGCAAATGTTAAAAGGTTCTTTTCTTGTGTTGCGCTTGATTTTGAGGGATAGGAGTAGGTTTGCTTGGGGAACATTGGGGATTATGGGTAGGGTTGGTTTCTGTTGATTTATCTTTCAGAACTGTCTTACCAGAGATCATACACATTTGGAGCACATTCCACAGGATACTGTAAAAGCTGAAAAAATACATTTCTTCAAAAGGAGATTGTAAGAAACAAATATTCACTTCATACCCATAGCACATTATTTTACCAGTACAGACCAGGGTACCTACATTATGACGAGTTTTTTTAAACTTAAACTTTAGTTGAGGTTCTTTTTTTAAAAAAAATAAGTTTGTCTAGTCAGATCAGTTGTCTCTAAAGGCAGCTTGCAGCATCTCTGTAGGAAAGAAATAAGGAACTTACTGTGTAAACTCTCCTGGATTCTAACATTGGTTGAGCTGGTGTTTGAATCTGAATGATCATATTTAATACATATCTACTAATTTATCTCTAAATCCCTTCTTGAATACATTTATATTTTCAGTCTCCGTGACATCGTGGAGTAATTATCCCATAATTTAATTACACACAGAGTGAAAGTGCACATTCTTTTGTTTTGTTTTAAGCCTGCTGACTGCCTATTGAGTTGTTCTTTGTGGTTTATGAGATAATGATTATTCATACTTTTTCACAGTATTGCTAATTTTAGAGATCTTTATCATTTATCTCTCTTCCAAGCTGAAGGTCTCAAAGTTATGTATTCCTTTTCCAAACAAAAGGATTTTGTCTTTGCTACTGTTTGCTGGCTTATCCTTATTTTTGTGATTTGTACTTGAAATGTTAGGAGGTTCATGGAATTTACTTGAATTGGTAGGAATTTGTTTGATGATGTCTCCTGTTTTATTTCTGATTCATTCCTAATAATTCTGTTATCTTTTAGACTGATAAGTATTGGAGAGCTCTATAATGAAGGACAAGCTGCTTTTCTGAGAGACAGACTGTAAGAGATCAGAGACCATCCCTGAGTTTGAGGCAGAGATGAGGCTTGTTGGGTAGTGCTTATCTGTAGAAGTTCCTGTCAGAATGTCATAAGGAACTCAAATATTACTGCTTTGAAAGCAGATTTACTTGGATGATATTGACTGGAAAGAGTAAAATCTAGTAAAAAGCATAAATAAAATCTAGTAAATTAAAGTCTATGCTGCATTTAAAATAGAGACCTAATAGTGCTGGAGGAAGGATATTTTAAAAGAAATGATCAGTACAGTTAACCTGCTTTTTTCCCCCTGATATTTATATGATCTGACTTCTTGAAATGATCATCTAGGGAAACAGTTAGGAAAAACTTTTATCTTCCTTACTGGCATATGATGTTCCTAATGGAAAATAAGACCTTACATGTGTTTGCCTTGTTCTTATACTTTTCCCTAGCATGAATATTGAAGGCAGTTCTTTTGTGTTTTGGGACATGTGGGGACTACGTTGGGTAGAGCCTAGAAACAAATTTCCACACTCTCTGGGCACGTGCTGTAGTCATTAGTTTGTGATCTAGCAGTGCCTGCAGTGGCTGCTGGTCCATTAGCAGCCCACAGGCAGCATCCCAAGCAGATGCAGAGAGACATCTAATGTTTCTTAATGCTTCCCTGGCTTCTAAGGGTAGGAAGTAGCTACATATACCGTGAGGGGCAAGACTGCCTCCTGCAAGTGCTTCATCAGTATGTTCCAAGGCCTGGATCTCCCTCTTTATATTTTTAAAGGCGTTTGTCTCTCTATGAACTGCATAGGGAATTTAGAGGCAGTAATAATAGGATAACCTTGGAGCATTCTGCCTCCTCAAAGTATGCAAAATACTGATGAGTTAGTATTTGTCTAGTGAGTTAGTATATATTTAGTTCACCCAATTTAGGTGATTAAATTTTTATGCTGGTAGTACAAAAGTCTATTAAACAGTTCAGCAGTCCTTTCAGGAAATGCTCAAACATCCTGAAAGGCAGAAGGGCACAGAGGAGAGTTGGTGTGGAGCATTTAATGAGGATCTTTGTCTCACATTCAGGAAATGAGAGGCCTGGAAGAGGTAACCATGCATATAAAGCAGTTCAAGATCTCTTTTCTTTTAAACGAGTCATTCTAAATATAGAAGAATTTGCTTCCATTTTAAGTATTGAAGTATGGGAACACCAGTCTGGTATCTAATGTCTGTTGTATCACCTTTACACTAAACCCACTGATTGAACCATGTCTCCATGTGCTATAATGTCCCATCTTACTGGGCTACCACAGTGCAATCTGAGAGATGCAATTCTGCTGGACAACCTGACATTTGTGGGAGAGGGAGGAACAAGAAGAATATATATAATGTATAATAATACATAATATATATAACTTATTATATATAATATATAAAAAGTTCTGGTAACATTCAGATTGAAAACTTGGAAGATCAGTTCTGATGAAGCTGCAGAATCTTTAGTACAGAACTGAAAGCATTATTAAGAAACTGTAGTTAAAAAAGCCGTTTTTGGATGCAGCCAGTTCAGTGAGTGACAGAGCTACTACTACAGTCTGTTTAGTTCCAGAGTTGGCTGATGTCCCATCTGATAAAAAAAGCTTCAATAGCCTTACACACTCCTAAATGGCCTCTTCTCAAAATATCTCCATTTCCCACTTTAAATCACTCTGAAGAACCCACTGAATCTCCATCTTTCTCCCTTTTGTAGTCTACAGCACCACTTTCCTCCACTTAATGGCCCTCAATCTTTCACACTTCTTGTTGGGTAACTCCCACTGTTGTTTCAGAGACTTTATGTTAATACTGCCCATATATTGTGTAAATAATATCTTCAGGAATCGTATCTTAATGCATTCAGTAGAGCCCCTTTACTCCTGCTCCTAATGGAGATTGAGAAGTGTGCATGGAACATAGGATCGTAGAATATACTGAGTTGGAAGCCACAAGGATCATCGAGTACAACTCCTGGCACCGCGTGGGACAGCCCCAAGAATCCCACCATGTGCCTGAGAGCATTGTCCAAATGCTTCTTGAATTCTGGCAGGCTTGGGGCCATGGCCACATTCCCAGGGAGCCTGTTCCCTGCATACTCTCGTTCTGAGGGGATGGCAGGCAATGTGCCCCAAAATACAAGGAGTTTAAGGAAAAGATACGAAGACTTTTAAGTATAGACTAAACTGTGTTTTACCCGGCCTTATTTGTGGAACTGATTAAGCAATTTGGCAGAAGTTTTCAAAGGATGTCATATGAGGCAGAAACAGAAAAATTTAAATTCCATTTCGAAAAGTTACAGTCTTTTAAAGGTGGAAATATTTGAGTGTAGGATCTCATAATAACAGGCATCAAGCACCGTGAGTAACCCTCAAAACCATCAGTCCTGGCACGTTATTTAGGCAGATCTGTAACGTAAGTACTGACGTCTTCTCGAAGTGTGTCCATCATTTTATGCACAGGAATTTAACAGAAACTAAAATAGTTGAACTAATGATTACAGAGTTTCATATTTTGTTTACACTTGTGTATTATAGACAATGCACATTTTAGTATGAGAGTTTTAATGAGCATTTCTTTGTTTACTGTATAGGAGCCACAAAAATTGTTCCTGTTGAGGCTGCTCCGCAGGAAAGTGAACCCACAACTCCAGAGACAACAGCTCAAGAGCCATCACAACGAAAAGGATATCAAGAATATGCCATTCAGCAAACCCCATATGAACAGGCAATGAAATCAAACAGGTAATTTTGAAGTTCTTTTATTTGTGTTCATGCAGAATATCAATTAAATGCTTCCCCATCTGTTTTCATGAAACTGAAATATTTTTCTGAGCCCTTTAAATAAAGGAACAGCTGAAAATAATCTGTGTGTAAATTGTATAATTTAAAATGCTTATGGAGAATGCATTTAAAAAAACCCTAAACATTTCTATCCATTATGAATATTTAGGGAATTTTGGCACATTATGTCATCAATTTTCAATATTGTAAATATAACTGGCTTGTTTTTTCTTTTTAGGTTGGGCCCAACTCAACTGAAGATTTTTACGTGTGAATACTGTAACAAGGTGTTCAAATTTAAACACTCCCTCCAAGCACATTTGAGAATTCATACAAATGAGAAGCCTTACAAGTGTCCTTCCTGCAGCTATGCCAGTGCAATCAAAGCCAACCTGAATGTTCACATGAGGAAACACACTGGAGAGAAGTTCAGCTGTGATTATTGTACGTTCACTTGCCTCAGCAAAGGCCACCTCAAAGTCCACATCGAAAGGGTTCATAAGAAAATTAAGCAGCATTGTCGCTTCTGCAAGAAGAAATACTCGGATGTCAAAAATTTGATCAAGCACATCAAGGAAACTCATGACCTTCAAGACAAAAAGGTGAAAGATGTTTTTGATGAGCTTCGCTTGATGACACGAGAGGGCAAAAGGCAACTTCTGTATGACTGCCACATTTGTGAGCGCAAATTCAAAAATGAGCTTGATCGAGACCGTCACATGCTTGTTCACGGGGATGAAAGGCCCTTTGCTTGTGAGCTCTGTGGTCATGGAGCCACTAAATACCAAGCCCTTGAGCTTCACGTTCGGAAGCACCCCTTTGTGTACGTGTGCTCTGTGTGCCTGAGGAAGTTTGTCAGTTCTGTGAGACTCCGTGCTCACATCAAAGACGTTCACGCGGATCTGCAGGAGGATTCTGTTTTTAACAGCTCTATCAACCAAAGCTTCTGCCTGCTGGAGCCAGGAGGGGACATCCAGCCAGAGGCCCTTGGTGAACAGCAAACGCAAACTGCAGGTGAATCGACTGTCACAGGTACTGGTGCTGTTAACGCACCACAGCCACCTGCTGGTGAAGGTGAATCGACAGCTGCAGATGTCAGCCATAATGGCCAACGTAATGGGGATGTAAAAATCAACACGGTCCTTTCCTTAGAATTTGAAAACCCTGTGGTGAAGAATGTAGCAGAGACACTGTGTCAGACAACGGAGACAGCAGTCCCAAACATTCAGCCCTGTGTAGCATCAGATTGCTTTCTGCTGAAAAATGGCACTGCTGGTCCTGAAGAGTTAAAGGTTTCTCCTCCAAATGAAGAGGAAGTTAATCACTGCAGTTCTGTAAATAAGCAGGGTGAAGAAATTCATCTTTTACTGTCTGAAGACAAAAGTTTAAATCCGAGTCAGAACAATGGAGTGGCTGAGAACCTTCCAGTCTCTGAAGAGAGAACCCAGTCTGTTCCTTCTAGTGAATCAGAAACCAGCAATCCTGCAATTCAGAACTCAGCAGAGTCCACAGCCCCTTTGCCAGCACCAGAAGCTGGAGCAGCCACCAGCCCACAGGCAGCCTCTTCCAACATGGCTGCATCCAACGGCGGGACTGGATCCGTTGCCTTCATGCAGATCTTGGATAGCTTGCAGAAGAGGCAAATGAACACAGAGTTGTGTGAGAGGATAAGGAAGGTTTATGGAGACTTAGAATGTGAATATTGTGGTAAGGAGCAGTGGAATTATGTTTATTTGGGGGTGTTTTAAGTGTTATGTAGCAAGCCATCTTTTTCCTTCTGTGGTTTGTGGTGTTTGATATATTTGTGTATCTTTTCAGCAGTATTAATTTTGTAGTTCAATATGGTTCTGGGGTCCAGTGAGATTTACTTTTTGCTGTATAAATAGTGTGAAATGAGTCAAATCTCCCCAAAAAAACCACTAGTGGAATATAGCAAAGCAACAATTTGCAAGGCTCAATTTTCTGTTCATGTCAGATTTGATAGGATTAGATTATTTCTGTCCAAATGCCTCTCCCGAGGTTATAACTTTCACTGGGTCCAAGCACAGCAGATTTAGGCATGGGATCAGCATTAGTCAGTCCATGTTTTAATGCTTAAACTTCATTATCAGCTTAGTATAAGGTTCAGAGTCTTTTTCATATAGTATAGGAGGATCTATGGTAATATACATTCTGTAGAATAGGCACATATATACTGGCATATTTTTGTGACTTGTTTTGAACCAGGTTCTTGGAGATGAAAATTTTCCATTATGGTATCAGATCAAGACTATTCTTATTGTAATTGTGGGTTTTTTTAAATTCATGGAAGTGGGAATAATACACCATTCAGATTTATTCTGACTGAAAATGTTTGTGTTTACATAACTGGAAAGGAAACAATTTGGGATTTATGTTGTAGTCTTCATTCTTGAAAAGGGAAAGGAATCAAAATCTGAAAAAACAAGTTTTTGAAACACCATAACACTGTACCTCAGATGAATTGCTCTGCACTTCTTGGTGCTATTATGTCAGAAAGGCTTTTAGGAAGGAGTAACATGAAAGGAAGTAACAAAAAATATTTTGACAGTCTTTTTTAGTGTACAGTTGTATTCAGATTCTTTGTATAGGAGAACAGGTTTAAAGAACTTTTTGTTTAGGGAAAAGATCATTGATATGTATTAAAGTTGCTCTTGTTAGGCTGTTTCAGGATATATAACACAATCTTTTTAGACAAAAGTGGGTTTTTGTAAACATATTTTCAGGAGTGAAGGCCTTTAGACAAGTTTTCATTAAAGACAATTGGGCAGGATTCAAACACAGTGTTTGGCCCTGAAAGAAAATTGTGTATTTATTGAAATTTTCACTAACAGTTGTTTAGATATTACTTTCTTTATGTCTAATTTTATTTTCAGGGAAGTTGTTTTGGTACCAAGTGCATTATGACATGCATGTTCGTACGCATACTCGAGAACATTTATATTACTGCTCCCAGTGCAGTTACTCCTCCATAACCAAAAACTGCCTTAAGCGTCACGTCATCCAGAAACACAGTAATATTCTGCTGAAATGTCCCACAGAACATTGTGACTACTCTACCCCAGATAAATACAAGCTCCAGGCACACCTTAAAGTTCACACAGATCTGGTAAGTAACGAACCAAACGGTTTGTTTGTCCAAATTCAGTGTCACCATGATAGTGTTTGGAACCGTGTGGTAATATTTGAAGACATAGCTAAGGGTTCTTACCTGTGTGCTCTCTGCATACTTCTGGGAATACAGGAGTTACAGCAAGTAGATATTTGGTCCTTCTCTTAGTCGTTTCCAGTAGAGTGTGTCTGTATCCATTTTCTCCCTTTGATTTTCCCACTGTTGTCAGATTCTTTGGGTTTTGAAGGATTAAAATAAGGTCTGGTACTGTCGTTACTTTACTTCCTTCCGTGGAGCTGAATTCCCTTCATTCATAAATAGATGACTGTGGTACAATGAAAATATGTTTCTCTCTTAATTACTATAGACAGAAGAAGTTGTTGAAAAGCATTTTTTTCCTAATAGCTACAACTAGTTGCAGTTGAACATCTACCATTTTCTGTTGCACTTACAAAGACAAAGAAATCACATTTTAAAGGCTCCTATCTTGTTTAGAAATCCTTCTAGCTCTGAAGGCCATGTAATAGAAATGTGTCTGGTTTACTTCCTTGACATTCCCTGTTACATGTTCATGTCCAAGGGGCTGCATGCTTGACTGGAAGCCTTAGTTGTGCAAGACACTATTTAGTGATCTTGCTCTGATCCAACATTATTACATGAATGATCTTTTGAGGAAAAATGTTTTCTACATGATCCCGACTTGCGTTGGTTTCAAAAGTATGTTTTAAAAAATATTATGGTATTCAGAATAAGAAGTATTTTAAAACTAAGGACTAAGATTTTTATTCTTCACCATTACTTAAGATGCTTTTTTAGAAGTGAAATTATATACGTGCTTTTCTTGGAAGATTAAGGAAAACAAAACAATTATTTTCTTATGTCAGTATTACCAAGCTGCTTCTTGCTGTTTTATTGTTTTGCATGAGTGTCCCAAATGGGTTAAGCTTTTGTCAGAACAGGTCTGCACATCACAGACTTCTTTTCCTTCCACATGGCAGGATCCTACGTGCTTGCAAGGTCTAGTTGAGATCTGGGACATTCCAGGCTTGTGAGTACCCAGAGAGGTTGTAACGTGCACGCACAGTGTATGAACACAGGCAAATTCCTCCCTGTTCCAAATTGATCTCTAGAAAAGGGTATTTGGCAAGTGTCTACTCTCCCAGCATAAAGAATTTAGTCCACTTTTGACTGGAGTCTTTGCTGAAGGCCATCAGGAGTGCATAGATGGCCCATATTACCTCATATGGTTGTATATGAAGGTACTGCTATTGAATAAAGCACTGTTCAGGATTTCAAAAAATGTTTGACAATAGTACTATTTGTAATTAAATTTTCTTGACTGATAATGTCAGAAAGTTGTCATGAACGGCATCCTTCCAATTTGAGGCTTGAATTATTGATGCAGTAAAATACTTCCAAAAGGCAATTTACCCTTCTCTTGAATTTATTTCTTTACTTATTCCAGCAGAAGAGAAAATAGCAGTTGTTTAATTGCAGCACTCACTCTTCTGTCCTTTAAGGACAAGGAAATATTCACACAGATGGGCCTTTCTTCATTCTTTACACAACATTACAGTTTTTGTTGGCATTTTCTTGTAAATAAATCTCGTGCATCCATGATAGAATGCACCAAATATGACAAGTTCTTACAGGCCAGTCACTTAAGAGTTGTACTTGATGATCCTTGTGGGTGCCTTCCAACTCAGAATATTCTGTGACTGTGTGGTATTATTCTGTGAGAAAGCAGCATTGCAACTCTAAGCAGTGTGATAAATATTGCTCTTACACTTCCTTTTACAAGAATGTGATTCTTGAATTAAGGATTCATGCTAGTTTTTCCCCAGATGTGGACAGTTTCTGAGTAGCTACTTAAAAAAGGTGTTTACATTCAGTGCCTGGTGGTTTTAGGTCTTCTTCTGCAGTCAACAGGACTTGGCCACTGTTTTCAACAGCTGAAGTTACTTTAAATGTATTTAGAACAGAACAGAACACTTCATCTTTTACTCTTCTTAAGCAGTTACTTCAGGCGAGCTTCGAATAAGAAAACAGAACAGTTGATGCAAAAAGGAGCATTTTTTCCCCCCTTGTGTCCTCCACTTCTGTAGCTATTTTAAACGGAATCTGAATTTGTTATGAAAGGTGCAGAAAATTCACGTGATAGACATTCTTTTTGGCTGTTTTTGAATGTCTTATGTTTATGATGCCCATCTGACAGCAGAAATCTGCGTAAATGGTTTCTTAAGAAGAAAGAGCCTACAATTAGCTCTCCTTATGTAAGTACCTGTTTTTCAAGTGTGATGAATGTCCAACAGCTCCCACCAGGAGGATCTTTTTCATGATACTAAATAGAACTGAGAAAATGCATTTCATAATTAAAACCAGTGTGGCAACAAGATCTTTCAGAAGCATGCTTACTGATGCTTACTGTCAAATATATTTATTTAAATGGATTGAAAAATTCATATATTAAAATTTACTCAGTAACTAAATTTGGTCCTTCTCAATGTTGGCATTTGTGCCCATTGCTTGGTATATTTACTTCATGTGTATATACTTTATGTATATATTTACTTCATGTAAATATCACTGAACAGGACTACTTTACTCCAAATTATAGTGCATTAACAAACTGTGTAGGGTGAAATGTGGAACTCTACTTTAATCTTAATTTTAGTTTGCAAAATCAGTTCTTAATAAATATTAAAGTTAAAACTTCCCTGGAGACTGAAGGTACCAAAATCTCAGTTCAGTTCCTTGTATGGATGTGTACCCTTTGTTGCCTTGTTGCTGGCTGCATTTTAGCTGGATCCCTGCATTATTTGGTGAAGAGGATGAATGATGAGTATGGAAAAGCAGCTATCCCTTCATTCTTGTCATTGACTGTATCGCCATCCATCTTACTCTCTTTGCATCATCCAAGTCTTGCACTGAATTTGGGATTGTTTATTCCCTGGCAGAAGATGATGACGAGTGTGTATGTGCTGCCTCTTGCCTTTGTACTTGATACACACTGTTACAGGGAAGATTTTTACTTCTGAAGCCTGGGAATTGAGGATTGGCTTGGTTCAAAACCAAAACTTTGCATATATTCCCTGGTTTTCAGTACTCACCTTTTTACCCCTAAGGCTTGTGTAGTAGTTTTTAACATTTATTGGCATTTATTGAGTTCTTCAGAAATTCAAACCATGACATGTGCCAATCACTTCAATATCATGGCACCTAGGAAAGGGCTGGGCAGTTGAAAGTTACTTGGAATAATTTACAGTTATGGATGAGCTCGTTGGGACCATTAGGGGCTGGGTGTGGAACTAAACAATGCTGGCAGAGGTACCCGAGTTGGTTTACAACCCCCAGTGGCTTTTAGAATACTCACTATGCTGAGCAGATAAACATCAGAGAGGTTTGTCTCTGAAAATATTTTTAATCTCTATCTCTATATGTAATTGATACTGCAAGATAATCACCTCTATAAAGCTCTAGTTCAGACCCAAAACCAGCACTTGTTATTTGGTGCCTACATTTGCTTTCACGCACATTTCAGGATGCCAATGCCTCTTGTCTTTGGAAGGATGCTTATAAATTCCATTATGCTGCTGACCTTTCGTGTGTGTAGGAAGTGAGACACTTAAGCTCTGATTGCTTATTTCCCCTTCCTGAGGAGCATTAATTTTAAACTGTCGCTAGTCTGGCTGTTTTACCTTTGCCTCTGGAGCAGTGCCACTGTGTAGTCAAGAATGCATGTACTGGAAAGGCAAGGAAATAACAAAGACATCTATGATCTAATGACCAGGCTCTCAGTTGGAAAATGGCTTTTGCCCTTGTCCTCACTTTCATACTGAATGTCAGTGAGGCATTTGTTTTTACTAGTGGATATTTCATGAAAATATACTCAAGTACTGTATGCAGGTGTTTGTCGTTTTATCAGCTGTGACTTCTGCTGCTTGTCAGACTTCATAAAAATCTGTCTAACTATTTGCACGTTTTTCTGTATCTTCCTTCACCTGTGTGCATAGCCACCTCCTGGGTACGTCAGATCCTTTTAGCTAAGTTGCGTTTTAATTGGACATCAGCTTAATTCAGGAATCTTTTGTGAAGGTTTTGATTTGAACATCATGACAACTGTGGTGAAGAGTTCCGGATGTCTTCATTCCTCGGAAGTATAACTCAGGGGCCTAATTCTGATCCCACGGATGTTAGAAATTAAATTTCTGTTTATCTGAGTAGATGTGGGTGCAGGCTTTGTCTCTCTATTCCTCTACAAATTATACAATCAAATGTTGTGTTAACTGAGTTGTGGGAACTTCTCCTGGAAATGCTTTGGGAGTACCAATATTTAGTAAAGCTTTGTATTGTCTCCTGATCAGGAAATCATTTCACTGCTGCTGCTGGAAAGGAAGGGAATGGATTGTTGATTTCTGTAACATAATTATCTAATTTGGGCTGCTAATTAGAGGCATGGTCTTAATTTTACACTATTAATGAAATTGATAACAAAACAGTCAGGAGTCCACACACTCTCTTTTGAAATTAGTGGCAGAATTGCTATATAGATCATATAATTTATGATCATATTATTCTATGTATGTTCATAAGAGAAGATATTTGTGTCATCAGAATGTCTCTTTACTGATGAGTGCAGTAGAAAAGCTGCTGTGTTTTCTGATGTTTTGCGGTGTAGGACATATTTAGTACTATTTGATTAATTAAACAAACTTCATAGGGGTCTGTTGGTTTTATCATAGGGTCTTTTATGTTGGTAAAAACCTCTAAGGTCATCGAGTCCAACTGTTAACCCAGTACCACCCTGTTCACCACTAAACCATGTCCTGAAGTGCCACATCTACAAGATTTTTTAACACTTCCAGGAATGGGACTCAACCACATCCCTGTGCAGCCTGTTCCAGTGCTTGACCACCCTTTAAGTGAAGAAGGTTTTCCTCATATCCAATCTAAACCTCCCCTGGCACAGCCTGAGGCCGTTTGCTCTGGTCCTGTTGCTTGTTACTTGGGAGAAGAGACCAAACTCCACCTGGCTACAACCTCCTTTCAGGGAGTCTTAGTGAGTGAGCCTTCTTTTTTCCAGGCTGAACACCCCCAGCTCCCTACATATACAGAGGCTTTTAATTTTTCTTTTTGTGATTGTGTACTAGTACACCTACCCTTTGAATTATCTTGAAACATATGCCTAAATTGCTCTTCAGAGCACTATAAATTGGTAATGCAATAGAACTCATTTCTTAGCACAATTTTAATGCATTTATATAAAGAGAAATGCATTGTGATTCCTATGTAAATGGACTTATTTTATAACAAAGCAGCATAAACAAGAAGATTTGTGATATCATTAGACTAATTTTTGTCACTAGGTTTAAGTGTATTTATGGACCTAATTAAATACCTGATTTGTGGAATGTAAACAGTACTTTCTGTCAAAAACCTGCCTTAATTTAGGAATTATTTCAAGTTTCTTACATTTTCTCAAATTGGTTAATAGGGTAGTAAGCAAATCTCAGAAAGTGACTTTGAAATTGAAACAGGTGATTGGACTATGCAGCTGGTCTCTATCAAAGGTAGATCCAGCTCTTTCCATACTTTGCTTCTGCTTGTGCCCTTCAAAAAAACCTTCAAAGGCATTTAAAAGGCAGGCACTCCAATTAGGCATAGGATAGATAACTTTTATTCTTACTAAAGGAAAACCCACATGCTAGGAATGTGATTAAGGCATTACTAGAACCTGAGCCTCAGTCCTCCAAAGTGCTTCTGTCATCACCTGTGACCAGGGCCCTTTGAAGAGCTGTGATGGGGGTGACCTTTGAGGCTCTGTGTTGTGGCCTGGGAGCTCTGAAATACTTTGTTTGCAACAGAGGGTTTCTTAAAGGCTGTTTTGAGAGTGATGGGATTACACTAAAGAACCAGCACTGACATGAGCTCTCAGGGCAGTGATAGAAGTGCACTTAAACATTCAAAACTAATAGCATAAACTCCAATAGTCAGTGGCACTGGCCTGGATAAACAGCAGTGAAAGGTTTGGCTTCAGCTGGGTGCTCTCTGTGAGAGACTGGATCTTGACAGATACTCTTTGAAGGGTCTCGGTGCTCATGGGCACACTGTTCCACTACAAAAGATACCCCTTTTGAAGTTCATTTCTGCAGAACTTGGTGTAGATAACTTTCTAACTGCTTGAAAAAAGCAATTTGGATTTTTTTGTTGTTGAAAAATTTTGTTACAATCGTCATGTGGAAAGATGTGTTCTCGGTGCCTGGCCTTTCATGATGCTCTGTAGCTTTTTTTGCATTTACTGATTATTTTGAATTTTCCTTAAGGCATAGGCTTATAGCCTTGTCTTCCCTGAGAGTATTAGCAAGAACGTAAAGTTGTCACAATTACAGTATTTTAATTAAAGTAGCGTGTGTGTAGTGGAGTATTGATTTTTTTTTTTTCTTATTTAACTTTATGAAACAGCAAGATGTATTTGTCTCAGTGTTCTGGTCATACTTAATACAGTGAATATCAAAGACCAGCAACACTCAACTGTACATTATTTATTATATATTTTACAACTAGTTATATAGCAAGTTTGAAGAACAGACTGAGATCTGTCAACAAATTTCAGCTGCCCCCTAAAGAGCACCCTAAATGATTCTGTGCTCATGTTTTTCTTATGTGTGCCAAATTATTAATATGATGATGCAACTCCGTCTTTGAAAAGGTGCAAACATTGCTATGGAGTTTTACTAGGATTAGTCTACCAGTCTTCATTGGAGTGATGTGTTCAGTTAGAAATCTGAACTCATTGGTAGCAGATTTTCGTTATATCATTTGAGAGACCCTAATTCTGCAAATTAACAGCTCTTCTTCAAGGTTTTGTCAGCATTGTAGGCTTCTTGAATCCCTTCTTCCAAAAACGAGCTAGTTCTCTGATATTCCTTTTTTGTAACCTGGATTTCTCAGGGCTCCAAATGGTGACAGCCCCATCATAGCAGGATACTGTCCTCAGGGTGGTAATCCTTTGGTAACTGCTATCCCCTGACCCCCGTGCAGGGTTTCTCTCAGAAGCAAATGATCTCACAGCTCAGGCAGAATTCTCCTTGTGACTGCCGTTGCCATATTAATGGCAGTGAGAGCTCCATATCCCATATCCTACTGTCATGGAAGTATTTATTGCTATTTTAGCCCGTGAGTTCTAGGGCTACTTCTGGGTTTGACTCGTAGGTACTTCAGCAAAGGGATTTCTTTTTCTGAGATACATAATACACTGAGTGCAAATGCCTGTGTATATTCCAATGCCATGGAAACTCATCAATTTTGCTTTTCTTTTAAGAGATGTGTCCATTTATAGCTGTGTAACATCAGCATCTAGAAATAATGACCCTGTACGTTCTTCCTCACTGTTCAGAGATGCTCTCTGGTCTAAGGTCAGAAACAGGTAGAGTCCAGGACCCTTATTCTGTTACCTCCAGATTTCTCTCTAGTAACACAAGGGTCTGTCTTTTTGATCAGTAATCTTCCTTCCCTGCTCTTCAAGAAGTACTCAGTTCTCCTCAAGTAAGTAGTGAAATATCCGTTCTGTAGCTTCAGCTTACCAGAGACCTCTGGTAGTTTGGTAGGTACACCTCTCGCACCAGGTGATGTGTTACCTGGTTATCTGCCCAGCTGTCAGGACTAAGTTGGCTTCCCTCCATCTGCGGTTTTAATGATCCACTCATATGTTAATCCCCTCAGTGCAGAGGTGACTGGATGATCCATTCATTTGATTGAGCATTCAGTCTGTTGTCTCAGATGGTGCTTCTGGAAAAATCAACCTCTTCAATTTATATAATAAGTGGCAAGGTTTATTTTCAATTGAATGATTTGACAGTTAATGGAGAAGTCCTACATTTTTATATGGAGTTAGATGCGTTTGTAAAAGCAGGAAAATTGCAATTAGACTAAAATTGCGTATAGGAAGAAATTCAGTCAAAACTCTCCAGTTAAACTTGATTGATGGTGTTAAATCTGTTATAACATCAGTGACGCTGAGAAAATCCAGAGTAGACTGTAAGTTTTTAAATCAAAATAGTAGAAAAAGACTTTATTGGTAATACATCAAATGCTGAATATTTATAAAGTAGATGAAATGTAGACACTGAATAAGTAATGGCATCTGTCATTGTTAACTTTGTTGCTCAATTTCAGGCCATTTTATAAATCCACATGGTGGTGGATGTCTTCAGAATAATGAGATCTGATCCTTAGGTTTCAGAAGAGTGGACTTGTGGAAAAAAAAAAAAAGAAAAAACCGTGAATATTACTGCTCATATCAAATACATTTTCTTCTGTTATGTGACTTGATCTTTCTACTTTTGGTTCTCTACAGAGTCAGTCAGAGGATAATGCTTACATTTATTGTGCATATTCTCATCTGCTGTAACTTGGAGCCCTTCATTCATGAGAATTAATGATGCTTAGAGTACTTTAATAGTTCTCCTTCACTCATTTCAGTATAAATACCTTCATTTTTTCCTTAAAAACTGAACCTTCAATTATAACTTTGTTGAGAACCATGTATTACTGTATAATGACTATAGTGATTATACCAGTGGACTGATAATGCAATCTCTTTCTTTCTCACTTAAGGATAAAAAGAGTTATTCCTGTCCTGTGTGTGAGAAGTCATTTTCTGAAGATCGACTTATAAAATCTCACATCAAGACAAATCACCCTGGTAAGAAAAAAATCAAGGGAAACTTCTCAGTCTATTGCAATAAATGGATAAAGGTTTAGAATGAGCAGTGTAATGTAATTATATTCCTAAGAAAGAGAAGAGTCTATGTCTAGTTTAACTAGTTTAGAATAAAAATTGTGTTGGGTTTGCAGATGTTAGAATTTAAAGTGAAAAATGTTACTGTTTGAGCGTGTGTGGTGTGGAGTATGTCAGGTAATTGTGCTAAGAAATCTGGCTTCATCTGATAAAGAACTCATTTCCAAAAGAAGACCTAGGTGAATTCAGATTAAGCATTAGGAAGTTTGGAATCAGGCATAAAGACATCTCGTAACAACCCTGGAGACATAAAATTCCCGTTGGCCTTACATGAACTGACAGGAATGCATTTAGTGCACAATTTGTCTGTAGGTGACTGATGGGAATGCAGAGCTGACTCTGTGCTCGAGTCCTGTGGGGCTGGGCTGTACCTCCGGGGCCAGATGAGTCTCCATTAGGGCTCCTGCTAGAACCAGCTGGGATGTAGCATGATCGGTGTTAAGCTGGAGCTCTCCAGCCTGGCTGGATCCAGCCAACCGCTACAGCCCATCCAAACTCTTGTTTATTCCTTGCATTCTGATGCCCTGATTTATCAGTGCAAGCACAACATAACAGGAATGTGGTAAGTCAGTGTTCCGTGCCCGAGTAAACAATCCTTTCTCAGATCTTGGGAATCCAGTGCCAAGGTGCTGGTGCAGGGACTGATTTAAATCTCACTAATGTGATTTTGGTGGAGCCACACTGATGTGTCCCTGATTTCCTCCTCAGAGGAAAGACCCACTGCTACTGCAGAGGTGGAGGTGAGGTGACTGCATTGGCCAACACACTTTAATTAACTCATCTACAGTGTTATTTATCACCTGACATAATTTGATATTAAAAAAAGAAAATACTGGCTATGCTCAAACTGAGTTTGGGGAAGGAAGAATCCTGTTAAAAGGACGTAACTTTTCTTGCCTTTGCCAGAAGTACAACATGATAGGTAAAGCAGTAGTTTCTTATCTTTCTACTGCCACTAGATAGTGCTAGACCCGTGTTTTAAACAATTTCCTTCACTTTAATTTCAGACTAACTCCCACTTCAGCTCTTTAGTTACTAAACCTCTCTATTTGCAGACCACTCCACAGCAGTGTGGTTGGAGGGCGTTGTCGGACGTCAGCGGATGTATCTGATGCAGCAAATTGAGATGAGGAAAGGCTCCTGAGCTATACTGTAGTCAGGAGGTATATCACCAGTAAGGGTAGAAATAGAGTCTCAAGAGCTGTGCCTATTAAGCCTTTGTGCTGCCTCAGCCAGGGAGCATAGGAGACCTCCCTAAATAACAGGACGTGTGAACTAGCAGGACATTATGTACTGTGCCTTACAGGTTGCCATTAGCCTGCACTGGTCCATTTTCTGCTGAAGTCTGTGTGTACTGTGTCTGAGGTCCAGAAGTATCAGTTAACTCTGGAGCCCTGAAATACTAAACTCATGCATTTAAATACTTCGGAAGAATTCATTTGGTATCTGATTCCATCTAAAAGTATAGTGTAAATTTTTTGATCCAGGTGGGTTCTTTTAAACTCTGTGTTATAACAGAGGTAATGTTAAAAAAGAAAATCTACACAGCCTATTATTTTGTGTCCTCATTTTTCATTCATGTATCACAGGCAAATAGAGCTTAAAGGCAAAATACCGAATTTATTAGATATATCGCCATGGTACTGAATAAATACTACATCTAAGATATGCCTATGCAGTAGTTATGCAACAACCCTGCTTTAATATATGGACGAGAATTAGCACACAAATCTTTTTTTCTGTGCCTTCTCTTCTTGTAATCAGGAGGAAATCTTTTATTTGTACAACATACTTAATTACAAGCCAAATAAATGTGGGGGGTCTGAGGGTATAAGCTATTAAATACTGCAGTGGAATGAGTGCAGTTGTTTTCAAAAATGTAAATGAAAAAGTATTAAGATGAAAGGAAAAATGGGTGCTTTTAAAATGAATTGAATTTTAAAATGACATATCAAAAATTAATTTAAACTGAAACCCTTTTGCATTTATCATTAAAATACTATTTCTAGAACTCCCCTTCCCTTCCTTTCTTAGTATCATTCAGCATGACCCCTCCCTTGTCTCTTCTGTTCCATCAGGTAGAAAGTATGAAATCAAACAGCGCTTCTTCCTCTTCTGCATTTGCAGAGGAGTTGAATTTTGGTCCCATGAAGGGAAAATCTCTGTAGGCTTTGGCAGAGCAGTATTTCAAACCAAAGAGATAAGAGCTTGGCTTTATTGCCCAATGATTTGAGTACTCAGCAGTGAAGGAGGAGAATTGGATTCTGGTCCCAGCTCTTAGAATTATCTGCCTTTCATCCACTGTCTGATTTAATATGATATTTCTTAATAGTTCTGAGACATGAGAGGCAGCAGCTTTCATAGATCCCCACTGAGCAGACATCCTAGCCTGCAGTCATGAATGAAGGATCTAAGCCACGGAAGGCAGATGAGAGTTCAGACTTGCGTCTGTATTTTTCTTTTTTGGGTACTTTACAGCTTATCTCTGCTCGGTTCATGGACTTTTGTAGTTGCTTTTGAGGTTGTTTTCCTTGGGCATATGAGTTCAGGCAGGATTTTTGATTCCATTCTGGGGTCGATCATCAGGAGACTAGGCATGACAGTTCATTTTTGGTAAAAATCGAAGTTTAGACTGTTAACTTTCAAATTTATAAGATCTGGGGCATAATAAGTCACCAGTTTTCATCTTTAATGTTTAGGTTGCGTGAATGCTGTACTTTCATTAGGTCAGGAGATAGCATTTCATTCATCTGACTTCAATGAGCAATTTGTTTTACTTTTTTAAAGCATTTGGCAATGTTTTCATTATGCATGTTTGGGACACTTTAATTTAAATTTCATTATTTTGAGCTTTCTCGCTGTGACAACCAAAACAATAGATTGTATATGAAGGAAAAGCTTAGAGTTGTGTTTAGCCTGAATGAGCAAAGGCCAGGAGAGAAATCTTAATTGCTGTGTTCAGCAATCTAAATAAAAAGAAGACAGAGCCAGAATCTTCTTGAAGCTGTACAGTGAAGGCATGTGAGTTGAAGAAAGGAGATTCTGATTAGAATTAGGAAAGTAATTTTGACTGTAAAGGTGCTTAAACACTGGAATGGGCCAAGAGAGGCTGTAGAATCTGCACCCTTGGACAGGACTGGGTATGACCCCGAGCAACTTACTGTAGCTTTGAAGTTGGAACTCTGAAGTTGACCCAGCTTGGAGCAGGTGACCTTAGAGGTTCCCTCCAATCACATTTATTCCACGAGTGATTTTTCCTCTAAAGTGTCTGATTAGCAGTGTTCTGATCATTATAGCTGTGGCTGAAGTAAATTGTCTTCAGATCCTTGACATCTGGAAATCTGGGGTGAATAGAGCTTTTGAAAATATTGAAGAAAAAAGTGCCAAACTAGTTTATGGGGAAGGTTCATAGTCAGAAAATGATTTCTAAAGCCAGTGGCATAACTACATTTTTTTAATATTTCAAATGTTATTTTTTTTTTTTAAAACAGGCAGTGAGGACAGTGAGTTCGCAGATCAGAAGAGAAAGGACAGAGCATCCTAGGAGGCCTAAAGGAAAAAAGGTCCTTGTGCTCTTTGCTCAAGTCAGTTTTGATTGGCAGTAGGGGACATAGAGCTTTTAAAAAGTTGGAGTGATTCAGGATCTAGCTCTTCAATATTACTTAGAGAACAAATTCCTTCATGTACTTCTGGTTCTTATTTACCTTTTGCATTTCTCTCAGAGGTTTCAATGAATACTATTTCTGAGATTCTTGGCAGAAGAGTTCAGCTAAAAGGACTTATTGGAAAACGAGCTGTGAAATGTCCCTATTGTGATTTTTATTTTATGAAGAATGGATCAGACCTTCAACGTCATATTTGGGCTCATGAAGGTAAAACTCTGGTTTTAAGCTTTTGGGCATATAATGAGTCTCATATTCCACTGAAGCTTTGCTGACTTAAAAAAAGGATTCAGATTTATTTCTATACCTGACTCAAACACTTTAAGCCACATTAGAGGTTAATTAATTAGTTTAATGCCTTCTGGACCACATGTGAAAGTGCATACTCATAACATGAATAGACAGCTTAAATGTTCTATGAAATTAATAATATTCTCATGCAATTTTTTCCAAATTCATTCATAAACATCTCTAAAGTATTCTATGTAAGGAGGAATGAATTAAATACATGCTTAGTCTCTTAGAACAAGTAATTTTCTCTATCTTCTTACGAATCACTGCTGCTCCTTTCACATTTGCCCAAAAATACATGGTCTGGAAATCTGTTAGTAAAACAATTGGAATCCGGTGGCTTTGATGTATACATATAAATGCTGTGAGTATTTTAATTAAATCGTGCAGATATGACAGCTAACTGACACAGACACAGACACGGAT
Source organism: Cephalopterus ornatus (assembly GCA_013396775.1). Lineage (NCBI taxonomy): Eukaryota > Metazoa > Chordata > Aves > Passeriformes > Cotingidae > Cephalopterus > Cephalopterus ornatus. The sequence continues at coordinate 62,196 of VZRE01001667.1, forward strand.
CAAAAACCCATAAGATAATGCTGATCACATCTAGGGCTTTTTAGGGAGAAATTCCAGTAATGTGGCAACACACTGATTAAAACTCCCTTGAACTTAAAAATCTCTGCCCAGTAGAATCATGTGTGTACACAGTCTGTGTATTTTTATTATAGGTTGAAGACCACTTATTTGGTCTTTAGTCACGTTAATAATGTGTGGAACAGATTACCTATGCTTTTGGATTCTTTAGCCACCCCAGTGCATGAAGGGGATAATGGGATTTGTTACTCTCAAACTGGTGTCTTGATTCCAAAGTGTTTGTTCTTATATAGGCAGTTCAGCATATTTGTTTGAATGTTATAATTGCAAGCTCACCTGCCTGTGTACCATAGCAGGGTCGTCTCCAATGGCCTTTATTTCATTAAGAATTTGGGTAATGTAGAATGTAGGTTAGGGCAATTCCTTGTGTATTCCACAGGCAAAGTTTTTGTATTCTGACAGGAAAGCTTGGAACCCATCTCATCTGACTATCGGGAGAAAGAGGTGAATAGAAATTTACTCCCGAATCAAAGTGTGCAATCAAGCCTGCTTAAAACAGACTATAATTCCTCATGCTTGTAAATCTCGTTTTAAGGTCACAAATATCAGTCTAAAACTGCCAGAGCCTCATGAAACTGTTGAACTACTCTGCCAGTTCAGATTTATTCAACTTTTCTTTGAAGGATTTACTTTGTTCTTACAGAACTTCTGTTAAATGACATTCTGGGTATCTCTCTGTGTGCTTTGGACAGTTTGAGGGAAGTGAAATTTTAAGTGCTTGCATCTTGTTGAGGGATACCCGATAAGATGCACTTACATAAGGGATACCACTGCATGAGACATTAGCAAATCTGATATTAATTAACAATGAAACACAGCTTCACACACTTGACTTCTGCTAACATACTAAGTACCTAATGGAACAGTCCTTCTTAAAACAGCTTTCTTCATTGTTTATTGTAGTAAACAGAGAATGATGGTTATCTGAGGACTCTTAGAGGGAGATAAATACACCATCTAGGCATCAAGTTAGGCAGCCTGGATTCTACTTCTAAACGAAGGATAGACACAGCAAGGCCCAAATATTAGTATTTGCTTGGCTAAACTTAGTACTGGCTTCAATAGGGCAATATTTGATTCTAAAAGAACTCCTCCTTTCTCTGGGCAAGTTAAGTGATGCTGCCAGGAGCTTGGTATCATTTACACAGAAGCTATAGATGAAATTTGTTAAATGTGGATATCCAAATTTTAAAATGTTGACCTTGTTGTCCATGTTGCTCACATGATCTGAAATTTCTTTCAAGGAAATGTCCACCCTCTTGTCAAAAGATACAGCCTGGTTGTTTCATGGTACATTCTTTCATGTTTAGGCGTCAAACCCTTCAAATGCTCTCTCTGTGAGTACGCCACGCGCAGCAAGAGTAACTTGAAAGCCCACATGAATCGTCACAGCACTGAGAAAACACACCTCTGTGATATGTGTGGGAAAAAGTTCAAATCAAAAGGGACTTTGAAGAGCCATAAACTCCTTCATACTGCTGATGGTAGGTGGACGTTTATTAGATTTGAGTTTATTTTAGGACATTAAGTACTGGCTGTACTACAGGGCCTTATTAACAAATGTTTCTCAGTTGAACAGCAAGTGTGATTTACAAGTTTTGTTTATTCCCAGGAGACACCATTTGGGAAACAATTCAAAACTTTGCAAAATTAATTTCTGTGAAAGACAGAAAGATGTCTCTGAAATACTTGATCTTTTTCTGAAATTTCTGTTGGCTTTATATCCCTTCATGTGCTTACAGGGAATTTTTATTTCAGTAGAAATTTGAAAATACAAATAGTTCTGTGGTTCAGTCTCTTACTGCTTCTTCTATGAGAACATTGTTAGGATTCTGTTGTCAAATCCAGCAGCCCAGTAGACTCAAGGCCTGTGTCCCCACGTGTAATCATCCAGTGACAAGCCTGGGCATGTATTCTCTACAGTCTCACATGCAGCACATCATTTGGCCTGTAATTTTTGTATTCCTGTGATGATAACTGAAAAAAGTAAGATGCACATCCAGAAGAATATCATATTTTGTGTCTAAATTTAGAACACAACAATACCATACTCTTCTGTGATTGTCAAAGTGAAGTAAATGATTTAGCAGGATAATTTGTACAGACCTTCATTATGATTTGCTCTTTGTTACTCACTTATCTGTGTGAAAACTCATTCTACTCTTTATTGACTATTTCATTTAAATTATTTTTTTTGAAACTACATATCCATTAGCATTGTCCTTTCCCAGAAAGTGCACAGTGCACTGTTACATCTTTAGAATGTATGTTGAGGTTTCTGTGTCAGAGATACTTATGCTTACATATGTATGTGTAATTGAAAGAGACAATCCCTTTTACATCGACAAATACATATTACAGGAAGCATATAGTTATTGTTTTATTAGCAAAGTTACTGCAGAATTACCGCAAGTTAATAAATGACTCATTATTCAAAAAGTACTTTCCAGTATTTTGAAATAACTTGGTCAGTAACAAGCAGGCGTGGCACATAAGGTCTAAACTTCGTATGCAAGAATCAAGATCTTACTTATCAAATGCAGTCCTCACCTGCTTCCTGGCTGTGAGAAGGAGGCAGGCTGTTGTATTTGAATGAAAAGGAAATTTCAAGCATAGTAAAAATAAAAAGGTCTCTTTCTGTGGTGCTGTAAAAAAAAAAAAAAAATCACTGCATAGTATTGAATTTCGAAACCTTTCTGTTTTGTTTTCACCATCTGGCATGTTCAAGTAGTGAAATTCAGCAACGAAAGTTGAATTTGTTTTCATCTGTTCTATTTCTTGAACAAAATGTGCGTGTGTGTAGGTAATTGTTGCAATTCATCTGAGGCAGCTTTGAAATTTGGCACTGTCAAGAGTAGCACTGTGGTCCAGCGGGAGCTCACCATGTCTGGATTTGGCTTTATACGTGTGAAGTTGGTTTTAAATGTTTAATTGCATGCAAGGAGTGATGTTCTCTTATAAATTACTGCTGGGCTGAAACCCTGAACCAGGAATGTGGTGCATGTGCTTTGTCAGGGGACTTTCAGCCTCTTAAACGCTGACAGTTTCTCTCTGCCATGTCCCTTTGCATAGTGACAGCATTGCAAAAGGTCTTACCAGCACACGTCTTGTGTTCTTCAGTTATTTCAGAAATAAATGAATTTGAAAGATGTTTTGCTGTTTATGAGTCTTGTCTTCCTGACTTATGAATCCAGGCAATTTTTTGCTCAAATACCAGCCCTGCAAGGTCAATTTAACCAGTGGAATATAAAGCAGTTTTCTGTCTGATTTATTCTTCTCCCGAAGACAGACTTCTCAAGAGTGACATGATAGAAAACAATTCTGTCATCCAGGGTTGTTACTGTTTGCACTTAGAAATAAACCAGAATAAATAAATAAACCAGTTTTTCATTATTTTATTTAGACATCAGAAAATGTCTTAAGGATTTTTTAGCTGTGTTTTATAGAAACTTTCACACTTAGTATAAAATACTTGTCATTTTTTCAGCAAGATCCAGAATCTAAAGAAACCCCAACTTTTTATGACAATACAGAATATTCTGTATTTTACTTCTCCATCCTTCCTTTTGGCTCCTTTGCTTTTGGAGTAGTTTTTAGCATATTCTTATTCCACATGAGACAAATGCAGTTTACCAGACAGGGATTAATTCAGGAATGAAGTCCTTCTGTAATTAATACACCTTGTAATTTGGCTGGAGGTAACAGAACTAATAAAATCTTAAAGGCAAAATAGGGAGAAAGGGAGTATGAAACTCAGAAAATAAAAGGAAGGAAATTCTGTTAATTTAAAATATAATGGAAAAAAATTTGTGAGAGAGAGTGCTTTGAAGGGAAAATGGATTTGAATCATAACTATTCAGTGCTTGGGACAGAAGTAGCTAAAACCATGTAAACATGATCAAACATCTGTGTTTTAAGGATTTCCAAATGTGCTTTACAAACAGCAAAGTAGCTGTGCCTGCAGTTGTAAATAATGGATTTTTTTCTTCTATTTAGGCTGCACTGTAACAATTCTGTTTCTTCTTTCCCAAGTGACTATCCCAGGAGAATCTAGGTTATTTAATGCTTATAATTGAAAGCTGACACTCAAGCCTTTTTTCTTCCTTACTCTCCTCTGAGCTCTGTTTAACCAAAATTTTGCAAAGTAGGTACCAGACTTTTTGTATTGTTCATTGTTCATTCTTAGCATTTCGTAATTCGTCTTTATGAGATAATAGAAGCAGTAGCTTTCTGAACTTAAATAGCAAAAAAAAATTCCATTTTCTATTTCCATTTCAGGAAAGCAGTTTAAATGTACAGTGTGTGACTATACAGCTGCCCAAAAACCACAGCTCCTACGTCATATGGAACAACATGTCTCTTTCAAGGTAAGAAAACATAAAACATGCTTATTTAAATCATGCTTAAAGTCGTTAAGAAATACATGAAACTTCAGACAACAGTATAAAACTGGCACATTTTGGTGACAATTATGGTACATGAACATTTTAATATTTTGGAAATTTTGACCTTATATTCAGACTTTTGAGATAGGGTTATTTTGTTCATGGACAATTTGTAATTAGTATCTTTACTTGCCAAAAATGCCTGTATGTTGCAATATAAACCGAACATTACTGGGGTTTTTTGATTGTCAGTCCTTGAGAGAACAAATCTGATACATACCTTAAAATGTTCTAGTGAGGTAGGAAAGCAAATCCCATACATCACTGTTCATTTCTCACTTTATTTTTGTCTGAAAGTTTACCAGTCTTTTGTACTACAGATGAGTTCATATACTTGAAAATTGAAGAGAATTAATTTTAAAACACCCCATTTATCTGAAATATGTCTTTGAAAGAGTTTTGAAGATTTTTAATGTTTCTAGGAAGTATTTAGATTAGAGATATGGTTTATTTTAATAAACGGTAGTATGGTTTTATTTCTAGATTTCACGTTGGTTCTCACTGTGATAAGTCTTGATGTAATGAATTGTGAAATGCTATATTCAGTAAATAGGAATTATACTAGTTTATTTTCCAGAAAAAGTGTTTTATATTTATGAATATACGCACTTTAATGTAATGCTTTATCTTGGCAATAAGCATATTTCTTACTGAAAACATCATACTGTTTTTGTGTGCAGCATCTTCCATTATCTAACAGATCATTTTGCTTTTATAAAGAGTACACTGCAGCCATTCTTAGCAGAAGAAAGGAAAGCAGTCTTTTCAATGATGGTTTACATTTTGGAAGACATATTTAAGAAAATAAAACAAGTCATCTAAAGAGATTATATATTTTGAACAAATAATTTTTCTTTCATAAGTATGTGGTTTTGCTCTGGACTTATCTTTTGAAAAAGATTTTTTGTAAATGAAAATACATCATTTTCCTTTTTTGATAGCTAAAGTGATGAATGTACTCATAGTGCAGTTCTTGAAATATAGCTGATTCTGACCTGCACATCAGTGTAGCAATTCAAGGGATTGTCGAGAGAACCACAAAACACTGAATTAGGTCGGTCAAGACTATTTATTAAAAGGAGTTCAAAACCTATTTGTTAGTAATGTGTTCCTTCATTCTAGGACAGATGTTTGCGTGCTTATCAGACTCAGAGACATGTCACTACTTGTGTGACCTAATGATCCTTTAATCCATCATATTTCCCGGCTCCATGGATTTGCAATCCTGCTGTCCAATAGCAAGTAATATACACGACTTGCAAGAATGTCCAGAGTGGTACAAGAACACAGCGGTGTGTCTGGATTATTTTCTTGAATAAACAGCAGTTTCAGCAAGAGAAAAGCAGAGTACCCCTCTCTGAAAAACTGAAATCTGAATGTCACAGTACCCTCTGAAGTGTAGGGCTAAGGGAGCCTGAACATCACTTTTCTTCCTTATTTTTGCTGTTTGGAGCCTGACGGAAGGTCATGAACAACAAGCTTTGGGGAGTGTTCTGGTCAATGGGCCCTGACTGCAGATATTTCCCTGCTTTAAATTCATCTTCTGTAAACTTTTCTGTACCAACCATTTTCTGCTGACTAACTTTAGGTGGACCTGCTTGCTGAGCATGAAACATTTTCCATCCCATTCTGAGGTACTTGGCTTTTCCCTAAGGACTTTGGTCCTTTTCCAGGACCCTGACGATTATGTCAAGCTTCCAATAACTGTGATATATCTCAGTCAGGAAGTTATTCTCAAAGGTTAACTTCAGTCACAAGTGCTTTTTTTCCCCCCTCTTCTTTTTTCTTTAGAAATTACTCTCCCTGTCAGTTGAAGGGAGGCATATGTTCTTAGAACTTAATTTAGTTCCCGAAATTAACTTGCCAAATGGTCAGAGGAATGTAAGTGCCAGTGAAAGGGTTGGGAGCATGCTGGAGAGAGAAGGAAAGGAAAGGAAAGAGATGTAGGTACAGTTACCTGTTAAATTGGCTGCCATTTGTACCTTCAGTTTTTTGAGCTGACTTGCTCCCCCCTTTCAGACCAAATCTCGTGGCAGCTGAGTGATTTCCTTGTAGTAGAACATCTCCACATGGTCAGACCTGTGATCTTCAATTATGAAAACACAGTTTACTGAATTTCAAAAAGTAATGTTGAAAATACTCGGTGTCTTGCATATAATAAAAAGTATCAAATTTTAGCTGATGTTTCCTTTCAACTTCCATTTATATTGAATTTTGGAAGGTCTCTTTAGGACCTCTTCTTGTTTAAGCACCAGAAATGAATGATGTTTCTTGGAATCAAAACATTGCAGCTTAGACCTGTATCCTGAAGAGACGAGGAGATCAGTGTAACATTTTCCTTTTTGCTCACAGCCCTTCCGATGTGCACATTGCCACTATTCCTGCAATATATCCGGTTCCCTGAAGAGGCATTACAACAGGAAGCATCCTAATGAAGAGTATGTTAATGTAGGGTCTGGGGAGCCTGCAGCTGAAGCCCTTATCCAACAAGGTACATCTTCACCATATAAAATCGTTACTTTTTTTTTTTTAAGGAAACTTGATGTAGAGGTAAGCTTTTGTGCAATATGCACTCCTCAGTTTATTGGATGTTATATGATAAATCATTGCTCCTTCTTGGCAATTCTGAAATGGCCACCCTTTACCCTTCATTCAGTGTCCTTTGTTCTTGGTTTTTAAGAGTGGGTGAACCAAAGTTCTGTTTGACTTTGCCTGTACTATTCATTGTTGCATACGTTTATCATTTACACTTGTTTGTCTCTTTCTGTAAGTAACGTATCCCTGTCTGTTTGAATGAATGATAAATTTCTGTCATTCTGCTGATAAATTTCTGTGACAATTCTGCAAGGTTGAACTCAAGGTAAGGATGAGCAAGTGTAAGGAAAGAGACTGAAGAGTAAAATGGCAGCAAATTATTCCTGCTCTGGTAAAACCTAGGGACAAAGACAGTTCAGGTAAAACTGGTTGTGATTTGTGTTTTTCCCTATTTTTTAATAGAAACTACCAGCAGTTTCATAATATCTTTTGGAATCTTCAAGGTTTCTGGTTTTGTTGAAGTGGTACAGAGACCAAAATAATGCCATTGTGTTAGATAATGAATTAAATATAATTCTTCTAATATGGCATTATTAATAGATGGTATTTCCAAATCATCTAAGATAGAACATTTATTTATTGAAGGCATTAATCCATGTGAAAATACTGAAGTCATGACACAGAGAAAGATGCTCAAAGTCGGAGATTCTTCTTCCTATAAACTTGCCCTATAGGGGAAAAAATATATAACTACATTGAGGAATTTGAGCCTGTGTTATACTTATATGACATTTCTTTGTTTCCTTTTTGTCAAGAAACCAACCATCCAAAAAATAATTTAATAAGTAAATCTGTCTCTATAAATTTCAGGGTAAGAAGGCATAGTATAATTTTAGGATTATTTTCACAGGCAGTGAAAGCTGACAGGGAACCTGCAGTTGTTTTAAAGAAATAATAATGACTTGGTCAGTTCTCAGAGCCTCTCTTCTGTAGTCACCCTGGAGCAGAGAGAACCTGTGCACTGTGGGGAGCTTTATTTAACTTTCCAAATATCTGAGCACTGCAAGGGATTGTTTGTTCATAGCCACTCTTAAGAATAGGGACCTGAGGATGAATTCTGTTAATATACATTAGGGATCATATTTGCAATGTTTTGAACAAATAAAATTAATCATATGCTAATTAGGCTTTCCATTCCCTTTGGGAGCCAGATAAATGCACTTCTGGAAATAATTCTTTTCCACTGAAACAAAAGAACTGAAATATTGTTGAAAATGCAGTAGTCTTACAATGGAGAAATTAGAGTGAGATGGGAGAGAAGATCCTTTAATTTTTTCTGTGGTGGGCATCCTTTTTCCACCACATTGGAACATTAGACAGTGATTAAGAGGATGAAATTTAACAAGTCCAAATGCCAGATTCCGCACCTAGGACAGAATTATGTGTGGTACAAGTCTTAAAACGGGGAGAGGAGTGTCTGGAGCTCAGTCGTGGAGACACAGAATCACAGAATGGGTCAGGTTGGAAGGGACCACAGTGGGTCATCTGGTCCAACTTTCCTGCTCAAGTGGGGTCATCCCAGAGCACGTGGGACAGGATTGCATCCAGAAGGATGTGAAGGTCCTTGACTGCATCCAGAGGGAAACAAAGCTGATGAAAGGGCTGGAAGGCATGTCCTGTGAGGAGCAGCTGAGGGCTCTGAGCTTGTCTAGTTTGGAGAAAAGGTAGGTGGCTGAGGGGCGACCTCATTGCTCTCTATGACTTCCTAAAGAGGGGAAGGGAAGAGAGAGGTGATGAGCTCTTCTCCCTGGTATCCAGTGACAGGATGCATGGGAATGCTTCAAAACCATGCCTGGGAGTCACAGACTGGTCATAAGGTGGTCAAACAGCTGAACAAGCTTCCTAGAGAGGTGTTGATGCCCCAAGCCTGTCAGTGTTTGAGTCATCTGGACAATACCCTTAACAACACTCTTTAGCTTTTGGTCAGCCCTGAATTGGTCAGGCTGGGTGGTGGTTGTAGGTCCCTTCCAACCAAAATAGCCTATTCTGTTCTTTCTATCTCTGACTTTGCATCCCTCTTTCTCTTCCCTTCCTTACACATCATTTATACTTCCTGTGCTGCCAGTAGTGCTGGACCTGTTTTCCACATCTTCACCTCATGTGAGGAGCTTCAGAGCAGTAGCAGGGCATCAAATCCATGTAGGAGCTATAAAGTCAATATCTCTTCTCGAGACTTTGCCATGAAGAAAGCCACATTAGTAGGTGCAGTTTTCCCACATTCAGCTTCCTTTTCCAACTCAATTTCCTTCTCTGTGATGCATCACATGGATCTTGCACATGGGCTCAAGATAAGACCAGAGATTTCTTATCATGCTATAGAAACATCAGTTTTTCTCAGTCTTTTGGTATCTCACTAGGGGAAAAAGTGTTCCTTGTGGGAAACATTTGCATTTGGAGGTGATAAACATGAATCCTATTGAAGTTAATAAAAGTTTTCGTGATTTGGAAATCAGATGCTCTTCTCTATTTGGTTTACACAGCACAAACAGATCGCTGTGGACACGTTATGCAGTATGACAAGTACATCATACTTGTCATATATGACACTTGTATGTCATGCAAGTTATTAGGAAGAAATTCTTTACTGTGAGGGTGGTGAGGTCCTGGAACTAGTCGCCCAGAGAAGTTGTGGATGCCCCATTCCTGGAAGTGTTCAAGGCCAGGTTGGATGGGGCTCTGAGCAACCTGGTGTACTGGAAGGGTTTGGAACAAGATGATATTTGAGGTCCCTTCCAACCCAGACCATTCTATGATTCTATGTGTTTCTGAGCTGTTTGGGCCAGGAGTTGCACCTTACTGTCTGACAAGCTTCTGTTTAGTTCCAATTTACTGCATTCATAGATCTGAAGAGCAATTCTGGAAAATTATTCATGTATTCATATAAGAGAAGAAGGCCTTTCAGATCTGATATTAAACAAATCCTTTGAAATGAAAGGACTGTAGATGAAAAGGAAAAGGTGAGAGAACCAGCAAGCAAGAGGATTTGGAAAGAAATTGAGAGGGGAAAGTAACAAAGATTAAAATCTAATAAAAGCTGTCTATATCTATTCATATTGTATTCTGCTTGTTCTAAGTTACCCCCTGAGCCCAGAGTGAATTCCCTCACACTTGCTCATCTCCTCTACTCTCAGCTGGGTTTTGACTGCATTGCAGGCACTGCAAATAATCTTAATTGGAAATATTTATATGAATGTAGACTGCTGGACTGTACTCAGGATTCCTCGAATGAGTTTTTAAATAAATGAATGATTCATAGAAGGGACCGTGTTCATTTCAGCAACTGCATTGCCAAAGATAGACAGCAATATTTAATTTCCAAACTTGTATTAGAAATTGGGATCACCCAGGATCAGAGAAATGCATGGGATTTTGCAGTGTGTGTGTATGTTTCTGAGTTTAAATAGAAGTCTATGATCTGACATTTATTTTAGTATTTTAAAGTAATAAAGGAAAATAAATAGAATAAGGATTTGATGTATTCTGCAGAGGGTACAAGAGTATTAGATATGCATTACCCACTGGTTTTTCTGCAAGATCCTGCTCATTTGATAGCTTGTTTTTTATTTTTTTTTTTTGCTTCATGTTGGGCAAATCACATAAAATTTTTACCAAATTGTTTCTTTTCTCCTCACAGATACTCCCTACCATCCATTGTTATGTTTATGTATCTGAGAAGCAGATTTTTCACTTTGTGTTTGTGCAGTGACTTGTGCAGTACATACGTGACAATCCAGTTGTGCCCTCTATGTTCTGTTATGCAAAGACCATCACATGCTTTCTTTGGCCAGAAAATAATAATTGTCTTATGGAGATTTTAGGCTAAAAATAAAACGGAGAGCATATGTCAATGGAAGCAAGATGTGGAGCAATATAATATCTGTGTGCAGTATTTTGCTGCAAACATCAGTTTTGGTTTTGAAAGTAGTTAAGGTGTGTAATTGATTGAATTTGTATGTCACCTGTTATTTTAAAGAATGCTATAAAATTATTTTTTCTGGGCTTTCGTATCAAGTCAATGACATGGAGTTATATATTACCAATTTAATTCTATGCTTCTGTTATTTGTTCTTTAATTAAAGCCATAATGACAAAAGTTACAGATTTAATTTACCTGTGTTGTTAAAATAGTTTCAGTATCAAAGTAATGCGGAAAAGTGTTCACTGTTTCACTCCAATGGCTTTTTCCTAATGCTACAGACTGGTGTGAAGTTAATATGTAATTTCATTTTCTGTAACTGATTCTTTCTTCTAATCTGAACTTTTTGGGTGAAACTATTTAAGTTTTGTTTCAGGTGGAGTACTGAGCATCTGCTGTAACAGTAAAGTTTGGTAAAGGCCTATAATAGAGAGCAAAGAGGGGGACTTTTAGAGGAATAATAAGTGTTGGTCAAATACCCTAGTGACTGTGTGTACTTATATGCTGTTTTATCAAAATAAAAAGTTTGTTTCTTTTTACCTGGTAGAATACCATATGGTAGATTTCCATTAATGTGAAATGGGATGTTTTTTTCTAATCACCTTATTCATAAAAGGCTGTGCAACCAGGTTTTGGCTTATAACCAGCTTCTGAGAGTCTGTTTGAAGCATTTGAACATGATGGGTAAGAACCATCATTTGCCACAGTAATGTGGAGTCAGCCATCTGGTATCATAGATCCTAGAGTGCCATGAGGCACTTCCTCAGCCATTAGATTTGTTAGAGTTAGTTCTGGTCACCTAGTGCAACACTTTATCACATACAGATTATTTTTGTTCTGCTTTAGTCAATAGAGGGGAAAAAACAGAAATACTTACTTGCATAATTACAGGCAGCTGAGATCTGACACTTGGCCAAATGACTTTCATACGAAAAATAGGTAAAAGCTGTTTAATCTAGTGTAGAAAATTTGATTCTTATGATTTCGTCATGCTCAGTTTTCAGTTTTTTACCTGTAATGCTGCATGCTGACACAGTGAACATTGTGCTAAATTCATGCTATGCATCATTTTGTAGACAGAAGACTTAGATTTACAGTTTTATATGTGACATAAAACTCTCAAAATTTAAGAGAGTTGGGTGAAGATGACATTACATTGTTAAGTCTTCCTAGTTTACTTTGATAATGTATCAAAAAATATTAGTTTGTTTGAAACTTGAGAAACAGGGTCAAATCAAACAGTTTGTTACTGCCTTGGAAAAGAATTTCTGCGAAAATAACTCAAGGAATTTATCTGTGTTTCCCTGTAGGTGGCATTAAGTGTCCTGTTTGCAGCTTTGTGTACGGTACAAAATGGGAGTTCAACAGGCATCTTAAAAACAAACATGGAATGAAGCTGGTGGAAAATGATGGAGAGACCAAGTGGGAGGTAAAGCAAAGTTGCTATGGCTTTGGCCCGGAGATCTTTTTAAATTCTGGGGAGATAAGGAAGGATTATAATAAGAACTATACAAAAATGTAGATTGGACTTTATGTAAGCTTAGAGGGTCTTGTCATCTCATCTTCATTTGAATGCATACATTGCTTTGACTGTTAAACTTTTATATATGGTAGGATTAACAACCTTGTAAATGCTTTTTTGCATTTTAGCCTACTAGTCCTTTACTTGCAGCAGAAAGGGTGGAAGTTTTAGCAAAAAAAATGTGAATTTGAAAAACTTACTGCATTTTTTAAATGCCAAATATTAGCCGGTGTTAACTGCAAGATGAGCAAAGCTGAAAACTTGTATTGAATTAATGAAAAAAACCTTCTCTTTTGGTGCAGAGGAGGTTAGAATCTAGAAAACTGAATTTGTAAATTGAACAGCTGAAAAAATGGTAATGTTATACAGAGTACGTCTTCTATCATTTGTTCTGTGGTTTCAGCTTCAGTCCAAAGTATATGGAAAATGTAGGTCCTTCCAACTCAGACTGTTCTGTGATTCTGTGAAAATCTGTATCTCTAAGATCAGACTTAAAAAAAGTCAAGTTAGACCCAAGAAACTGAGTTTGGAAAAAACCAAACAACCTGAATTTTCTCGATTTGGGGTGGGTTAGGGCAGCTACCTTGAAATGACAATACCCCTTTCAAGCTCTCCTCTGCTGTCATACACAGGATAATTTGTTCTAAAATGGAAACTCTTGCCCTTACATAGCAGAACTGACCGCAGATGTAGAGTCTGTGGGAAAACCACAGATTTAGACACTTTCATTAAAAAAATTACGGTTGGCAAGCTGAGTCTCCTCCACTGCCTAAGTAGGCTGGTTTTGATGTTCAGTGAGAGGAAGAAGCCAGAAGTCAACTGCAGTTGTCTGACCTGCACAGTGTAAGACCTATTCTGCTAAATTTCAGCCTGTCTGCCATTATAAATCTAATGCCTGATTTGTAAGAGCTGACCTGCAGGTCTTGTCTAATAGTTATTGAGTATCCACACACAGAAGGTTAAGTCCTTGAAAAATACTGGAGTAGGTTCTATTTGGACAGTTATTCAAAGAAGACAGGACAAGCATTTTAAAATGCAGTCCTTCAGAGTCTTGTATCCACATTTCAAATGATTCTCTGTACACTTTCCCAGTAGATGCCCAAGGGTGAAAAAATTAGAGGGCATCCTGTGTGCGGACATGTCTCTGCTGCTGAACTGGCTATAAAAAAGAGTTCCATAAGAGCAGGAGTATATATTAAGAGCTTGTCTTGAAAAACGTAGTTCATAGAAAGGATAACTCCTCTGAAACAAATGCCATTTTCAAACTTGAGTCATTTTACCAGATCTGCATTAATTTGGCTCAAAAGGTCTCTGCTAAACCCTGATACGATAGAAGTCTATTGTTAGTTCTAAAAGAACTGCAACAAAAATGAAGTCAGGATAATTTAGCATATTTAAAACAACTTTTGAAATAGAATCTAGAAGAAAACTGTGGGATCATATCCCGACTCCCATGTAATATTCTTCTTGAATTGTGTTTCACTCAGTATTTCTGTAACTCCTGTTACAATACTTGCTGTCCAAATCTCATTCCGTATTGTTCTTTAAATTGCAAAAATGAGATTATTCATGCTCTGGCTGGGTTTTGTTTCCAAGTTAACTACTGAGGTTTCTGAAGAAGCATCCACTCAGTATGTCCATATCACGGAGGCTGGAGAAGATGTTCAAGGCACTCAAGCTGCTGTAGCTGCATTACAGAACCTTAGATATACTTCTGAGAATGGTAAGCTACCTTTTTTTTAGGTTGGAACACAAAATACATCTCTTTTTTCATAAATACCTAATTCTTTTGAGTGTTCTGGGCAATAGAAGATCTCCTGTGATCTCCTATTAAAAATGATGAAATTAGTCATCCAGAACTTACTTCTGGGGGGCTATACTTTCTTTGAGGATAAATGAGAAATTGCTACTCTTTATGAATTCCTGTATCCTTAAGTCATTAATGCTTATCACAGCCTGTTTTGCACTTTATTATTAGCTGTGTGGAATTTCCTGCCTCTATTATTAAATATGCTGTGAAATCAGCTATCTTGGCAGAGTAGATGGTGTGTATCTAATGGCAATTCCCTGGCTATTATTTCTCTCCCTGCTTGAGGCAGCCAGACTGCAGGAGTGACACGGTGGAATAGCTCATTTACCACGTTCCCAAGGCAGTACTAACAAACTCAGTTTTGATGGCACACAAAACTAAGTGAGCTGTTCTGTATCATACTGAGGAAGAAAAGAGTGGTATTAGATAATGGTTGCTACGGGAGAAATAAAAAAAAATGGAGAAAAAGGAAAAGTGTCCAGATTTCTGAGAGTGTTAAAACGTCAGAGTCTAGAATAGATTTGTTTTATATGTTTTGTTTTTATATATATAAAAAGAAGTAGTTATCAGAAGACAGCATTTTACAATTGTTTACCATCATGGTCTTTATAGCTCATCATAGAAATAAATAAATAAAATAAACATGATCATGGAATATGCTACACATGGCAGTTTTGATTTTAAGCACAAGGCTGTAGTTTTCAGAGTAGAATGATATTCTTTTCAGTGCATCCAACTTCAGATACTCTATCAGCATATTCCCT
This sequence comes from Cephalopterus ornatus, assembly GCA_013396775.1. Classification (NCBI taxonomy): domain Eukaryota; kingdom Metazoa; phylum Chordata; class Aves; order Passeriformes; family Cotingidae; genus Cephalopterus; species Cephalopterus ornatus. Next base: position 77,326 of record VZRE01001667.1, read on the forward strand.
CTCAGTATGAAAAACAGTAGCATTTTGTCTAAAGGCAGTTTTATAGGACAAAAAGCAAGCAAACATTTTTCAGTACTCAGATAAAATTGTTTTGTACATAAATAACAAAATATAACCACTTTCTGGTTTTAATTAAATTATCTGACCTAGGTTCCCATCACAGTGTCAACTTCTGGGTGAAAGGGTTTGGGGTTAAGAGATGAGATTTATTCTATTTGCTGTCTCTTTCCTAGCTGTAACAGTGATTAAAGCAAATATAAGGCAGCTTTACATGACTGACAGTTTCTTTTGCTTTCTGACTGTGGTTGTAGGTATATGGTCGTGTTCTGTTTGAGGTTAATGTCTGGCAAATACACGTTCGGATTTGTAAAGTCTTGCAGCTTCACTAATTTGCAGTTACGGCTGCGAGTTGTGCCTGTTGTTTCTTATTCAATGTGTTCTTTTAGATGTCTTTCAAAGAGGCATAAAAGTGATCAGTGTGGCTTCACCTGCTGATTTCATGCATTCCCTGGGCACATTTGTTTTGTGAATATTTCCCTGCCACAGTTCTGTTATTAGAGTGTCTTGTTACTGAGCTGTTTGAAATGTATGAACAGTGAGTCAGGGCTAAGGCAGGAGGGAAAAGAGAGCCTGTACCACTTAGCTTCACATACCCTTAGAGCTGTTTTACTGTAATGATCTTATGGCTGCTGTCTTTCTGATAAGGTGAAAGACTTGATCCAACAGCTGTAAACATCCTGCAGCAAATCATTGAGTTGGGTTCAGAGTCCCATGATGCCACCGCAGTTGCTTCTGTAGTTACGATGGCCCCTGGCACGGTGACAGTGGTAAAGCAGGTAAGAGCTCTTCTCTCTAAAGCAGATATATTGAATGTTCATATATTTGTTGTGAAGTAGGTGTTACTTTGCCAGGGCCAAATTTTAAATGACTGTGCAAGACATGTATAGAATTTTTCCTGAACTATGTCTGTTTGTATGTCTACACATACACATGTTTATACATATATACATATATGCATATATAGCTTTTTACGTAGAAAAATGCATATATTTTTGTATGTATGTAAAATATGAGTGAACAAATATACATATATACATATTACATGTGTATGTATGTGAAAACATAGGGGTTTTTTGAGCATTGTGCACAGGCACTTAGTGCCATTGTCATCTAAAAGAATCAGGAGGTCCTTGGTGCAGCAAGTAAAAGGAAATAATTTTCAATTTGAGGTGCCTGTTGGGTTCAAACATCAAGACTTTTTCTCAGGATTTCCTCCTCACAGTTCTGCTAACTTTGTTGCTGGCATTTTTCATTCTCCTCACTCCAGACTCCACTTATTCCTTCTGTTTCATCATAGGTCTTTGCTTATCCCTTTTCCCACTGTGTGCTTCAGTTCATCAGGATCTCTCCATACAATGTGGTTGATAGGTGAGGGAAGGAAAGTACATGAAAACTTTAAACTTCACATAGAATTTAAGTAACTCCTTTTATTTAAATGAACCAAAACTGGTTATGCTAAGTGCTAGAACTAACTTTTGAGTTCAGCATTGTTGTGAACATTGAGTTCATGAGAGCTTCACTGAAGTGGGAAGTTCATAGTCTTTGATTTTTTGAGTATTTGATAATTCCTAAACTTGCTGCCCAAATGTCATGGAGACAGAATTTCAAGACAGAGCATTTTGAGATGTTCCTTTGAAATGCTTAACAGGTATTTTGATTAGAAACCCTGTAAGAGTTTTGGGCAGGTTTTTTTGTAAAATAACAGGTCCAAATTTGGAATTCAGTCATTAAAGAGAAGAGACAGTTTAGTCCAATTATGTGCAAGTTTCAAAACAACTTTTAAAGTAAAGTCATTGCCAGTGTGCATACTGTGCTCTACATATGATCTATTTAAGGGCTGAATGCAGTATTAGCCATTGGTGTTTGTCTGTGCTGTCTGTAAATGTTACTGAAACCGGTTCTTCCCTTAAAAATGCATCTTTTGAGGCCTTCCTACTAAAAGTGCAGGAGAAAAAAGGGTCTGCTAAAGTAACAGCTTCCAAGAAGTAATGTTTTGATATTTGAATGTTATCAAAAATACATAATTTAAAAAAATCTGGTGAGTCTTCCTCTTCCAGTTGTTAAATCTGATCAATGTCTGATTCATCTTAAAATCTATCATCTTCTTTGTTAGACCATCTGAATTTGCTGGTAGCTATTTGTAAGTAAATATTTATATTCCAAATTAATTTTCTTCCTTGCTTCTTAATCCATATTTCTATCCTTTTGAGTTTACAAGCCGCTAAGCCTTGATCACTTCTTTTTCCCTGGCTTTGTGTACATCAGTGCTCTCACTGGTCTGATGTCAAACTCCTACAAGCTCCGCTCCTATATCAAATGAAATACTGAATTCTTGGAGCACAGAATCTCTTTGCTTCTTTACTTTTTTATTTCATCCTCCTCCCCACCCCCCACCATCACTTGAGTCTTTTTAATGTAAAGCAGGTTTTTTCCCCTACATCAAAGTGGCACAGAGGCAAAATCAGTGAAGAATTCAGGTACTTCTCAAGCTGGATAATCTTGTGTTCCCTCTGTTTATGACGACTTTTACTAAGGATTTACCCTGATGCACAAGGCACTTTTCCTCTGTGAATGTGTTTCTTGCATGTTCTGAAATGCCTACTCATTTCTTCCTCTGGTAGCCCCAGTACTTTTCACTCTGTGTGTGTAGGAGTTTGCAGATCTGTGATTTCGCAGGGCAGGATCAGGTGACTGACTGCTCACTGACCTTTAGTGGGCTTTTTGGAGGCACAGCAAGGACCAAGGGAGCTCTGTAGATGATGATGATGATCTGTCTTTTTCAAATTTTTCTTCTTTCATTTTTCTATGTTGTTCTTTTTTTCTCTTCTAATTTTTTATATGATTCAGTGTTTTATCAAAGTCTGTCTGTTCTGTTATAGAGCAGTAGTTACTTTCTAGCCTGTCTTCCCACCAGAAGATTGCTCCAGAATTATGGGCACACTCATCTGTAATCTGAGGGAAAGAAGTCTTTAAATGTTATTAACATGACTTACTGCTTCCCTATTCAGAACAAGATTTTCCTTCAGTACAGAGTTGCTTTCTGTGGGATATCCCTCATTTGTACCTGTGACTATGTCAGGTTTTAATTGTAGTAGGTTCCTAATTGTTAACCTTGAAGTGACCTTAAGACGTGCATATTTCATTTTCCTTCTGAAAAATGCATTCTAAGGTTTCTTCAGTGACCTTCAGCTTCTCTTGTGGATTGTGAGACAAAGAATTCATTCAGGTGTCAGCAATATATCAACATCATCTGTCACTGAATTTCCACTCTTCTTCTTTAGTGGCCTCACCGAGTCCTTGCTTAGCAGCTTGGGTCCTTTTTTTTTTCCTTAACATTTAATATAGTTGTGATTTTTATCCTGTTATGTTTGGTTTTTTTCTTTTTTCTCTAAGGACATACATTATCCATTTTTTATTTTAGTTCTTACCTTCATGTCTCATTTTTAGCTAGCCCTTCCACTTTGCCTTCATATTTCTCTATTAGCACCAAGAAATTTCTTCTAAATCGTAAATTACTAGAATGTTTTAAAAGTATTTTCAGCTGTAAATGTTACACTATTGTGTTCCTATTTTTGTCTTCCATTTCCTCCCTGGAAATTTCTTTCTCCCACAGTTGTCTTTTCCTTACTTTTCACTCATAAAAGTCCCATTTACACTTGATCCTTAAAATTATGTGTGAATCCAGCTGCGTCTGTCAGTAATGCTGCCATCCTCATGCTTTAGCACTTCCCTAACCTATGTGCTCACATACCTTCAGTGTGCTGTACTTGCAGAGCTTCAGGGTAATGCAAGACTTTTGCCTCTAGAAACAAATTGTCTTTATCTGTAAGTCCCTTTCAGCATCTTGGAAGATTTGTGATGTGTTAGTTAGGTCTAACCGGTGAAATTTTAATATTGTTTTCCACTAGGTCACAAAACAGAAAGGATACCACGTTTGAGGGATTCTTCTATGAAATTGTTGTTCTGGGTTGCTTGTAGTCTTACTGCAAGTATTTTAGATCATGAGTACAGATGATGGACATGACAGCAGGATCAGATCATCTCTTCAAAACTCCCAGCTGCTGAATTGCATGTTGAGAAGAAAAAGATTTCAGTTATGACCTTGGAAACTTCTTACTTTTTGTTCATAGGAAAGATTTTATATGCTTTGATAACGTAAAAATAGCCAATCCCAGCCTGGCTCAGGATTCAGCTTATGATTTTAAACCCCAAAAAAGCAAAGCTAGCCTTGTTGAGTTTGCGTTGTGATTGGGAAATAGGGATCATTGTTGGCTCTGATAGTGTCATACGTATAGGAGCTTTTACAGTTTGTGTCTAGAGCCTGAAATGATTTTAGGTTATTCTTGCCTGCAAGTCAGTATTCTAATCAGTTATCAAAGTTAAACTTTTTCCGCTATCTAATTTGGGAGAAATCTTGTTGCGTGACAGCTATGAAAACAAGCAGCTGCTAAGGAATGTAGTATATAACAAATGCCCGAGAAAAAAAGTTAACAATGTGATAAAGTTTTACCAGTATGATCAGAGGCTGGCAACAATCCACTCTGAAGCTTTGATTACAGCATAGCAGGAGTGTATCCTTGTCAGTTTGAGTCCTCTTCAGTTACTAGTGATCCAGTCTGGATCTTTCTCTGGAATGAAGAGCTAATGAAGATATTTCTTTATAGCATGACATTTGACTTGTTCTGCGCTGCTTAAAGACCAAAAAAGTAATGAGGTGGGGAAAAGGAGAGAGGAAAGAGTGCCGAGTTTGAAGAGTAACAAGGAAAGAGGGTAATAAATGCTTAGAAAAGGGAGGAATTGCTGTTCATAGTGGATGGTAAACATAGGCAGGAGATAGGGAGATAGCAGTTTTGTGGGAACAGAGCACGCAGCAAGGTGGAGGCATTGGAAGTGTAAAACAAGACTCTTCCCTTTGTGCTCATTTTACTCTCTGTGTCCTATTACAGATGTACTTTTGCCCTTGTGCCTGAGGGTGGAGATTGATTCATTTGGGTTTTTGTTTATTTTGCTAGCAGAGGCTGTTCAATCCATTATTTATATAGGTGGACTGTTTTCCTAGCTCACATGCTGAATATAAAGGCAGGATTGGAGGATGAGCAGTCATGCCTGTATCACAGACACCCTTGATTTACAGTCTCTCTGTTCAGAGACTTGTTTTTCACGCAGTGTATCTGTCTGTTAACTGGAACAGAGACAGAGTGTTTAACTACAGCCTTGATGTATAGTTTTTTCTTTTAGTTTGTGTACATCAAATAAGGATGTTAATTGTTCCTTAAGAAGTTTGTTCCAAGTTAAACATTTGTTTAATTTAAATATTCAGTTGCTTGTTAAGAAACATTTCCCTCAGAAATGAGCACCCCTGATATCTTATTTTTTGCAGAGGAAGCTCTTTCAGTGTGTAGTGCCTGTTAAATTATTCTTCAGCGAGACAAGATTCAAAGTGCATTTTCTTGGTTTCACAATATATGAACATCCTTAAAAGTTTAGTTCCTGAATCCCTCACTGCATTGGCCAGAACATCAGAAGAGTTGCCCCTTCTTGGTCAGTGTCCATCAGCTCTAGTTTTTTGTTTATAGTTGTTGCTCTTCCATTTCCAGTGTTTGTTAGTGGGAATGTGTAATGGTAGCAAGATACTTTCTGATTTAATTCATTTATTATTCATCAATGCAGTGTATTTCTTGTACTAGATCTGTTTGACACAAAGCGTAGAATGCATGTGCAGGTCTTTGTCCAAATGTGAGTTTTTATTTTTGCATCAAATTACTGAATCAGAGCAGTAGAATTTTCGATCCCAAACCAAAGTTTTGTATTGGTATACACTGTAGTAACCAGTTAAATTTGGTTGCATGTTATCTATTTGTCAGACTTTTTTTCACATAGGTAGTGATGGACAAATTTGCTGGTAATTTGCTATGTTCAGGCCTGTGATACTGTATTGGGTCTGTGTGCTCTAGAGCCATCACTTCAAGCTCACTCTGAAGATGGCTAAGAAGGTTGTGTTAATCACTAAGGGGATTATATCAGCCTGTCTGCACAGTTGTTCGTCAGCAGTCTGCCGTATTGTTCACCTCTGTGGGGTACCTTTCCTGTTGCTCAAGGCAGAAAGCTGATCTCCCCTTCAGGTAGGTCCTTGGGCCTTGCCTGCAGGTGATTATCTAAATGGTGCCGATTTGTTCTGCATGATGACTCTTATATGGCCTCTTATTTCAACCACTTAGCTGAAATGGTTGTCCAAGCTATCATTATTTTATGCTACAGTTAACTCTGATAGTCTTTTTTCTGACGCTCACAGATTATATTTTGTCCCTTCTGTATTGCTTCAAAAAAATTCAAAGATTACTGCCTCTCCTCCTCTTGACATCACACTGTCTTATTCTGTTCATTTGATGTTCCTTTTTTTGCCACATTAAATGAAACCTTGGTTTCCTTTACAAGGCTTTTTACTCCTTTTTCTGACTTGGAGTCCCGTTTCTCATTAGCCATAAAGATTTTGACTTCTACCTTTGCGCAGTCCATGAAGATTTAATTGCTCATTACTTTTTTCAGACAAGTTTCTTAATGCCTTCTTCCATATTGTGCTTAGTTATGTGGATTTTTAATGAGGAGCAATTTGTACCTCATCGTCTTCTCTCAATTACTTGTCAAAAGTAAGACGACAGTAATGATGACAGTAATTATCTGTGGATAGGCTATTGGTATATTAATACTAATGCCCATCAGACAGAACTAGCACTGTCTCATTTATGTTGTACTCCCCTACCTCCCTTTTTCTGTGTCTGCTTGCTCTCTGAAATTATAAGGCCTTTGGGGCATGAACTACTCTTTGCATGTAACATAGCTGATACATTAAAGGTCCTGATCCAAAGCACTACTTTGATACTAACAGTAAAGAGCAGTAGTTGGCTGCTGAATTTTTTTCTCCTTTTCTCCCACTCAGGAATATGAGACAGGACTGATGTTCTTACTACTCTACAGACTGAAGTGAAGGGTTAAATCTATTCCTGAAAAGCATAGTAAACTATTTCCAACCTTGTGCTCTGAAGAATATCAACTATTACAGTAACTAATCAGATCTTTATCAGAGGATAACCAGAAGACACTGGATTTCCATGAGTTTCACCCTTTATTTTATTTCCTTTCATCCTTTTATTCTGTGATCTCTTCGGGCTCCAATAAAATCCTACCGTGCTAAGTCACTTTCTTCAAAGTGACAGCTGTAGGAGTGCACAGCAACGATTACACGTCAGCTCAAAGCAGATCACAGAGCAGAGTTTTGTAGTGTAACACATCTTCTAAAGTAAATATCTAATATTAGCATGGCTGTCATGTCACAGGGTACTGCACATTGTACTTCAGCAACACAACCTGTATTTCAGTCTGGCTCGGATTGGTGCCTGCATGACAGTGGGTGCTGGTGTTAATCCAGAAAATTTGCCAGGACATGGAGTTTTATATACGTTAATTGTCAAGTTTGCAGTTGCTTTAGAACATGGAGCAATTTGATGCTTCCCATGCTGGTACCAGCAAAGGAAAGTGTTAGGTGGGGCAGATGGCCCTGTTTCCTCAGCCTTTGTGGAGTTCTCATCATCCCTGTAACACACAGATAAAATCTCATGTCGAGATCACTGTCTTGTTAGAGTTCTTAAAAGGATGGCAATGTTTTGAGGCCATTCTGCCCCAAAAGGAAAGCCATTGCCAGTCACAGTGTCTCTGTCAGGATATATTCAAGCAGCCACTTGCTAAAACTTTTTAAAAATCTGCATCAGCGGTATGAAGGTTTGTTTGATGCCTTGCAGTTTTTATTTTATGCAAAGCAAGTCTTTCATACTCAAGTCTCTTATTATTCTGAAACCATTGTGTGCCAGATTGTTTTGTAGCTCATTATAGAGATTCATGTGATCAAATTACACTGTTTTCTATGTGTCTTTTTCACACAATATAACTATATGTAAACTAGAACTGAGAGGGAGTTCAGATTATTCAAACAATACTGAACAAAACTTGTAGGCACCAGTGTCAGCTGGCATGTCATATATCCAGGTGCTCTCTGTCATCTAAAATGCTTATAATTCACCTTTCATTTTAATCCTTTGTGTAGATATTTTGCATATTTTCTTACTGGTGTTTTGTGATATAAATAGGAGCATCTGTAACCTAGTGTAAGGTTTTGAAAATCTGAAAGATCTCTGTGAATTTTTTTCCTTATGGAAAACTGAAAGGCAGCATTGAATCTGAAATCAAGGGAGAAATTCCACAGTGGATTTGGGGACAAGCCCAGCAAAACTGTTTTAAACACTACAGACCTGCAACTCCTGCTGACTTCAAATAAAATCAAAGATATTACATTATTTCACGGGATGAGCTCTGGAGTAAGGAAAAGGCTTTAGCATCTTACTGCAAATATTTTCTCTCCTCCTTTTCAGGAAAGGGAAGAAGTGTATTTTCCTATTGGCTTGAATTAATTTATTTCAAAATAAAAAAAAGGCTTTCTTGCTTTGAGAGGAAGAGATTGCTCTAAGAGAGACTCATTTTTAATGACTACTTACGTGTATTTGGATGGTCCTCGGATATGTAAATTAGGAACATTCGGAATTTAGAAACATTGAGCTTCTTATGAAAACATGGTGGTAAAAGCCCCTTTGGCTTTTGTGGAGACAGATTAAGTTAATAAAGAATATTTATGCAGGTACTGACTTGATTTAATATGCCAGCTGTGGGTGGCTTCAGTTCCTTGCTGTCATTCTTTAACTAAGGATAAGCAGACAGATGCTTTTCAGCTGGCTCTCAAACAGACAAGAGGTCTTGGATGCTACTCTTCAAAAGATTTCAGATGCCAATAAAAAGAATTGAGTGTAGTGACTTCATTCATTCTGCTGGCAGCTGTCCCACTGTTTCATCAATTTGGGGAATGTAAATTAACATTTTGAGATTATTCCCTGTGGAACAATCTAATAGGAACCAAGCAGAAGCTTGTAAACATTGAACTGATTTGAAATGTGAATATCCCAAATAATGTGGTGATTTGTCAAACTAAAAGGATTACAGACAGCTGTCCAAAGAGGATACTGGAGGCTAGAAACACCAGAAATAAGGGCATTAGTCTTCCTTACCCTGCATGACAAGGGTAATAAACCCACATGGATAAAGTCAGGTAGGGAGGTTAAATTAGCTTTCTTTATTGGCCATTTTCCTTTCAAAAGCATATAAAACTGAATAAGTATTAGATTGCTGCTATTGAATTGAATGAATTTCTGGTTTAATTTCATTTTTGTGTCCACTGTGCTTTATTTATTTTCCTTTCTTCATTATTTATGTACATTCACAAAACTATATTTAAAATTATCTATGGCTTTTGATTTAGAGTGACTACTGTGAGATCCATCTCATACTGTGTTGTGCATTCTTACAGCTCTTGGCAAATGCAGTGTAATTTTTCTGGCCTGAGGCATGTTGTCAGAGGTTTATGTAAAGTGCACTAAAACAAGAGAAGATAGTGCATATTACATAATTAAAGGGCGACATTTTAGACACCCCTATTTCTGTATTTGTTTGAGCATCTCTAAAATCAAGGACTGTAATTGTGAGCTGATTCATAACAAGCTGTGAGATCCTAATTATCTAACATTTTTGACTGCAGCTTGCTATCTGAATTCACTAATGATTAGACTTTCCTCTGCCCATTACAGTCTTCCTTAGCAGATCTTGTGCATGTCCTTACTTTCACACAGAAGCTGACATGAACAGGTAACCTCAGGAAGGAGGAGAGAACAGTCAGGAAAAGAGAATGTGGTGTATGAATTCACCAAAGTTCTATTGCTTTAGGTAGAACTTAGGGTTTCTTTGGTAATTAAATAAAAAAAAGGGGGTGCATTAGGAGGAACAAGAGAAGAAAGTTTACAGTGCTGTTTTTTTTCTTGATTTAGCTCCTTGCTTTTCGAGGAGAGGCTCAAGCTTCTATTTGTAAGGGGTATTTTGGTGAAAAGAGTGACATCTGACATGGGCAGATAGTGATAGGACAAGGGGGAACACTTTTAAACTGAAAGAGTAGAGATTTAGATTAGATGTCAGGAATAAATCCTTTACTCAGAGGGTAGTGAGGCACTGGAAGAGGTTGCCCAGAGAAGTTGTGGATGCCCTATCCCTGGGAGTGTTCAAGGCCAGGCTGGATGGGTTGGAAGGTGCCCATGGCAGAGGGGTTGGAACTAGATGATATTTAAGTTCCCCTCCAATCCAAACCATTCTATGATTAGATGACTCCTTGATTCTCTGATACCCGTATTTTGCAACAACGCAAATTGGTTTTCTGAGGGTGGTTGCAAATTCTATTGTGTCAAGAGAAGCATCACCCACTTGTGTGGGTTGTTGAGCTTGAACTTTAGCAGAAGCTGTTTAAAGCAACTTTCAAATAAAATGTTCAGATATGCTTGGTAAAAGAAACAGAACGTGAAAAGGACTTTATCCCATTCCTATATTTTTATCCCTATAATCTGAATCCTGTGCAACAAAGCCTGAGTCGGCATCAGTAGGTACGACTGTGCTATTGCATTAAGGTCGATGACAATGGTCAGATTCCCTTTAGATGTTAAATCTTTCACCAGATAATATCCGCATATATTTCATCAATATATTACAGCCATACTGGTTTTGGGACCTCTGAATAATTTAAAACCTGAACATACTCATTATTGTTCAAGAAAAAGCTTTCTATAGCCTGATGAATTGAGTGAGAGTTCAAAGTGATATGAAGTCCTGAGGGGTTTGTGTGTCTCTGAAATCTTCTTCAACTGACAGACATTTTAAACACGAAATAAAAAAGTTAAAAGCAAAGTCACCGTATAACAAAAGGAATGGGTACTTTGGGATAAAATTGAATGAGCGAAGAGCATCAGGAAAACAAACATATAGGCCTGCTTCTTCTCCTTGCTGGTCTCTAAGGGATCAAACTGATCCTTGGAATGTATGCTGTAGTTACTCCCTTCTGTTCCCACTCCCCTCTTAAACAACATTAATCTTAATAATATTTTCTCGAACTTGATTGTTCTACTACTACTGTGTACTTTTGAGTCACCTTCAAACTAAAAATAAATTGGCCCTTTCTAATTTGCATGATTTAGATTCCACACTTTGTAGAATCTACCATGTTTGACCTGTTCCTTTTAAGGTCACTTACAAGGTCAGTGTTGTGGGACCACCCTGAGAGCCAGTGAACTGAATTATAGAATCCCAGAATGGTTTGGGATGGAAGGGACCTTAAAGATCATCTCATTCCAACCTTTCTGCCATTGGCAGGGACACCTTCCACTAACAAATGCCTTTGCATACTGAAGAATTGCTGTTCCCCTCTCTCCTCAAAAAGAGATTATTTTACCACTAACACTTGATAGGATGCATTTCCTCCACAAGACTGACAGTTTTCTGATATTTTTATACTCCCCTGGAATACTTTCTGTGAAAATTTTACATGAATCTGCTAGAGAATTAAGATTTGTTCTTGAATTCTGGTGCATACTGTATTTCAATACTTGACAGGCAGCTGTATGAACTCTTTAAAATCCCACACCAAATGGTGTTGCTTTTTTTCATTTTGACAAGCAGCAAAATGTTCAGTAAAAATTCTGTTATTTTCAGTTGCTTCTGTCACTCTCCTTTCAATGATGTACATATTGCTGCCTACAAACAGTAGGCCTTAGGAATCTATTTCAGTAATATTTACATTTTACAGTTTTCCGATAAAAGTCTGTTAAGGTTTACAATGAAATTTGTACTTCTATGAGACCTGACTGACCTCGAGGAAAAAAAGAACTGGGTGCAGTTTTTTCATGTGGTTTTGTATGGATTCTCATCTCGGTGCTACTGGAGGAGTTGTTTGACTTCAAATTAATTTAAATAGGAGCAGTTTTGAATGAACAACTGCTGAGAGATTAAAGCTGTCTCCAAAGACCGACGTTCCTGGAACTTTGCAGCTCTCTGTGCATTTAACTTAGATGCTGTGTTACTGCTTTCACTGGTCTGCCTTGCTATACGCTGGTTAATCAAAAGTGATCACATTTTCTGCAAAACTGATGTTTTCTTTCAAAACTGTGTGATTCCTAACTCGTGTGCTGTATTTGCATTAATCATCACAATACCTGGTACTTACGGGAAAGGTGAATTTTCTGTAACCTCTCCAATTTCTCCTTAGGTAAAAGAAGAGGAGCAATCAGCCAATCACACCTTGATGATTCAAGAGACACTGCAGCAGGCGTCAGTGGAGCTGTCTGAGCAGCATCACCTGGTGGTCTCATCGGATGAAGTGGAGGGGATTGAGACAGTGACTGTTTATACACAGGGTGGAGAGGCTTCGGAATTCATTGTTTATGTTCAGGAAGCTGTGCAGCCTGTGGAGGAACAAACTGTGGAACAATCAATGCAGGAGCTCTAGAGAATAGTGTTCAAAGGCGATGACTGCTTGAGTTGTTAAAAAGTTTAGGTTCTTTTTTCCTAAACAAAAGCAATCGAGCGGATGGATTTTCAGTTAATTTGTGAAGTGATCTAAGTGGTTGGATTGTATGAGTAACTTAGACGTTATGAGCAAAACCTCCTCAGACTTTTTTTTTTTCCCTAAGAAATGGTCATATTTTGAGGAAAAAGTATTCTTCCCCTTCTTAGAAGATCTCTCACTTGATTTCTGTAAATCTGCACAAATATCGTCTGTTCAGAACTGTGGTATCCCATGATAATAAAAATCCATAACGGTAGCTAGGATGTCTATAAAAGCCCATACAACCCATTTTGTACACACTTAATATGTGCTTGACTTGACTGGAAGCAAAGTTGCTTTTTCTTTAAATTAAAAGGGCCTCTTATTTCTGAGTACATGGTTAAGAAGTGTCTGCGAAGTTGTGGTTCTAACCCAAACAAAGGTTCAAGACTTTAATTTGACACATACCACAGGTGGACTGTAGCTTGTACTTGTGAGGTGATCCTTTGAGTTTGGGAGGTATTTAAAGCCATATGTGATAATTCTGGGTACCAGTAGGATGACTGTTATTTAGATATTTGAATGATGGTAACTCTTTCCATCCCACTGAATAAGTACCTGTCTAGTACCATAAGATGAAACCAAATCTGTCAAATTAAGGAAATATTCTTTTGTTTTTGAGAAAAAAAAATATATTCAAAAGGTTTGTAAATGCTAAAAGAGATGTATGTTCATATGTTTTAAACAGAAATGCTTGTAAATAGGATTGTGTGAAAAAACTTGTACAAAAAATCTTAAGTAAATATTGACAAGAATCTAGATATTCTTAATTATGCCTGTATATAGGTCCAGATTTTTCTTCATGAATCTTGAATTGTTTCTGGCTTAATATTTTTAAATTTGAGCTATAAAAGTTATTAATAACAAAATTGTCATGTTTTCTTCTAGTGCTCTAATTTATTAAGTGCTGGTTTCCCTTTCACAGCTGAGTAAAAACATGCTGATTTACACTGACTCTGACAAATTATTCCTCTAGTTAGTGTTCAATCAAGAAAGTGGCACCGTGAAGTCCAGGCAGACTTTTCTCTGTAATTCAACTTATTTGTGGGTGTTCTGGGTAGAAAAGTGGAGAAAAAGCTTTTTACTAAGTGAATGTAGTGGAGTGAGTTGGTTGTTGGCCTCTTCTGGGTTCTCTCAATGCTGAACAAAATCAGTGGTGGCTTCTCCCTTAACTGTGGTGATAGGGAATTTAAATTTGTTCATGGAAAAGAAATGAGAATTGTTTGGCTTTGATGGCAGCTGTGTGTCCTCAGGTTTAGTCTTGAAAGTGCACCGGAAGCCCCATGGATGTTAAGGTTGTAGGATGGAGACCTTGTTGCCATTCTGTGTCACTGACTGGAACTGGTAAAGTATTAGGATTAATTCCTTGTATGTTCATTAAACTTGACATTTGTAACATCATAGATGCTGATGCACAAAATGTATCAACTTGATTAATCTGCATAAGAAACCTTGGTATCGTTATTACTGGTTGAAATTCAGGGTTGATTTGCAAGAATAATGCTTTCTGTTATCTAGAAGAGAAAAAAGAAGTATCAAAAACTTAGAATTTATTGAATTGTTCATGGCCCACTTGCTGTTAAGTCCACATTTGGAAGACCATCATGATCATATGTGGTAACAGTGATGATCTTAACATAAAACCTCTCTGAATCAGTTCAGCAATATATTGTGTTGTTGTCTGACCGAGGGAGGGACAGAAAAGTATTTTACTATGCATGACTCAAGAATTCTTAAGTAGATTATTTGAAATAGACTGGGCAATTCTGTCTATGAGAGGTGTGTCTATTTGGAGGAAGGGATTTGTTTTAATTCCAGTGTTTCGTGGCCACACATACGTATGTAATTTAAGGCTTTATTTATGATTGATGAGTTATATCATCTTTTCCTGTGCCAAAGCATAACCACTTATATGAATTTTCTACATCTTTTTAATTTCATTGTTTTAAAAATAGTTTTCAATTGAGGTCTTCTCTGAAGTTCCTTTTTTTTTTATTTCCCAGCTCTGCTTGGAAGTGTAGTGGTTGGAAATGGACGAGGTGTAAGTCAGGAAGCTGTGTTGAGTACTGCACATTGATTTCTTGCCTACATAATTAATACATTTTCTTCTTTTGAGAATATTACATCTGTAATGCTGTTGAGGAGATAAGAGCTTCCTCTTTAATATAAACCATTGTACTTTACAAAATGAATGTCCAAAGATTGGTGTTTTTTTTTCAGAAGCATAAAGAAAACAGGGAGCTCTGTTTATAGCAGGCATTTGTTTTGAGAGGCCTTGACTGTTCAAATTGTCTTTTGTCTGGATTTGGAATCACCATAAAGGTAAGAATAAAATGTTTTGCTTGGCGAGCTCTGCTTCTGTTATGATCTAAACAGCACAAATTGTTTTCACTGTAGATTCAGCTCCTTTTATCCAATTTAATCTTTTCTGAGGGTTAAGTGACCTTTTCAGATCGGGACAGACAAGCAGTTACAGCTCTAAGTTAGTCAAGTAGCTCCTTTTTTCTGAAGATTATACATTCTTCCCCCACACTAGGAATATTCATTGGCATTTACTACACTGTGATCCTCTGTTTTTAACGTTCTGTGACACCTGAGGAGTATCCTGCCTTTAGGCTAATGCTTGGCAAATATTACTCTTTAAAAGCTTGTGCGTGCAGAAACTGAGTAACTGATGGTCTGCACAGCTACGGACACATCAAATGTTCTGGGAGTATGTGGAACACAGAGGGGCTTTTGGAATTGTGCAGAGACTTAGAAAAACGGGAAAAGGAAGCTGCAAATAATTTTAGTGGCGGCAGATTCCTGGATAATGGAAGCTAGGGTTGTGTTGCTTTGAAGCTGACTCTTTCAAAAGGTCTCATAGAAATTAGGAACACTGGTTGTGGAAGGACCTCATGTTGCAGAATGGTGGGGGCATCGGTACACAAAAGGGAAAATTTGGACCTCACAGGGCTAAAGGCACAGGAGAGGGAAATTGAGGTTTCAGAATTTTTTACATCCCTGATTTATTATATCCACAGAGGGTAATTTCTGTTTCCTGAGTAGAGAAGAAAAGGATACCTGCTTTTCTTTCCAATTTGGTTTGGTTTCTGGGCTGGTTGTGGTTCTCTTGATCCCAGCACCATTTCTTGATAGTAGTGATTTTAACCAGCTGTTGTATCATCTTAACTTACATGAGGCAGCACTAACAGATTTTGTACTGGGTCTGTATTTATCTGCAAAATCCATAGGATGAAGAATAGAAAGGAACTGCATGCTTTGCTGTCTTACCTCAAATTTTGGGTTGTATGGAATTGCAGCTAGACACAAGAGTACTACAGAGATGGTAATGTTAGACCAATTATTCCTACTATAGTAAGGAATTACATTCCTTGAATATATATGCTTGAAATTAATGCTTTTAATGGCACATTTTCCAACAAGATTACAGAAGTGGCATTGCTGCAAGTCTGAGATTTTCAAAACATTTTAATATTTTAGTTCTTCTGAAGTTATAAAGTTCTTAGTCTGTGCTACCATATGGAATATGGCACTTCATCCATTTGATCTTAATAAAGCAAAAGAAAAATGGTTTCACGTTCCAGTAAATTTTCTCACAACTTGGACATGTGTTTTACAAATTTTAAAAAATCAAACCAAACTCAAAACACAAAAAAAGCACCTCCTGCATCTCAAGAATGCGCAGTACAGTTAGCACAGTAGAGAAAGGAAGCAAGTAGCAGAAATCATACTGTGAAATATTGAAATGTTCAAGTAAATGTTTTAAGATCCAAGTGGGCAGGAGATTTGGCATGTGAAGGAACCTTTTGGAGCTGTGTTCAGCTTGCATGATCAGGACTTGATTTTTGGCTTGAACTCTTCACGCCTGCCTGTGGAGGAGGCTGATCATGAGCTGCTTCAGATTGCAGAAGCTTCAGTGAAGTCAATGGAGATGTGAAAATTGACCCAGTGAGGAAGTTTTAACTTCCTGAAAATCAAACTCTTGGGATAAAAGTATACTGACTATTTGAGACTGACCACTTAGGGAGAACTTTTTTCCAAAGTCATACCTAATCTTTTGCAGAGGTAGGAGGATTACCAGCCAGTCTTAAGAGACTGCAGGGCTGTATTTTCTTGTCTTGCTTACATGTACAGTTGGATTTCTGTAAGAGCAGTGGGGTTCAACTGAGGACAGTGCTACTGGTATTGAATTGAAAATGCTGTGTTTTTTTATTTTTCCATTCTTTTGACCTGAAAATAATATTGACAGTTATCAGAGCTCACAGAGTAGAGCTGAATGAAACAGATGGTGTACACAAATACGTAGTTTATGGATTATTAGAGTTAGTTTTGTGGTAGGGTTTTTTTACACCACATTACAATTTTTGCTTTTTGTAGGTATGTTTGAGCTGCATCGGAAAGTTTGAACACGGAATGACATGAGCTCATTTGCAGATGGCATCATTAGCAAAAATGTGGTTTGTTTAGGTAATGCTGGTACTGCAGTCTTTGCTCATAAGGCACTAAACTGCAGATGTTCTTTTCCCTTTTGTAATGCAATGACAGTGAGGTTACTGAGTGGTACTGCACGTGGCTTGACAGCTTCTCAATATGCATTTACAGCTTTCCCATCATTAGCAGACATCATTTCCATCAAGAGCAGCCCTACTCCGTTTGTCTTTTTTTCTTCCTTGAAATGAGGGCAGCTTTTAATCTGGGAAGACTTTCATGTTGAGTCAGTCACAGAGAATTATTTTGGCACATCCTGAGAGTATCAAACTTGCTATTATGACATAAATATTCAGTATAATATTCATCTCTGCTATAATTCCACAAGGTGCAGGTAATTTATTAAGGTGATCTTTCATGTGTTCCTGTTCTCACCTTGCTGATTTGGAGTTTTAAGTGATCAAAAGCAATGCCACAGATTTCAAAGGACAGTGCAAATTACAGAACCCTCGTTGTATGTTTCTAACAAACTAATCTGTTCAAGTCCATTATGTTCCCCCCTGTCAACCTTCAAGAAGGTTGAAGCAGAGAAAGGAAGCCATCATGTATTTCTGTCTTGATAAATACTAATGGACAAAAATGCTCTGCTTGTGTACTAATTCCTTGGATTTGAACCATTGGAGTTGAGTTCTGCTTTGTCCAGTACTGAAAGCTCCTGTACAAAGCAGATCCCGGTGTAAACTCACTGTCCCAGAATGACTTTTTCTTTCTCAGAAAAGACTGCTGGAGGCCAGTCTGATCACCTTTCCTCAGATTAACCAGCAAAATCTTTCTGAGTACAGAGCACGTTGATGCGTATGTGAATGGCTTGCCACGCTGATAGAAGAGGTATTAGCTGTGGGTACAGACTCAGCCCTCTCAGTTACAGTGGAGCTGAAGTTCAACATGAGAAAGAGATTACTGCAGCTGCAGCAGCACCTGGCCAGCAAGTGACTCCAGCTAGTGAGGATGTTCTTGCTCTTCTAGTGCTGTGGGCAGGAGGGTACTGCAGATGAATAGTTCAAGAGTTACTTGCTTGTTTCAGTGCAGCTATTTTCTCCTCTCTACTCTCTAAGTGAAGTTTAGGGTGACTATATAAATACTAAATTAATTTTGAAGCCCTTTTAATGAAAGGAAGAGATGGCAATAGCTGTCCTAGTTTAAAAAACCAGCGTTCTCCTATGTGCATACCAAATCTGGATGCTGTCTGGGAACAAACCAGTGCATTGTGCTCTAGGTGACCCTGCTGGAGCAGGGAGGTTGGACCACGTAACCAACCCACTGTGGTCCTTTCAAATCTTACCCATTCTGGGATTCTGTGAAGTGCCTGTGTGTGCCCTGGTCAACAATATTTAAGGATTTCACCAGAGAAGAATGATCAGAGCTTAGTGTGATGCAAAACCATGGAATGATGAGATTGTCATCAAGGAAAAAAAAATCAGGCCAAAAACCAGAATTAATATCCTGTTGGGGAGAACTATTAGGCCAAATAACATGATTAACATCCTGTTGGGGAGAACTACTAGCTTGGAAGGTAGTGCCTAAAGTGGCAGGAGCTCGTCTTCTTGAGTTACTCTAATACTACACTGAGTAAAATCTAGCCAGAGATTAGGAATGAGCCTGGTGGGAAAAACAGGGCAGCTGGCCTCCAAGGTTTCTCTTACATCTCAAATTTCTGGGCATTTAATGACAGCAAAGGAGAACAAAATGACAAAAGACCTTTATTACATTCAGAGCAACAACTAACAAGGATGCTTGTCAGAGCTCACTCTGAAGGAACTGATGGAATGGGCATTGGTGGGATGTTAAGTAAGAGCAAAGTTGTCACATTTTCTTATTCTTGTGTCACTTACTCTTCATGAAAAGTTCAGTGTAAGGCTTGAAGTGATAGCGGCTGCCAGTAAAATAGAAAAACAAAATAAACATCTCTAACAATGCTATAAATGACCTTTTTATTCATTATAAAAATATTTTCTTGGCAGGCTTGTTTGCTAAAGGTGGAAGAAGAGAGGAATTACAGTCAATATGTTACACAATGCTCTTCGTGATTTTTGAAATGTTGCAAATGTTTCTGGAAAGTGGAAATAACTATCAGCCTAGGTAAATTAAAAGGGATCAAAAGGTCTTTGCCGTTTTGGAAAGAAAGCAAACAATGGGAATTTATAGAGCAAGCCTTGTTATAGGTTTTTCTTCAGTTCAAAGAATGTTATCTTCTGGAAAATAAGAGATCATTTTGTGTTGTGCTCCCAAATGAAATACACTGTAAATGTACTTTGCAGGAACACATAAAGATGTATGAGAATGAGACCATAGGAGCTACCTCGTGGGTAGTATTGTTTGTGGGCTAGCAGTGAAATAAGGGACAAAATATCACAGTGGATTACAGAACCAGTCAATGTTTTTACACTTTGTTTTGGAAATGGTTCCCCTTTTGGTTTAGCCTTGATAGCATTTATTTTGCTACTACCATGAGTAGTGAAAATACTTGCTGGGAGCTGAAAACTAGGTGAGCCTCAGGTATTAAAAGTAGAGTACAGACTCTTTTAGTGATAGGTAGCATGTTCTAATCCATATTCAAATAGTAATAATCAAGTATTCCTTTCATTTAATGGTAAGTGAATGACTTAAAGAGTTCATATCCATATATGATAGAGAAAGTCCAAACCAAAAATTCTCTGTGGAGTTGTTTCATGATACCTCTTCCCCCTTGGTCAAAGGCCAATCAGTTTATCCAGCAGGAAAACCATCCTTCACTTGGCCGGAGTTTGCCCAGACAGTGACATTCTGCTTAGAGTTTCAGTTCAGCTATTTAAGTTGCATTTCAGATCTTTAAATAATTACATGTGAAGCCTTGTCTATTCAGAGTGCAGTCCCACTAGTGTGGAGATGCCTTCCATTTCTGTTCAGGTCATTTCCATGCCATAGGTGTTGCCTTAAAACTCCTGGGTGCTGCCACAGCACAAGAGCTTTTTACTGCCAATTGTAGTACTTCAAAGTTCTTATGGCATAATTATGCTCTCTTGTGGGGTCAGAACACTTGAAACTACAAAAATTATTCACTGAAGTGCTGGAGAGATGTCCACTTCTGAACCTAGAAGGGGGTTCATCAAGGTTCTGTGGTCCTCAGGTGATGCTGTCTCCATTTGCTAGTATATTGCTTTGACTCAATAGATTTGCCCAGCAGAACAGGTATATTGGGTCTGCTTGGCCAAATTTTGGTAGTGGGATGGTGGCAGGAGGGAGTGGGGGTAGAGGTGGGGCTTTTGTGAGAAGCTGCCAGAAGCTTCCCAGTATCCAACAGAGCCAATGCCAGCTGGCTCCAGGACAGACATGCCAGTATCCCAGTCTGTGCCCATCAGAAATGGTAGTGACTCCTCTGTGATGTAAGAACGGGGGGAAAAAAGGTTTTATGCAAAAGTTATTGCAGCCAGAGAAGAGCAGAGTGAAGATAAGTAAGAGAAACCTCTCTACAAGCATCAAGATCAGTGGATAAGGAGGGGCAGGAGATGCCAGAGCAGAGATTCCCCTGCAGCCCGTGGTGCAGATCATGGTGGGGCAGCTGTGCCCCTGCAGCCCATGGGGGAGCAAAGATCCACCTACAAACCACTGAAGACCACACAGGAGCAGATGAATGCCTGAAGGATGCTGTGACCCCATGGGAAGCCTGCACTGGAGCAGGTTCCTGGAACTGTGGCCCTGTGGAGAGAGGAGCCCAGGCTGGAGCAGGTTTGATGTCAGGACTTGTGACCCTGTGGGCGACCCTCATAGGAGCAGTTTGGGAAGTCCTTGGTAGGACTCAGAGAGAAGTATGTGGAGGACTGTGTCCTGTGGGAGGGACCCCATGCTGGAGCAGGGGTGGAGGAGGAAGCAGCAGCAGGGACATGTGATGGGAAAGGAGATAGAGCCCAGGAAGGAGTGAGGAGTGGGGGGGAAAGGAGTTTTTAAGGTTTGTTTTACTTCTCATTACGCTTGTCTGATTTGCTTGGTAATAAATTCGATTAATTTCCCCAAGTTGAGGCTGGTTTTGCCCGTGACAGTAACTTGTGAGTGATCTCTCCGTGTCCTTAACTCATGAGCCTTTCATTGTATTTTCTCTCCCCTGTCCAGCTGAGGAGGGGAGTGCTTTGGGGGGCATCTGGTGTCCAGCCAGTGTCAAACCAGCACAACAGCTCATGTAGGACCTTCGTAATATACTCCAAGGAAACTGGAACATGGACTTAATCCCTTACATTTCCCTTGAAGCATGTTGGAGAGATTCACCTGAGCCCTCTGCTCACAGAGCTCTTGGGCAAACTCAAGGAGGCAGCTGATTGAGAGCATTTTGGGCACTTCACTGATACCAAACAACATGGAATATGGCTTTGGAAGAGGGCACAACGGTGACAGGATAAAACTCCTTACACTGGTATAGCTAATACTGGCACTATCACGATTCTATATTTTAGTTTTGTATTACTTGAATATGTTTATTTAGAATAAATTCTTTTCCCATTTGCCTGAATAGATTTTTTTTTTCCTGGCAAAAGGTCTTTGCTCACATAACAGTGTCTGCGCTAGAAATGTGGCCCACTGTAGTTCTCCATCTCTCTGCCTCTTAAGGTGTCTTTAAACCAAGAACATGGACAAAGCTGTAGATAGTGTACTTTAGCCACTCTCATGCTTTAATTTTCCTGGGCCAGAATGGAAAAAAACAACCAACAAACCAAACCAACAAGTTTACAGAAAATTTAAATTTGTATGTAATTTATCAGAAAATAAAGGGACTGCCACACTGATTGTGTTATGCTTTTTAAAGATTAGTCTAATACTATTTCTGTTTTACTTTTCCTGAAGCTGTACCACAACTTCCAGCTTTCCATTGGTGCTCTTAACTACAGAGCCTCTCCAGAGCCTTGTCTGAAGTGAGGAAAACAAGGGAAGCAGGTAGAACTGAAAGTTTTGTGTCAAGTTGCTGTTACTGTTTAGTGAACCTAACATATTTTTAGTCTTACAGGGAGTCAGCATGGAATCCATTCCTGGTATTCTATACTAAGGAGGATGCACTATGTGCAGAGTTTTTTAGGTCTTTGTGATTTATTTGTTTGTTTGTTTTGCTTTTTTAACCATCACCTTAAAAACTGTTACTCCAGAAGGCCACACAAAGTATGACGAGAATGAATAAAAAGGAAATATTTTACTTTGTCATACTGTGGAGTTAATAAAGACCTTTTTATTTTACTATTAGTTTGTAATAGATCAGAATTAAGGTCACTGGTTGTAGTAAGTGGCATAAAATCAGAACAAAGATCTTGCCCCAAAGATCTTGCTCTCTCAATAGGTGGAATTGACATGAGTTCTTAAAATACAGAGTTCTTCATGTGTATAATGGAGAATTAGAGGAGCTGTAAATCTGGCAAAGCCAAGAGAAGCCAGATAGCCTTGTGTTGTCTTTCCTCTAGAAAAATGTAAGAAGGCTTCAGAAAAGCCTACGGGCAGATGGAGGGAAACATGTTTAGACTGGATATTAATTAGGAAAAATTTCTTCCATGAAAGGGTGGCCAAGCCTTGGAACAGGCTGCCCAGGGAAGTGGTGGAATCACCATCCCTGGAAGTGTTCAAAAACCATGTAAGTGTGGCACTTAAGGACACGTTTTAGTGATTGACCTGGCAGTCGTGGATTAATGGTTGGACTCAATGGTCTTAAAGGTCTTTGTCAACCTTATGGTTCTATGGGGAATCCTGGAAGAAAGCCCAAAGGGGTCTCACTGACATTCCTCCCTGCTGTGCCTTTGTGTCTTCATGCAGTGCATCCCGGAGATGTAGCCATACCTAATTGTGTGGATCTGTACTTCTGTGAACAAGGGAGGGCCTGGAGCTTCTTGAATCATGTTTCCTTGTCAGGTGAGTGGAAGCACAAAAGGACAGACACTGGCTGAGTGATGGTAACATGATGTCAGTTATGCTGTTTTTCAAAAAATTACAGTTTTGGTTGGTATTCTCAGCATGGGAATCTACATGGGACCAACTTTGAACATCTGTAGATACATAAAATCAGTGTATTTTATCATATAGCTCCTGTCTAGCCTCTAATGGTAGACTTCAAGGAGTCTACCCTACCAAGGCAGCAGTGTGACATCGAGGCAAGTGTAAACACAGCTTGCAAAACCACATGTAAGGGATATTCTTGAAACGTCTGATTTGGTAGTATTGCAAGAGAGAAGTATGTCTGTCTTGAATTAACAATATGTTTAGCAGCAAAATTCTGTATTTATAATTTTCTATAGGGAAGCCACTGAGTCTTCTTTCCTCCTGCCCACACCTCAGAGCAACAATAATGTTTTGTCTCTAGGCTACAAACTATGGGTTTGACTTTCTTTTCACAGCCTCGTTCACCAGCCATTGTCCTCTGTACTTTATGCTTTAGTTGATTCACAAACACTTGAGGGCACTGAGTGCTGTGAGGCATCAATAAGGTTTCTAGGCTAGATGTCAGGATGTCCCACATCACAGCTCAGAATAAAGCCAGATTGTCCTTTAATTGCATATTTCCCGGTTGAGCCAAGATCCATCTGAATTGGGCATTCATGCTTATTCCCTTGTGCTGTATATTCAGAAGAATGCCTTGCCACTCTTGCTCTGCTCTCAGGGCCCTTGATGCTCCTTTGTTATGCTGAATGCTTAGGTTGGTCCATTTTTCAACTGCTGTTCAAGGCAGTTTGCCTCATCCACATACTCAGAAATGTGACAGGGTTCTGTGTATTAAAGGATCTTGCTTGTTCTGAGGACAATAGATCCTGCTTATAAAACAGGAGGCACCAAGACTTGAGTACGGTGTGATTTACTGCAAACCCAAACCATTTCACTGAGTCTGACACCACAAGGGTATATGAATTTGTGTTTAAATCACCCTCCCAGTGATTTAGAAGGACTAGTTAAGTACCTGATTTAGAAACTAATAATTGAGCCTATGTGAGCTGGCAATTATGCATGCAGTAGTTGAATGTGCTAGGAGCACGTATCATGAAAATGGGAACCAATGGGATTATACCACTTCTCAGGAGGTTTTAGAGATTGAGAGGAACAGCAAGTACAGCTAAAAACAAAATTAGCTGTGCATATGTAGAGATTATAAACATCAGCAGACAAACATTAGAACTAGTTCCCAAGTGCTGATGGTTGGGAGCTTATTGCCACTAGCTGAGCATCCAACTGCACATGGAGATGGAGGTGGGAGCTGGGTCCCTCTCCTCCTGACATGCAGGTGGCTAGGGGGGCTCTTGCAATATCTGGAATATGAGAAGAAGCTGCTGTAAAAAGATGCAGATGCTCGGGGCTTGCTGAAGAGCTGCACTACTGTTTCTCAGCATCCAAAGGTCGAATTTGATTTGCATAAACCAGAGCATTGCAGCAGCTCTCCAGACAAGTAACAGCCCATGGAGACCCCAGTGTGCCGTGGTGTGTTTGAGCCAAGTGCCCCTGTGAGAATTTTTGCTTTTGTAGTGCTGTAGGCAGGAGATGAGCTTCTTAGAAGTCAGTCCCTAGAAAGAGGTGGTTTAAAACTTTCACCAATAACATGTAGCTCATCCTAACAGAAATACATAACTACTAATGAAGCATTTCTCCCTCAATGTGTCTCTCTCTTACATTTGGTTACACCGAACTTGTTAAGCTGTCTGTAATAAGGTTGCTGCTGACTGCAACAGTCTCACAATCCTTCTGAGTTATTCTCGCCATCCTTCTTTGTCATCGCACCTGTTGGAGCAAGTCCACAAAGATGATCAGAGTGCTGGAGCACCTCTCCAGTGAAGATGGGCTGAGAGAATTGGGATTGTTCAGCCTGGAAAAGAGAAGGTTGTGTGGAGACCTTAGAGCACCTTCAATTGCCTAAAGGAGCTACCAGAAAGCTGGAGAGGGATTTTTTACAAGAGCATGGGGTGATAGGACAAGGGAGAATGACCTTGAGCTGAAAGAGAGTAGGTTTAGATTAGATGTTAGGAGGAAATTCTTCACTGTTGAGAGTGGTGAGGCACTGGAACCGGTTGCCCAGAGAAGCTGTGGCTGCCCCATCCCTGGAAGTGTTCAAGGCCAGGTTGGATGGGGCTTTGAGCAACCTGGTCTAGTGGAAAGGTTGGAACTACATGATCTTTAATGTCCCTTCCAACCCAAACCATTCTGTGATTTGTAAGATATAAAATAGTAGAGGCCAAAGCAATAAAGTTCTTTAGCTAGTGTCAGGCAGCTACAGTTCAAGTAAAGATGCATTTCCTTTTTCTGATTGAAAATTAATTTTAAGTAATCTTATAAAGGAAGTTTGGAGGATGATGATATTGAAGATTGCACAGAGATAGACGTTCAGGTCCCTCTGAAATGTTTGAATATCACTGAGTTTTTGAAAATCAAGCAGTATACAATGCAACCTGGGCTTCCAGTCTTAATTTCTTCTTTCTTAATACAGGTGTCAGGAGTGCTTGCCTATACCATGACTAGTGTAATCGTGTGCTTGTTAAGTCTGCATAATTGAAAACCACCAGTCACCAGAAGTATTTTGGAAGCTAGGATCAACATTGCAAATGTCATGGATATTTTGGAGACATGCCTGGCCTTGTTTCCTACAGGAACTTTGGACATTAGTTATAAGCACCTTGTCTCCAGTTCTGCCTCTCCTCCTGTCTCCTTAGGTCTGACTGACAAGCTGAATAAAGCAGTTGGACCCTAAAGCGTGAAAGGCTTGTGGGTGCTACTGCAATGTGAGTGTTTGGTAATAGTTAGCTTGACCATTTAATCATGTGTGATGATCTCTGTGGCCTTGTAGCAAAGCACAAAAACAAGCCAAAACAAGTACATCTATCCCAACATCTATGGCAGAGGGGTTGATACTAGATGATCTTTAAAGGTCCCTTCGAACCCAGACTAATCTATGATTCTATGAACTTCGTTATATATGTTTGTAAGTAAATAAATATTGTTTTCCTAAATGCTTTCTAAATTTGTAGTGTGAAACTAGAACTTCAATTTATAATCCCAAATTAAGTTGTTTGGCATTAAAAACAAGCCTGGAAAATTAATTCATCTTTACATTAAGAACTTTGTGCATTGGAAGACATCTTCTTATTGCTGTGATAAAGCCTGAGATGTCACCGAAGTTTTGAAAGAAGAATGTTGCCTTAGTGCAAAGTAAATGGCTGCGTTTTTTTTTCCTAATCTGCATATTAATTACTGTCACACAGCTGATGCAGTGGGCTGCAGCTAGATTCATCCCATCTAAATCAGTTTAATCCCTCGCAAGCTTGCAAAAGCAATTATTCTGCATTTCCATCTAACACTGTGTAATACAAACTTCAATCTGTTCAGCTCCTGCTCCAGACCCTTGGTGACCTTTCTGCTCATACATCAGCAACATTGACTGCAATTAATTTCTTCTTTCATTGGGAACCCTCTTATATTGATCTACTCTCCATAAAAGATGGTAAATTCTTACCTGCTGGATCACCCTTTGAATAATGGCTCTTTCTCTCACTTTTACTTTTATCTGCCACAATGTTTGGGTCATGCATTTCATGGCATGGCTTTCCTGTTCAGCACGTAGGCCATATTGCCATTAATTCCTGGTAGCGTTTCCCCGCGTTGGCCAGCGCTGCACTCTGGGAGTCCAGCAGCTCCTCAGCATCTGCTCCGCGTGTTACATTTCTGCCTTGGCAACGAGACATTCTGTGCCACTTAATTTGTCCTTTGGCTGGATTTGTCTGCTTTATCAGCTTGATTTAATTGACTGTCTACTGAACCTGAGGTGTGAGGCATTTCGTCTGACTGGAGGTACGGTGGGTGCAGCCGCGTTTTGGCGGTGATGCACCAAACATGTTAATGTGGCAGAGATCTCTCCTAACGGGCTTGGATTTCGCTGTACTTTAGGATTACATAATCCGTAGAACACTGCAGTAAAGCAGTGGATTTGGGTTTCAGACTCTCCCATTTATTCCTTACGTCTTTTGCAAAATTGGTTTCCAGGTCAGAGCTAGTGGAGCCAGAGCCTTTCTCTTGCAGACCAATCACTCTTTCTTGAGTATTGCTATTATCTTCCCTGGTTTTCAGAGGTGTTAGGGAAATACAGCAAAGGCATCACTTGATGTCAAATACATATATACATTTGCATGACATTCAGATGAACTGGATGACTGTGATTAGAGCTGTGACTGTTTCCAGCAAGTGGCCCAAAACTGGAGTTCTCATTACGACTTCCTTTGAGCCTTTCTTCTGGGCACAGATGACAGTTTATTGCACTCATTTTACAGAGATAAACAAGATGTAGAAAACATGCAGCTCTATAAAAGAGGGAAATTTCAGCATTCACAGAGGATTGAGACATTAGTCCACCTACAGTTTTTAGTACGTTATTTTTATGTGTCTGTTTAAGCCCTTTATATAATTCTAATTACTTGCTAGTCTTTTAAAGAAAGATGATTACAGCTTTTTGCACTGCTGTGGAATCTCAGCGTTGTTGTGACTGGTGGGGGTCCAACAGCGATGCGGAAAGATGTAGCTTGTTGCAACTTCTATATTTATTTTTTTAAACTAACAGGCACCATTTTATTACACATTATGAAATTACAGAGCAGTGATAATTATTTAATTACCATTATTAAGTATTTCTGTACCTGTAACAACTGAAACCCCAGTTGGGGTCCTTCACAGTTATCTGAGAAATTGCAGTCGCTGTCCAACCAGTTTGCAAGTTGAATTCTGAGGTACCTGCATTGTCCAATAAAGTACCTCAACCTGTCACATATTCTGCCAGAACTGTTCAAAAAACTATTGGCCTGCAAAGGACCCAGTGAGTGCAACTTGGCCCCAAATGGACAAGGTGAAAGGAAAGGAAATTTTGATCTCCCAACAGTCACTGTTGGATTAGTTTGTTACTCCCTGAACTCAAGAATAGTTTTGTTGATAATTTCAGAGGCAAAACTCAGTGCGCTTTCCCACCGTGGGACTGGAAGACAGAGCATCCAGATGAATGTAGAAAAATGTAACATAACATAAAATTTTCAAACACTCAAGCAATAGATTTCATTCTGTACAAAGAAGAAATTCATTTGGCAGCTGCTGGTGATATAAAATGTCAAAGATTACATGTTAATTGACTCTCTAGCTAGGACTTGCTTATTATCTTTCAGGAAGATCTGTGTGTAAGATGAATTGAGCTTTGAGCAGCACATGGAACAGCGGTGAAAGTACTTAAATGGAAGAAAACCTCATGAGCAAAGGACATCAAAACTCTGTCCCTATTTTCTGTTCTGCCTCATTCTTTCTCCCTTTCTAGTTTCTAGTAGTTTCAGCCCTGCTGTGTAGTGTTTTAATTAATATCTTTTCTAAAAAGGGGGAGGGAGCGGGGGGAAATAATGCTGCCCCAGCCTCCTGTCACTGGCTGTATAGATTGAGGAAAAAAAATGCTCTCTAGTCACAAACGTGAGATGGAGAAGTAACAAAGGAATGGGAAAAAAAATAGCAAACCCCTGCTTTCTAAGCCATTAGGTCTCTTTGAATCTGATCCAAAATCCAATGAAAGAAAGGAGATCCTTTTTCTCATCAGCTTCAGTGGGCTGTGGACAGAGCGCTCTGCTCGAACAAGTGCCAGCTCTTCTCCTTTGGTGACTGTAATTGGTAACAGCGCTGCTATAGCCAAGGATAAAGGAGGCAGCATTCAGTGTCTCCATGGGAAAAAGTATGCCCGGGTAACGTCTTGTCCCCCGTGTTTATAACAGCAGCATGTAGTGAACGTTTGCCCCGTGGAGGCACTGCAGCCTGCTCCGAGGGCATGGTGGAGACAAAAGGCTGGCACTGGCATCCCTGGCTGTGATGACTTAATCCTTGTTTTGCACTTGCCTGCATCCATTTATCTGGGAAGATCAAAGTGCTGGAAATTAGGAAACTCTTCAAGGCTCCCAGCCCTTTCCTGGAATCAGCCACCCGGAACAGGTGCTTGGCTGCTGTGTAATGGATATTGCACATTAAGTGAATAGAGCGATTTTGGCTGCACACATCAAGCATGTGCTACCCTGTTGAAGGAGGGGAGGAGGGAGGGGGCTGCAAATTGCTGTCAAGAGTCAGAGGGAGCCACAAGGCACTTTCTGTGGCCTGTGAAAAACAAACGCAATACATCCAAGCATCTGATAAAGGAAGCAGGGTTATTTTCTTTACAAACTTGTCCAAAACAGTTAAACAGCTTGTGTTGCTTCAGTATGACAGGAAGGGACTAGGCGTGTCCTGCCTGCAATACCCTGCACATGTTTTGGGAAGCCTCTGGCAGGGTTACATGGTGCCCTGCAGGCTCAGGTTCAAAGCCCCTTAGCACAGATGGGAAACATATAGTTCTTTCCATCTGTGGTCTCCTATTGAATGTCGTAAAATCTGGTGTTGTCACCTATGACTTCTGCTAAAAAAGAGCCTTTTTTTCCCCCCTCACCATCATGGGGACACCATTATTCTACAGGCTTCAGCTGGGTGCTAGTCCCAGAGTAGCACTTAAAGTCTGTGCTTTTTGGAGCATGGTCAATCCAAACATGTATCTGGAAGAGAAGCAACGAGCAGAAGCAAACCTGCAAATCACCAGCAGCATTAACATACAGCTCCTTCTTTGGGGCACAAGGGTGCAGACCATGTATTGAAAAGTGGCAGATTTCTGTTATCGGACGGTGAATGGAATGACAGGACAGGCCAGCATTTGTCACAGCCGTGTCAGGGACTGAATGACGAAGGACAGCGATGTGTCTCTCCAGGCAGATAGTCAAAGATAGTGGCCTGGAGTCAGAGCCACTGTTGTCACTCAGCCATTGTGAGATGTGACAAAGCAGCAGTGGCTGCCCTGCCGTTTAGAAGCAGCATGAATTATTAATGGAGCACTTGTACAAGTAAGTTACAAAATAAAAAAAAATAGAAGTCAGCATGCAGTGCTGCAAATACAGTGATAACAATTCCTTCCCCTCTTCTTTTCGTTTTTAAATCAGAAGATGGAGCATTCTGGGTTGGTTGTTTCTATTTCCGTTTAATAAGTGAGGGAGGTTGGAGTGGCTCAGCCTGGGTTCTGAACAGATTTTGCAGAATTTTTCTCCTGTAAATGTTTTGTATCTTTCTCTGTAAAACTCTTTATATAAAACCCTGAGCACAGCCAGTAACTCTACCCCCTCCAACCCTTTACAATAATGTAAATTCTCTTTTTTTTTGGCCAAAAGTTTGTCATGTTGTGCAAGCTAGCAAGATTGAGTCTGCTTGGTTGTTAAATTTTATGTGGAATACCAATTTTTCTCTTCAAAAAGTATAGAAGATTGAGTCATGAGTTGGATTTTAAAGTTTAATTACTGATGGTCTGTTGTCCAGAGACGTTTCTCTTCAAGTGCTCAAACCGAAAGGCAGCTGTGTAGGTAGGCAGTAAATAACAAGCTTGAGGTGATTGGCATTAGTATTTTTAAGGGAATCAAGGATTTATAAGCTATTACTTTGTACCAGTGCTCTTCTAAATCCCAGCTGTAGAATTTCTTTGAATTAGTGATGTGCTTGTGCTGGCCTTTGATTTTTTCTCAAGTGCTCTTAGATCCCCTCCTCCTATTTTGCCCTCACAAAGGCACACAATTTGGGTCTGACAGCCTGAAAACATTCCTAATGGGTTAAAATTAGCCCCTTTTTTCACCTCCTCTGTGTCTGAGGTGCATTTACAATGCTGGAGAGGATTCATAACCACACTGCCAACAAGGAACTGGGAAATGGAAGTTCTGAGTCATTTCTATAAGTGCAGTTTATAGGTCACTGTGGGGACCCTTCTGGGGTGTGAATGGCTTTATGCTCCACAGGGTTGAGGGAGTTGCTCTGTGTGTGTAGGTCTTCCAGTTCATGATGGTTTTCTGTCAAGCATTTGTTTGTTCCTGGCCCTCTCTAATCCTCAGTTTGCAAAATAACTCACATATTCCATCTCCTCCTCACTACTGCACCACACAACTACAGACAGGGAGCTGAGCCCATCTGTGGTGTAACCAAGTGGGAGAAAGCAGAAAAGGGCATCGGCAGCACACTCAGAGATCGCAGGGGATTCCTGGATACGATGTTTTGTTATTAAGTTCATACTCGACAGTCATTCTGAGGAGTTGTTTTACTGGGCTCTGGATAACTCTCTCTCAGGAGCAGCAAGGATAAACTTCACACGGGTTTAAGGAAAGGCTGTGATAAATCCAAGTGAGGTTAAATGTGATATAAATATCTGTGTTAACAAAAGAGCAGCTGGCAGTGGCTGTATCTCACAGGGTGAGGCACACAGTGAGATATAGGCAGTGCAGCAGCCTCACAGGCTCTCTGTGAAGAGGAGGTGGTGCCCTACAGCCCTGCCACCAGAAGACAAGGAGGAGTGGTCCCCAGGCATGGGGGCTTTTTTATGGATAGATGAACATAGGATTTATGTTATGACATTGTCTGGCACCTTCTGACAATGTAAAGTACTGTCATGTTTTAAGGCGAAAAATAAAATCCTCACCTCCTACAAGAAGTGAATAGAAATATGTCTTTTTGCTACTGTGGTGCTGCCTATAACATTAATACAGCTTCAGACTTCTCCAAAAGCTCTTTTATAGCCATTTAAACAGACACAATAAACTATTCTTGGTAGTAGGTAATAAACCTTTCTTTGCATTATTCTGAGTGACAAACAAGCAGAAATGAACCTACACTGCAGCCAGCTATGGGAAAAACCTGACACTCTTTTCATTTGTTCAGTTTACTTTCATTGCAGTAAATTTTCAGATACCATTTGGGTTTTTTCAAACAGTTTTGAAATTAAGTGAGTCCTCAGCCTGGAGAAGGTAGACAGAAATATTATCCTTTTTCTTCAGTCCCCCCCTGTGCCAGTGTAGTTCCTGGTCCTTTCATCATGACAGTAAGGATCATGAATCTCTCCTGTTTAAGACTTGAAAAGCAGAGAAGTCCTGAGTTGCATTTTTGGATTGTAAGGAATGCTTTATGCATGAAATACTGTGAGAAACAGAAAGCAATTTTCCTTTCAAAATGTTGGCACTGTTACACCCAGCTGAGACGTGTCTGCACAGGAATGCATGAAAATGAAAACTTACTTAGGAAAAAAGGAATTGAACTAAATATCCAGGGTCATTCCAGTGACACAGCATGGCTTTGGAAACATGGATGGTCTTCCAAATGCTGCCTTAGCCACCTCCATTCCCTGACCCAGTGGCTGGGTGTGACTAGGAAGAGAGATTGGTGTGACGTTGGTGCAACTAGGAAGAGAGATCATCCCCTCTGTAGCTAAATTTAACAAGAGTGCTTTGTAACGGTGTAATAACTGAAAGTCTTTCTCTGTGGGAAGATGAAGAAGTGATTCATTTACTTTGTACTATAGAAGTGTCTTCAAGTAATAATTTCCTTACAGCTTCTCCTGTTGGGTAGATAAGGAGCACAAGGGAGTCTTGAATCTCTTTGTTTCTGCCATCAACAATACATAAAATATGGAAAGGGGGAGGGGGGGAAGTCTGTAATAACAAATCTTTTACAACAGCTTTCATATGCAGCTTGCAGAGAGGTGTCTCTATAATGTGACAGCATGCTTCAGCACTTTGAGGGGGTACACTGGTTGTAGAACAGACACTGGTCAGCCTTGGGACTGAACAGGCTGCCATCCTCTCTTGGGGTGGGCAGTGTTCACCCCCTTGAACTTCATCAGATAACATAAATTAGAATTTTATACAAACCAATTCAAAATTTTACATTACTGAATTACTTTGCTTCTTATCTTTGAGTGCTGTAGATCGAAAGCTCACCTTTATTACATCCCCAACTCCTTAGCTTTCTTGTTCAGCATATAAATAAATATATACATATGTGAATGCTGGGAGCTGTTGTTTCATTTCCTCCCCCAAGGCACTTAGTCCGTGCATGACAAACGTAGAAGAAAAATCAAACATTATCGTTCCTGCCCGAGATGGCATCATTGAGATTCACAGCAATGAAAAGAACTTTGTTTTCTATTACCTAGTCATGGCTGCTGCTATTTCAAATGAACCAGAAACGCTTTTGAATTTCATCCTTCTGAGTTATCACACTTTCCCTGCTGAGCTGAATGTAGTAAAAACTCCATTTGTCAAGAGACTGGAGAAACTCTGACATGCAGGTTTCAAAGAGAACGCTTAAGGAGACGTCGATCATGAGCACACTCACCAGGGGCCCCTGGGGCTTTCTCCTCCTCCTGGCTTTAGTCCTAAGGTGATTTATCTGTGGTCTCTGAACAGGTTTCCAGTCTTCCTTTCATGAAGTGACCGGGATATTCAAGCTTCTCATTTTATGCCCAGATGAAGACAGTAGTTTTAGCAGAGGGAATGCTTGGCACTTTCTGAAAAGCACATACCTGCTATTTGAGTTAGACACTAGACTGGGCTTTTACAGTAATCTGTTGTTTTGGAAAAAAAAAACAAAACCAAAAGCAAAACCAAAAGCACATTCTTAATATATATAATTAGGTCAATATCACTTTCTGCCAAGTGTATCTTCTTTATGGAATTCATGGATACTATATGGAGTAACGTAATTTCTCAGCCTTAAGATTCTTTTTCTTGAGTCTGAGTTACCTCCTCATAACTTAAGGAAATGTGTTTATCAGGTCAGATTTTCCACTTGGACTTCACTGAAGCTCTGCCTGCTTTTGCTAGCAGTGTATTTTACCTCTTGCCCTTAATTTAAAGATATTTTGCTTACAGAGACATTTATCTAACAGGGATCTGTAAAGGAAGAAAAAATTTGGTTTACAGATGACTTGATTCCCTCAAGGTACATGAATCAATCATGTAAATGGCAACATGTTCTGCACTTCGACTTCAATCAATAGGAGATTAAACCTCTACTTTCAGTGTGGGGAAAATAAATGCCCATAGTAATGCTATTAATAATACCTGGGATTACTAGAAGTGTACTGATGCTTTAAAAATCTCATTTTTAGCATTTATTTGTCTTGTTTGGTATTTTCACTGTTTCTCTCTGCTGCGAGGGTGAAAAGAGAGGGGGAACTTTGATTTATCCTAACTTGCTGCCAGGCATTGCTAAAAATGTTTATTTCCTACTAGTTTTTTTCCCCATCTGCAGTGATTAACTTCTTTAAGAATAGTTTGTGTAAGATCCATTAAGATCTGCATGGCCAGGGGACAGGGATAGCCCTGGTGCCTCTGCAAAATATTGTCTCTGGGAGCAGGCCTCTCTCTGGGGGCTGAAACATAGTTCTGGTAGGAAAGGAGGGATGTTCCTCACACTGACTGGGAGCAGCCTGGATGCAAATGAAGGAAATGGAAGTTCTGATGCAGTGTTGCATGTTATGCTTGCTGGTCTGCTGTGTGGCCAGAGAACTTAGTCTTCTTGTAGAGATAATACCTATGTTGTATCACCGCTGTTGAGATGAGTCAACGTTGGATGCTGATAACCTCTCCCATAGCATGTTCAGAGTCTTGGACATCTCCATTCCATTCCTTCGCAGGATGAGAGGACTCAAACTTGTATCCCCATCACCTGGATGTGGCATTTTCTGTAAAAGTCACTTGGTTCACAGCTAAAGCCACTGAGCCACGTGGGAGAGCAAACAGTGGAAGGCTGGGCTGTGTGCAGTAAGCAGATTACTGTGTCCTGTCCCTTTTCAGTGTCTGATATCAGACAGGATACTTCAGACAATTTCACAGGCACGCCTTGACAACGTGTAATGGTCTGGGTGACCTTTTACAACCTTTTGGTTTTTGTATAGGATAGAGAGTCCTTCTCCTAACTCCAGGCCTGAACAGCTTGTAAGGAAATCAAGAATGCAGGATGTATAAAGCAGTTTATGTATTGCCTACACCACTTATGCTATTTTACTACTTCTATTTCTCAAGCTGCATCTGTATCTTCACTAGAGGCTGATGCTGAACAAAAAAAACCCAGAAGTAGGTCTTTATTTTTTAAATGTGTAAAATACTCTGTAAAGAAAGGACCAATGTTGGGTTTAATATCTGCCCCTGTAGCATTTTACTGCACCTCCTGACGGGCCTCTCCAGTCCTAGGCAAAAAGCCAGATTTACTTATATATATTTTTTGCTGGCTCACATCTATTATCACATATTTTGTTCTTTTGTGTTTAGAAACTGGAGATAAGTAATATATTTCTTCAGGAATAAAATTGATGGAACATATTATACCACATGAAACATTTCCATATCAGTGTGCTTTTGAGCCAATAAATCCATTGCAGCTGTTAGCGAGTTTTAGAATGATCTCGTCTGCCCTAGATGGCTGTCATTGATTTTGAAAAAAGCTTGATGTACAAGAAATATGATTTTGTAGATTGTGTGGTTTAAACTTAGGAGACTTCTGCTTTAATTTACTACAGTTCTCAAGTGCTTTTGGCAAAGGAAGCAGCCTGCCTCGTGCAGGTCTGAAACCAGATGTAATTAGGAATGTTTCCCATCAGGAGGAGTCTGTCCTGGCTCTTTACATGATTGTTTTTGTATCATCATTCTCTGTGAAAGCTGTTGCAGGGAATTGGTGTCTGCCTTCAGTGCAGTCTGTCAGTGACTGGAAATCTTATCAGCTTTTTAGTGAATTTTGACTCACCAAAGACAAAATCAGTTTTAGCCAAGCCATCCTGGCAGATGACGATCTAAACCTGCTTGTAGACATCTCTGAGCAATATGGACTCCACAATTCTCACAGGCAGTGTTCTTGCCTGAACTGCTCATGCTGAAATTGTCCAGCATTATTTTTCCTTCCCCCACTAGACCTATTTCTTTCCTAAATTATCCAAACCAGTCGCCAGCTGAGGTCTTACAAGGACTGCATGAGGAAAGATGAACTGTTGCTTTTTTCTGTCAGTGCACTGTGTCCATTGATCCATGGTCTCACTTTTCACAGCACAGCCACAGGCTTGGTTTGGTGTTAAAAAATTCACCCAGGTTTATGGGTATGGTGGGTTGACCCTGGCTGGATGCCAGGTGCCCACCAAAGCCTCTCTTTCACTGCCTTGCTCAGTTGGACAGGGGAGAGAAAATGTAGCAAAAGGCTCATGGGCATGGGGTGAGGGACGGTCGACAAATACCATCACTGGCAAATCAGATTTGACTTGGGAAAATAATTTATTACCAATCATATCAAAGGTAAGATAATGAGAAATACAAACTAAATCCTAAAACACCTTCCCCCACCCCTCTCTTCTTCCCAGGCTCACTGGGAAATTCTCTGGCAAATTCTCGACCTTCTCCCCCACAGCAGTGCAGTGGGTCAGGGAATGGGCGCTGTGGTCAGTCCATCATATGTTGTCTCTGATGTTGCTTCCTCCTCAGGAGGAGGAGTCCTCACACTCTTCTGCTGCTCCAGTGTGGGGTCATCTCTCCATGAGGCCACAGATCCTGGCAGGAGCCTGCTCCAGCACGGACATCCCACAGGGTCAGATCTACTTCCCTGTCGACCTCCAAGAGCTGCAGGGGCACAGCTGCCTCACTGCAGCCTGCACCACAGGCTGCAGGAGAATCTCTGCTCCAGTGCCTGGAGCAGCTCCTCTTCCTCCTGCTTTCTCACTGAACTTGGGGTCTGCAGAGTTGTTGCTCGCACATATTCTCATTCCTCTCTGCAGCTGCAATTGATCCTGCACAGGAACTCTTTTCTGCTTCCTAAATATGTTGTCTCAGAGATGCTACCATTGTCAATACCCTTGTATTCCCCCTGTTACCAAAACCTGCCTATGCAAACCCAGCAGAGGGGAGTTAGTTAACCTCAGGCAGACACCAAACTCCCACTCAGCCAGTCTCTCACGCCCAGGGCAGGGGCTGGGGCTGCAGCTCGTTTCTCTGACTGGGGTATTGGGGCTCTCCTGGTGCCCTTGTGCCCCTGGGCTCCTTCTCTGCATGTGCAGATAAGCCTTTTATCATATAACCTCAGATTATACTGTTCAAAACAATCCTGTGCTATTTTGTATAATCTAGAAAAAAGTGCACATTCCATTCCTGGCAAAGGATGCTACACACCCTGTGTTTAATCAATTTGTCTCTCTTACCCCAGTTCTACAGGACTGTTCACCCTGTAACATCCTCCTGACCTCTTTAGCATTATCTTAGGCAAATAGTTCATCTATGATCACATCTTCTGTAAGACCTGCTCTCACTACTGTGTCAGCAAACCCTTAGACGATTACAAATACCAATCAATACCTTCACCAAGGTCTGCAGCCCCACATCCTCTGTGGGCTGCATGCTGCTTTTCATGAATCCCTGGATCGTTTTTGCTTTTTCACACAATAGGACAGTGTAGACTCATCTCCAACTTGTGACTCACTATATCCCTGATTCCCTTTTCTGAGTAGCCACTGCCTGGGGCCTTAGTCCATATGGTGTGTTTGTACAGTGGATTCTTCCTGACTTGCGTTATGTTCAAATTGAATTACACCCTGCATATTTCAGATGTCAAGATCATCTGCAAATCTGACCTTGTTCTCAAGGAGGCTCAGTACCTCAGCTCATGCTTTCACACCATTTGAAAATTCAGTAAAGCTCACTGTTAAACACTGAGCAGAAGGATGACACCACACCCAATGCGTTTTTCTCAAATTGGCAAAGAACTACTGACAAAGGTCCTGATCTATGAACAATAATGGGGTGAAGTATAGGAGTCCCACTATTTCTGCACCTGCTATATATGATTTTGTTTAGACTATGCTCATTCTTATTTATAATGTAGTTGTGCCAATTAAACTGTATGAAATCCAAAACTTCTGTCTAGTTTTGGAAGGAAATCAGGTAGGATCAGTCATGATTTAATTCTTAGAACATGATTTAATTCTTATCTAATGCCTTATTTTCCAGTTTCTGACACATGGCTGATCTGATAGTTTGATCCAGAACTCCATCATACATTTAAGCCAAGCTGAAAGATCCTTTCTATTTACCTTTTTCAGGACTGGGAATGCTTTTGACCCTCACAGTCTGTTGGTAGTTCATCCACTCTTTAAAAGTTCTCTCAGCTGACCACCAACAGACCCCAAGGTGAACTTCATACAGCCAAACTTTATTGAGAATATCAAAGGCTCAAATG
Source organism: Cephalopterus ornatus (assembly GCA_013396775.1). Lineage (NCBI taxonomy): Eukaryota > Metazoa > Chordata > Aves > Passeriformes > Cotingidae > Cephalopterus > Cephalopterus ornatus. Next base: position 115,436 of record VZRE01001667.1, read on the forward strand.
CATTTTTTTAAAGATAGAATAGCATTTGGGATACTTAAGCATGTCTGAGCATCTCCATAGTGTGTAGAGTGTACTGCACCTTTCTGTACCAGCAGCTGGACATGGGGTGAACATCTCAAGTAACAAAAGAACCACAGAATATCCTGAGTTGGAAACAACCCACTAGGATCATCAAGTGCAACGCTTCTTATGACTAAGAAGTCAAAAGCCAGCTGTATGTACCTGCCTTCTGCTTTTTGTCATTGACATAAAATGCTCCCTTGCTTCAGCAAAAAAGGCAATTTCTCTTTTGAGTTTCTCATCCTCATTTTTCAGCAGTGTCTCCCTCTCCACTAAGAAGCTGATTGACAATTTCCATAGTCTTCCTTGTAGTGATAATGGAGATGTGACTTCCTCTTCCTGTTCTTCCGTGTGGAGACTTCTTTCTACTTTCCTTTTCTATGGATATAATTTACATTTTGCTTTGAGTGTATTTTCTCTGAGGAACTGCCAACCATCCTTTGTTGTTCTATCCTTCAAATTCCCCTCCTGTCACATATGGCTGCATCCCTGAGATTTGTTCAAGACCAAATGCTAAAGGTGTCTAGGGAGTAAGCGAAAATTCTAGATCTGAAATTGTAGTGAATTTTATCAGAAGCTGCTCTTTTCCACTGATTCTTACATGAATAAACACTTGACCCTTTCATCACCATCATCAAGTTCTAGGCAGTCAACACACTCCCAAACATACAGGGCTACCCTGCTGTCTCACCTTGCTTGCCTGTCCCTTCTGAAGAGCTTTTAGCCGGAGCAGCACTCCGGTTCTGTCAGTCATCCAACCATATTTCTGTGATTGCAACTATATTGAAATTTTCCAGCTCCTCCTATTCACTGCCCATGCTGCGTGCATTGCTGTAGGTGTACTTCAGTTGGGCTCTTGATCCTGCCACCTTTACTGGGGAGGAGCCATGATTCCAGTGGGACTGTTCTCAGGTGCTTCCATGGTTTTTATCGTATCAACAGCATTTATGTGCTTGCTGCTGCATGGATCTCTATCCCCTGCCCCGCCACAGATGGCTAAGGGGCTGAGTGCATTAGTCCAGGGCCGTTTCAGGTGTGCCCCAGTGCACTTAGTACAGCTTGGAGCATCGTGAGGGACTTCTGTAGCACACTCCCTCAAGCATTGGTGTACTGCCCCCAGGCTTATCTCTAGTGAGTCTGGTTTTATCCATTTCCCCTTTCAAATTCAGTTTAAAGCTCTTTCAATGATCCCTGGTAACTCAGCAGTTGGTACCACTGCTGGCAGAGTTACAGTCCCTTCCTGCATGTCATTCCATGCAACCTCCCACTCCAACTGCTACACCAAGCCCTGTTCATTCCTACTGTTTGTTGTGTTCCCCAAGTTTCTTTTATCCATGGCAGGGCTTGGCCACCATTGCCCTGACATTGCCCAGGGCCCCCCCGCTGCTGTGACACGAGCTGTGTGCTCCTGCTTGGTCTCTCTGCTTCCCTGAAATTCCCTTACTTCAGGAAAGCACTCTGTGTGATTCCTGAACCCCTCTGGAGGTGCTCTGTTGGCAGTCATGCTTGCCTTGATGACTGAGTTTTCATTTGCCTCTTTTCATTTTTCTCCTTTCATTTGCTTCGTTTACTGTCAAAACACAGTTTCTGCCAATTCTTTCCATCTCTAACTAAACTATTCTAGGGCTTCTCTGATGAAAAATGGCAGCATTAAGAGAATTTACATTTTCAGGCTGGTACACCCAATAGACAACACAATGCTGTGGGGCAGTTATTAATCAAATTTTTCAAGTAAATCATGGAAATGAAGTGTTGAAGATTATTGGCATGCAGCTCCTTAGAATTGATTTAAATTACTTTATCATAAAAGAATATCTAAGTAGGTCCAACAGTCCAACTGAACCAAGTTCTCTGCTCCCACTTGTTAAGTAATGTCAAATGCAAACTGGTTTTTGTTATATCTCCAAAATTGAAAGCACATTCTCCATAAAAAATTTATTACTTTAACCTGGCTTTGCAGTTACTCATATGAAATTAGTATGTTGGCTCTAAGCCTGAGGCCATGAAAACAGCACGGTATTGAAAATCTTTAGTTCTTTCAAGCTTTTTTTTTGATGATCATCGTGCTGTCTCCATTAGTAACTCTTTAGGTTACTGGAATCTGTGCTTTGAGAATGGGAGCAATGACCTTCTCTTTATTATGTCTGAACTTTTCCTGCCTCTTTTTGGTGCTGTGTTTGGTAGGCTGTTTCTGACGGAAGGTGCTGATGCTTTTAGTTCCACCAAAATCCTTGGCAAACAGATATTCATGGACGTTTATAAAGGCTCCTTTCTCTGTGTTAATAACACAGCACCTAGGCAGCATGGAAATGGCACACAATTTTAATAGTATGCACTTAAAAGCAGAGAATAACACAAAATCAATGCAACTTTCAACTAGAATAAACACAAAACAAAATATACTCTGACCATTTTTAATTTTCATATTTGGATGATATAAAACCTGGTTTTCTGTTACCTAAGAGAAGCCACCACCAACCTTCTGCTATGAACAATAAATTCAGTACCACAGTGCAGTACTGCTATTATTTTAATCTTCAATTCAGTTTATTTTATGCTGTATTTTCAGTTTGTTTTATGATAAATTTCTTTTCTATTAACAACACAAAGTTGCATCATAAAAATTAGTTCTTGTTATTCAAATACATTAGCTTACAGTGCTTGGTAGAGCACAGCCAATAACTAAAGAGATGCTTACTTCCTGTGTATTTTTCAAGTCAGTCACAAAGAAGGACAACTTCCAGAGTCAGTGTCCTTGGGAGCCTTGGAAGATCAGCCTGTGCTATTTTACTTGACCTGGAATATTAGACTAGAAGGATAATCAGACTCTGCCTCCTCCAATTACAGGTATACATGGTTTCTTATCCATGTGAACTGCTGATCAGGATCTATCTCAAAACTTGATTCTTGTTATTGATGCTTACTTGTTGTGATCCAGAGAGTTGAAATCTTTCCTCTGGTTTCTATCTAAATGTATTTATATCCAGTTTATTCATCTTGCATTAAACTTGTTCACCGCCTGAAATTTTAAAAATGGAGAGAAGGAAGGACATTTTAATAAAATTTTTTCTCTTTTTGTCATTATGACTTGAGTAAGCTCAGTGTGCCCAGCTTCCATTTGCACACCAACCCACTTTACTGGCCTTTTCTTCACCATGGCCAGTTTGGGTTCCTGATTCTGGGATCTCACTGGCTCAAAGTGCTGTGGGTGAAGTTTCTCTAGGAACAAGATTCAGTGACATTTGTATTTTGTTGTATATGCTGAAAAGATCTTATCTGTCCTAGAAACACCTTTGTCTTTCTCACAGATGCAGCAGTGGTTACTCTCAGTCGCTCGTGATGGGCAAGTACAAACCAGCTTTCCTTCTCAGTTGTTCCAAGATATTACTGCCCTGTATAAATTATTCCACCAGCTAATTGACCTGAAAACTAAATGTCACTGATCATTTCCAAATAGCACACCTGAATTTCCACTCCTACTGACATTATTTTACACGTTCTCTAAATGTTGTTTATCGCTGTATCTCTCGGGTAGTTGTCCTTTACGCCCTATGCCGTAAATCCCTTTAGCTGTTCTTCCCGTGCCACACCTTTAAATTATTCTGTTTGACTTTCAACCCTTCTCTGGCATTATTCCAACATATTTTAGACTTTTGGATGCCAACGTGGATCCTATTTCTGCGTGTCAAAGCGTTTGCAAGGGCCAGCAGGAAATGTGCCACTGTACGGAATCCTATTCTCTAGGCAGAGCATCCATTTGGCAAAAGAAACAGGAGAAATTTCTACTATTTTATTTAATACCAAAACAAAACCAAAAAAGAGCTGCATCATGTTGTATGAACTCATTGTGACAGCCTGTGGAAGCAACAAGATTTAACAGAAGGTTTAGAAACCATGTTGTCATTTAAGTAAACTGTGGCTCATCTGCAGTGCTCCAAGCTAATTTGCTGTTTTTCTGAAGCCAAATATTTTCATGTTTATATATTTATATCAGAAAAGGAGGCCTATACATTAATGCATACGTATGTATAAAACAAAAACAAGCAAATGTTAAACCAGCCACAATTAAGAATTAAATTTTGAAAGACTATAAGAATTTACTGTGTAGGTAAAATAGGTGGTGTACTCACTCCTGTCTCTGTGAAATATTGTGCTCATTCAATTCAATTATCCTTTTACAGATGTGTTTTCATAAAAGGATAATTAGTTCATTTCTGGAATTGCATCAAGTAAACCAATCTATTTTAATTGTTTCTGTATCAGTGAACTGCAGCACAATTTTTTTCTATCCCCAAAACAAATTTAATCAGCTCTGCCAAATAAAAAGTCATTTATCACTTGAAAGATGAAATTGTTTATTTTTATTGTCAGCCAGAAATTATTGCCTGCATGCATATTTTGCTTGCATCTGTAAATACACCTATTTTGGCCTTTTGTAAAAATTCACTTGCACTGGAGAATCATGTAGGTGATTCTCCTTTTCTTCCATTACCTTTCATATTTGTCTTGGGTACACAAGGACTGTGCCTGGCAGGGGTCCTGCTAACTCTTATTTAAAGGCTTCTTTAGCAAGGTGAAATTAAAAACCTCTGCTCACAAGGTCGTTTTTGAAAGTCACATATGACACGTGAATGGTGAAAGATCATCTTTTGTTTTTCTCAGGATTTTGTTAAACTGACCAAAGTAATACAAGAGTGAGGGAGCTCAGTGGATAAACAGCACATTTTGAGAGAAATTCAATCAAAATGCTGCAGATATTTCTCCATGTCCACCTAGTTCTGGGGACTATCACGATTTACAAGCACGGATGCAGGCTGATGTGTGCCACTTGGTTTCAGGATCCAGGAACATTTATTTCTCATTGCAGGCAGCCAGCATATCCCACCACGTCCTTTTCTCTGTGCCTGTCACCTGCCCTGTGGCTCTTGCTGTTTCAAATCTCAGCTACTGCTGTAGGACCTTATTCACTCTCAGCCCAAGCCCTTTTCAAAAGCCTCCTGCACTACAAGATCATGTCTGTGCTCAGATGTTTGCTAATCCCATCACTTAGCAGCAGGCACAGAGCTCCCTGCTCCGACTGACGCTCATGGCACAAGGCACAAACTGTAGAGCAACAGCTCTCATGCCTCTTTGCCTGTCACCGATGTATCTGCCAACTAAAACATGAGCTGCAGCAAGAAATAGTCAGCATTTCCCCTGCAATATGAAAAGTAGGGATCTATTTCCTGGTGTATTTATTTTCTAGGCTTTCGAATGTAACATCCTGATAAAATTCTTATTAATATTAATAATAATGTATGGTCACTTCTTGATGAAAAAAATAGCTGAAATCTACCCACAGTATTTTGAATCATGTCTTTTCTGACAAGACTTATGCCTCTGGAGCAGAAGGCAGAGACCTCGGCATGACTGTCATGACTCTTTGTGCATTAATAGCTGGATAATTGGGAAAACAAGGGCAATTCAGACTCTGATTTATACTGGATTTACCTGTGCTGGCTGAAGATGTCACCCACCTGGACAATAAACTCTTCAGCTGTTGCAGCTAAATCAGAGGTGATCGTGAATCTGAGTTGTCACCCTTCACAGTTTGCAGCTTGATTTTTTAATGTAAACTGAGTTTGATAGTGGTTTATATTTACTGGCAATAGCAAAATCAGCACCTCACCTAATCAGTAATCTGACAGGGACATTTTGGGATGGCAGGCTTTTAAATCACCCTGGCCCGAAGTGCCAAATCTTGTGAAAAGGGTGGCTTTAAGGACAGGACTCTTACATCTGACTCCGATTTCACAAATCCTGTGTTCATCAGTGGATTTCAGTGGACTAAAGAAAAATAGCTGACTTGTGGTATTGTGAAAAGTATTTTTCCTTGGCACAGTTTCTCTGCATATGTCTCTTAATCTCATCAAAGATCTTGTCAAATGAATTCACTGGAGCAAACTTATCAAAGTGGGTAAAAAAAAATCCCTTGATAATTAAAACTCAATTAATTTGATGCCAGTTACATCTCAGACTTTAGAAGGACTTAGTAAGGAAAATATAGACATACAGAGAAAATGATTAATATGTTACAATTCTTTGTCAAAACCAGAATCTCCAAAATAATCTTAAATCTTCTTTGATAAGATATGAGATTTTCTAAATTAGTCAACAGTGCATTTTTCTCTTGACATATAAGAAATTATTACCCAAGATAACTAAACTGGATATCAGTAAAGAACTATGAGATAACTGGAGATAAAGAAATACAATACTGTCATGAGGCTATCTGGAATAGCATGGGAATTTTGGTTTTCCATGACTGAGAAAAAGAAATAAGAAATGAAGCAAGCAGAGCAAAGGATAAGCCAAAAGTTTAATTTTACTGGAGGAAACCAAAAGAACCTAATTTATTTCACACAAAAAAAATTATACCGGAATGTATTCATGATAGGTGTGTGCCTCCATCCTGGGCACGTGGTTCCTGGTGGAGAAGACTGGCAGGTCCCCTGCAGTGGTGCATGTCTGGTAGGGAAACACAGTTTGATGCCAAAAAGGTTTGAAAGAAAGCATCGCAAGCCATTCTGAAAAAAAAAAAAAAAAATCACTGCTGTTAAGGCCAAACTGTTTCATTGCCCTTTGAAAGCTCCTGAACAAGCACATCTTGGAGGAGGTGGGGGAGATCAAATGGAGAGGTGGGACCTCAGCTCTTCGATCTCTCACTGCGTGGGAGTGCAGAGGGATGTGTCTGCCTTCACTTACTTTGGCTTTCTTGTATTCTTGTACATTTTCTGGGCTGTGCCACTTTCTGCAGATTGTCCCAGGCACAGCTTGAGTGCCAGAAGGGTCCAGGAAACCTTCCCAGTAGCAGTTTTTGCCAACACCTCTGTGACAGCACGGGAAGGTCAGAGGAAGACCCGGGTACTCTGCCCCAGCCTGTGCAGCATCTGCACTCGCTGCAGTGTGCTGAACTAACATTGAGTGGTAGTAAAACTCATGGGCTGCGGAGTCCAGACCCAGGCTTGCAAGGGAAGGATAAACTTTCCTATCAGGGTTTGGCATGAAAGAAGGGATTTAATAAAAATATCTGTGCCTGTATGCCATTCAAACTCTATGAGGAACCTTATGGCTTGTTTATCCATTGCTTAAACAGATGTAACGGACCGTACCTTTTTCAAAGAGGATTCTCAATAGACAGCAACCAATAAATACTTGTGAAGACCTTCGATGCCTGAAAATGGAAAATGCTATTTTCACTAGACTTGTACAAAAAGCCACTTACTGTTATGGAGAAACAGAGGGAGAAGAGCAAACAGATTTGATCAAGACCGAAGTTCTTTGCCACGATTACACTGAGACCTAACTAAAAAATAATAATAGACTAAGAAAGAACTGATTAAAATTGTTGTCTTTCAAACTTATTCTAAGTACAAGATCTAGAAATGATAGAAAAGGTATTGAATAATAGGCAAAAGCTCTTCTGTCAGGTCAGCTGTTTCCGTGTCAGGACTAATGGAAGCTTTGTTTCAGGTTAGGAAGGCACAGTCACAAAACTAATGAAAATATAGGGGGATGATGAATGTGTTTTGATACTATCCTAAGACTGAGGTGTCCCTGAAGAGCTTACTGCAGAGAAAAGTGCAGGACACAATTCAATTCCATGTAATTGCAGTGAAGGCAAGATTGAAGGCACATGAATTAAGACAGGATTTAGACTAATGTTCTGCAGAATTTGGATGCCAACAGCTCAGACCACTGCTTCAAAACAGCAATTTGCTTTATAACTCTTCCTTGTTGTCCATTATCTATGTGTGTCTTTGGTCAGCCCCAATAAAGACAAACATTGCACACCTCTGCTGTCACCCATTCAGATCAGGTGGTTGCCCATCTCACCTTCAAGATCCCTTGGCATTCAGATTTGGGCACCAATGCCTAATTCCGTCCAAGAGCCTGGAGAACTTCAGGCCCGAGGTGCTATACTTGCAGGAGCTCTCTGCCATACATAGGCCCACGTGGTTGGCAGACCACAGATGTACAAACCCATGACAATGAAGGAGTCAGTACCTGAAAAAACAGGACTTTAACCTTCCCTAATGTGGGGGATTTCGAGTCTCTGTTACTCATGTCCCCAGCCATTATGCTCCAAGAACATGCACTCCATCCTTACCAATGCACAACTCAGAGTTCAAGATTTGTGAGACCAGGAGAAGAACAGAAAAACAACAACCTGACTCTACTCCGAGAAAAGTGGATGAGAGTTCTGACTGGGACAATAAACCCTGTTATAGGAGAGAGAACAAGTGGGTTTTGTTTGGTCCTGAGCACTACTGTAGTAACAGTTTAATATTTAGCAAGTCTTGCACTGTGTCCCTGTGCATGAAAAGGACCTGCCAGGCTGACCTTTCTTGTCATTCAAGTCTGCTTCCATTGTGCAGACCTGTTTAAAGATGCCTCTTTTCATGCATTTGTTATGTGCTACTCCATATGCCTCCTAGCAAAAGGAAAAAATGTTGTTTGAATATAATGGAAAACCTAGTCCCATGATTAAATGCAATGAAGAATCCATTGAATACAATGATTTCCTAGCAGGAGAGTCATACATCTTTAGATCAATAGAGTTACATTTGGTTGCTGTGATGAGCCAACAGCCCACCTATGGCTGGTGAAGGCTGGATCAGCTGGCTGGCTGCAAGACTTATGAAGAATATATTATAAAAACATCAAAAAAAGCATATCTGTTCTGTCAGCTGTTTTGAGAATAAATCCTGTGCCAGGCAATACACCAAGACTACACCACAATCAATCTCCTACCCGACATTTCAGCCTGTCTCCTGTATCTCTTTTGGGCATGTGCAGTCTCACCATGACCCTGAATCTGGCCCTGATTCTGCCCTCTTTCCTGCCACATCTCTTGGCTTTGTCACTGTGGTGACACCATCAACCTGCCTCTTTGTCATAATGTGGGCATGTTCCCTTTCCCCTGTACTGCCCTTTCTAAACACTGCAGGTCATGTAATCCACTGTCTCTTCCAACTGCTTTTGCTGTTCACTGGCCTAGAGTATATCCAGGAGAAACAGTTTGAAAATATTTCACAGCCTACGTTTTTTTCCCCTTTCCTTCTTCATCTTCCTTATCCTCAGTTGAGCCTTGGCATCAGCTCAGTTTCTTGCTTTGTGCCTTCTCTGGTTTTCCCTGGCATTATGTAGGAAAACCCTCACTCTGAAATGACTGTTAGGATTCTCCTCTGAAATCCCTCCCTCAACACCTGCTTGCTCTGTGATCAGGGCTCATGTACTTTCTCTCCTGAAACTGTTGGATTTATCACTTTGACCAACAGTGTGTGCTGGTTTCCTTGTGCTTTCCATGCCTTCCTGTTGCACCACATCTTATATTTGCCCCATGAGCTCTGCAAAGCACTGTTTGCAGTCCAGGAGGAAGATGGGACAGAGGAACTGTCCAACTAAATTAATACCCTGCAGACAGCTGTTTCGTCTTTTTAATTCAGGACCCATTTTCTTCCATGGCTTCTCCATGTTATTTGCCAAGACTGCAATATTCCACCCTGCTAAGCTGAATGCCATCAAGGCCACCAGGCTGTTGGGAAACACACTCAAATTGGTCTGAAAAGCCCAAAGAGACAGAGGTAGTTATCAGCTATTTCTCTTGGCTCCAGAAGAAATTTCTGCAGCTGTTCTTTTAAAAAAGCCCAAAACTTCCAGACTGGATTTTTGAGTTTCAGCTTTCAGCCCTCTTATCTCAATTATGTCTTCATTAGGCACATAAAAGAACTCCTTAAGTCCCAGTATATTCTACAACTGCGGTCAGGTCACTTTTCAACCATAGCCTGTACATTCAAGAATATAAGTACCACAGTGAAAATAATACCTAGTGTTGATGATAGAATCCATTATTCGCTGAAGAGATGAAACATGCAAAGTGCAAAACATATAGAATCAAAAGTGAAGGCTTTGAGCAGAGCCCAAGACATTTCATAAGCTGAAAAATGAAGGCTAGAACATAGCCTAAGACATTTTATAGGCAGGGACATAATTGCTCTTGATTTCTTTATATTGGCTTTTTATCTCAAAGAAGCCAGATGATGAATTGCCAAGTGATTATTCATAAGCCATTAGTACATGGTTTCCCTCCCTTCCTCCTCCTCTTCATACCCTCTGCATTTGGATTCTTTCCTCTTGATATTTGTAACTTTACAGTTTGGAGAGGTCAAAAAAGGCAAAGCACAAGGCTTTTACTCCCTGCAGCCCCTTGGCCTCCTTCTTGCTATTTATACATTGCAGTTGAATTTGAGGAACTTGGTCGTCTTTGGTGTTAGACAAACCCATTGCAGAAGATGCTCCTGCCCTAAAAGGTTTGTGCTGAATATATGAGGCTTCTAAGAGAGGATAAACCACAGTGATTCATTTCAAGCCAGCAGGCAGGCAAAGGGCAGGCCTGGGAAGGAATTTTATCTCAGCAATGCCTTAGTCAGTGTTTTTCTCATAAGCTAGTGTCCTTTTTTCAGGATATAGAATGTTGTGACTGAGAAATTGGGTGTTCCTCTAACCTGTCAATGGCCAGCTAGTACATAAAAGATCACTGGGGTGGTCCAATGCAGCTTAATAACCTTTCAGTGTACCTGTGTCCTTGGAGAGCACAACTGCATTTTTAAGCTGATGATCAGACCTAAGTTTCCTGGGAAAAAGCAAGGCTGAGATTTCCGTGCCCCTTCTTCCCCGCACCCCAACAGACCCCATTGCTATTCTTCCATCAGAGCACTCAAACCTGAGCACTGTGGGTGTTGGGGCCCTGGCACCCCCATCCTTTGATCCTGACTACTGGCTGTGGGCAGCTGCAGACAGCTTGCAGTTCTGAAGGCATCAGGGCAGTCATTTTTCATCCTCCCTGTCGCAGGAATGGAGGTGAGGAGTTCAGCACTCTCCCTTACCTCCACTGACATCAGTGCTGTGTCAGCCCTGATGGTATTAGAACAATCTTTTAAAAGCAGTTCATCTTATTACCGTGCTGTGCACTCCCTGAAGGCCATGGACAAATGTTACAGTCTGGATGTGCGTGTGATGTCACGGAAGAAATATGAAACGGCGGCTGAACTGCTGGCTGCTACAAGGGCAAATTTTGGTTAATGTTTCCTATTAACTCCCAGCATCTTCTGTCAACCTGCTATCATGGTAGGGAGAGTCTAAAGGAAATACCTCTCTCGTCTTCTGCTCGAAATTGCCATTTGCCAAGGATTTGCTAGAGGTCTAATTAAAGCAGAATAAATGTATTTTGCATTTCTCACCCAAGAGGGTAGTTTAGATCAGAATCAGTGGAATGAATACAGCATGTTTCTGACTCAGTTTCGAGTGCTAATAAAAAGGGACACTGTGAATGATTAAGACAAATGTACTTCAAATGAAGAATTAATACTACTCATAATGGCAAAAATATAAAAATCCATATTATTAAAACAAATGCTTTGGTACTATTAGGCACTTATGTGTCTAAATCCCCGTTAGAATCTACAGCTGTCATGGACGAATATTTATGCTGATACTTAGTACTGCTGTGGCTGTAATTTATATTCCCCCATAATCATGTGAGGATGCCACTCTGTGCTTTGTGCTGTGCCATTTTCATTTGTGATTTTAATGTCCCTGAAGCAACTCTTCATGGGGAAACCCATTCTTCCAGTCAAAAAACCAGCTTTTCTCAAATCTCTGTGGTGCTCTCTGAAATACAAATAACAACACTAATAAGGCCCAGAAGCTTCTGTATTGAACAATACACAAATAGCTTGTGAGAAATGTTTTCTTCACAGGGGACCTTATGTTCTTAAACAAGACACATCAAGTGATTTTTGCAAACAAGCAGTCACAGAGAGAAACCACAGTTAACCAAGATGTGGTTATGAGGTCTGTCTATAAAGTGAGTCGCAAGAATGTCACATTTTTACAGACAGAAGCAAACCAAAAAACATTCATGAGATCACAAGCCTTACTAAACAGCAGCTTTGCTTGCTCCTGCTCCAGGATCACTCAGAGCCCCATGACTTGTTGACAGCCTCTGCACTGGATTAGCCCCTCAAAGAGCTGCAGGGCTACATCTGCAGAGCTTCCTAAAGATGGATTAGATGTTTAACCTTTCTTGGAGATTCCACAGCCTTCTCTTGATCATGCACTTGGAAGCACATCCTTGACATCCTCAGCTGCCTCTACCTGCTTCTAGCAGATTAAAAGGGCAAGAGAAGCACATGCCTCTGGTAGCACAGAACTGTACAATGGGCTGGGTTGGAAGAGACCTTGAAGATCATCTAGTTTCAACTCCCTTGCTATGGACAGGGACCCCTTTCACTAGACCAGGTTGCTGGTTGTTTTGTTGACATAAGTGACTTGAACGGGACACAGAGTTACAGAAACAGGCTGAGAGAGTTGGGGTTGTTCAGCCTGGAGAAAAGAAAGTGCAGAGGTCTTTAAGTAGCCTTTTGGCTCACACTTGCATTTAATGATAATCCACTATGATGACCATCATTTGTCTTAATCTCACAGTTTCTTTAGCAATAAAGATAGCACTCAGCTTTGTAGAACTATTACGTCATCCTACAGAAGATGGTATTTTAACCATTGCTATTAATACCTTAAATGTATTATTCGGGGCTTGCCCCATCCTTTCCGTACAAACTACAACTGTCTGCCAGACTAGCTCCATTTTCTCCCATTTAATAAAATGTTGTAATAATTTCCCTGAATACCTTTTTTTTTTTTTTGGCAGAATTTCAATGTACTATTGCTGTTTACTCATGAGAAAAATCATTGGTGCTATCTTGGTTCCTCGCGATAATGAAGAAATTGGCTCACACACTGAATAGATGTTCCTTTGCCATCAAGTTTATGTTAACATTAACAGTATCAATTGAACAAAATTTGAGGATCAAATATGTGCCGATGACTAGAGGGTCTGAAATAATTGCAAAGGTTAGGTCGTGGTGATCAAGCTTCCAAATGCATTTTATGGAGTGCTGATGTGAAGTCTGCAGGTTATTTCTTCCTCCTTCAGGTGTCAGAACTCATTTAGGCTTTAGACACTGCCGTAAAAGGCAATCAGCTCTTCCCTTCCAATCTCCAAAATCATTTTAACACAAGTAATATCAACAGAGTCACATCATTTAAAGCCTTCTCCTGCCGCCGTGCAGCTGCTCAGGCAGTTAATTACAATATGTTCCCAGGATGAGAGGCTGAACAGGCAGCCGCATTTCTGCGCTTCATTAAAATGAGCTTAGCAAAATCAGGCTGATAGGATAATGAGGATACCTTGTGCAATTCCCACAATTCCCAGCAACAAGGATTGTGCCAGTTGTTGTTCTCTTTGTGTAAATTATATACTTTGTGTTTGTTTACTGGGAATAAGTAATGGGCACGATCTTTCATCTTAAAGCAAAGCTGCTAAACATCATTATTCTAAAGACTTATGAATGAATGCAGCATCTACTCATGCAAAATAACGGTATATCTACTGTCAAAGTTTGATTTAGTGCTGAGGAGAGATAGGGGCTTGACATACATTTTTGTTAGGAAAGTACAGGAAACAGACCACTCCGTGAGAAGAGGTGCCTTACATGATCTATGTCATTTATTCACCTTCATCATTTCAAGTAGAAATCTTCTTTCTTGGTTTGTGTAGCTCTCCTCTCTCACCTTCAAGAGTTGTTAAGACTGGAAATTGAAATTATTTTGATAGCATTGATTTGTCCATTGTTGATTCATTTGCAGTGGGTCAGGGCCCCCAAGATGGGATTCATCTCATCCGTCTTTCTCTCTGGAAAACTGTCATCTACATTCAGTGCAAAATAATGAGGGGAACAAAATGCCCTTCAAGGAAGTCTGACTTAAGAAAGGAAGTACCTTTTATTACTGAAAGAGCTCCTAAACCAATCAAGCTAATCTTGAAAATGATCAGCTAAATGTGAGGCACCTAATGTCAAAGAGCGTGAATTCAGGCCAAATAGGCCCTTTTTTGAACTCATCCATTAATGGGCTTTACTTGATTAACAGAAGAATGTGAGATTCAGATAAAATAATGTTATTTATTGTAGTTTGTTGGAGTTTTTTGGGGTGGTTTTGTTTTTCTTGTACTTCTTGTACTACTTAGTTTCTGGTTTTCATTTTCATAGTAACAAGTGTGGACGTTGGCACTCCCTGGCATCATCCTCTTGGCTGAACACAGAGCAAGGTGAATATAGGAGTTTGGGTTAAGCAGGGCCTCATCTCTGGGAGGTTTACAACAAGCTTAGTAAAATCTAAACTGGAGACTTCTGAGACTCAAACAATAAACAAAGCTGTTAAGTCTGACTTTGGGTGACTCATCCGTGCTTGGGAGTGGCCGACTGCAGAACAGGTCCCTTTGAAGAGGGGGTGTGTGAGGCATATTCTGCTGTAGACTTCTAACATTACACCTATAATTTCAGAGTTTCATGGTCAAATGCCAAGTCAGAAACAAGCCTTCAGTGTCTGTTCCTTTACCAGCCACACTGCAATGAAAATGACAGATAGTGTGAGGCTATTATTTTTAAATGGCCATAGGGTGAAGTAGGTGTCCCTTCCTTTGGTGTTAGCAAGAGCTATGTTCTAAAGATAAGTGAGTGAAGCAATTGCCGAGAAAAGTAAGGCATTATTCCATGTATCATCCATCATAGATATACATATTATTTATGATACATGGATAAAACAGGAGGGATTTACATTTTTTAAAAATAGCTATTGTTCTGTAGCAGTGGGGTGTGTGTTTTTATGAACAGTTATATGTGTGATTCCAGTTGTGTGAAGTTTTATTACATTCAGAACCACTGAAAATAATTACCCACAATATCAATTTCCCTTCTGGAGCTTAAGAAGCAGGTTGAGAGCAATGGTGTTATTAAGTATAATTTCAGAGCAGTAAATATAACTATCTCATCATCTATAATGGCAGGCTAGACGTCTACATTTGACTGAAATGAAGAAATATATCACTGTGCATTCTATTTCGGTGGAGATATACATACATCTATCCTGCATGCAGCAAATGTGATGTATAGAAAACATTCTTCAAAACACGTCGTTCCTTCGGTGATCGGTTCCTAACCCTCACTCTTTACTCCAAAGTATTGTTGCTCTCAGCTCTCAGCTCTGGACTGTGAAACGTTCATACCTCGGGCAGCAAAGCATATGGTCTAATAAATGCGAACAGGGTCCAGACTTAACTCTCTGCTCTTGGGGTATTTAGTATTCACCTAATGCCCTTCTGACAGAAAGCCTTATGGGACATATGTGGCCAACACTTCCCCTACATATGTATAATTTATATACATAAATATATTTAATATATAACTTCATATTCTATTGGCACATACTGTTTATACTTCATGTTTTTAGTTTGTGAAATCTGCAGCATTTAACAGCTTTACGATGCTACTTTTACAGATGAGACCAACAATAGTGAATGAGAGGCTGGACATGAGCCAGAAACGTGTACTCACAGCCCCAAAAGCAAATTGAATCCTGGGCTGCATCCAAAGCACTGTGGGCAGCAGGTCGAGGAAGGTGATTCTCCCCCTCTACTCTGCTCCACCTGGAGAGCTGCATCCAGCTCTGGGTTTCCCAGCACAGAAAGGATATTGACCTGTTGGAGCAAGTCCAGAGGAGGCCACAAAGTTGATTAGAAGAATAGAGCACGCTTTCTATGAGGAAAAACTGAGAGAATTGGGTTTGTCTAGCCTGGAAAAGAGAAGGCTTTGACCTAATTATGGCCTTCCAGTATCTGAAGGGAGCCTACAAGAAAAATGGAGAGGGGATTTTTACAAGGGCATGTAGTGACAGGATGAGGGGGAATGGCTTCAAACTGAGGGTACATTTAGATGAGATATTAGGAAAAAATTCTTCACTGTGAGAGTGGTGAGGCACTGGAACAGGTTGCCCAGAGAAGTTATGGCTGCTCCACCCCTGGAGGTGTTCAAGGCCAGGTTGAATGGGGCTTTGAGCAACCTGGTCTAACAAAACATGTCCCTGCCCACAGCAGCAGGGTTGGGACTAGATGATCTTTAAAATCCTTTCCTACCCAAACCATTCTATGATTCTGTGAATACAGAGGGGGACAAGGCTGAGCTTGTCACAAGTTGTGCAAATTTTGTTGTCTTTGGGAAATCCCAGGTACTGCTGTCTGTAGGAAGACTGACTGTGACCACAATCAGGGTAGTCAGGGCTCTGCGGGTTCAGTGCCGTGCACCGGCCACCACCTCTTGAGGCAGGCACTGCAAGCCAGAGCCCTCATGGGAGGAGAACCAGGTGGACCAACTTCAAACCAGAGCAGGTTTTGCTAAGATATTTTAGGTGATTACTTTTGTGAAGATATTTTAGTACATTCATACACTTTTTAAAGGAAATAGATTAAATAGTTTGACTTTTGCAGTAAACACCAGTGTTAGATGAATCTCTCAGGTGCTGGTTACCTGTTTCCAGGTGAGGTCACATTTCTACTCACATCCACTAGTCATCTTCATCTGCCCACAGATTGAATTTGACTCAGTAGCGTTCATGGAGAGTTGCCCTTTCACAGTCCATTCCCAGAGTATGGTTTGTCCTAGGTACTTCCATGTGTTTTCTCACATGGGCCTGATTTATTAAGTGGAGCAGGTGACTCTGTGTGACCGATCTGGCTTATCAATATCTGATATTTCATTGGCCTGTGTTTGGTTTACAAACTTTATCAGGGTCTAGTGAAGATGTACTTACTGATGAACCTCATCAGAAAAATACCAGGTGGCTGACAGAGGTCTCTTCTGGGCATCAGCCCGTGATTAAAGTTTTTAAGTATGTTCATAATTTGTACTTATTTATTTTTCTAATAATCACATGACAGTAAGTTACAACTCGAAGGACCTTCACTTCACAAGATATGCAGCAAAAAAGGTGAACAGTTGGCTATTGAAGTCAATTTACAACAGGCTTGCTGTTATAAATGGACGTGACCCTCCTACATGACACTTAACACTCTCTCCATTTAAAAATAGATTGGGGTGTTAATTCATATCTCTATGGCTTTTCTGAGCTTGGAAAATCTTTGGGTATTGCTTTCCATCTGGCAAGGAAGAGAGGTGAGAGAATATGTATCAGAAAATCAGCATCAGGCACAGCTTTTCAGTGTGGTTTTAATTTTTTTCTCTTTAACACTTTCAAAGTTGTATCACCATATATGATAACTTGTAAGTGTACTATGAGAAGAAATTTAGCATAGGAAACATTAGCATCATCACTGATACTAGGTAAAAAGCAAAAAAACAAAAAAGAAAAACCCTACCCTCCAGTGATTAGAGATGTTTTTCTTATGTAATTAAACCAACCAGCTCATTAGCATTAACCACACTACACATTCTAATGACCCAATTTATTTTAAACTACAGATCCGAGCAGATCTGATAAGCCTGCAGTATCCTAATTCCAAAATAATTCCTAATTTAAAACAGCTTTCTAGGCTTTGGCTGCCAAATCGACCCATGTCCCATTACAATTGTACTTACTCAGCAGACCAGTCCAGTTCATCATGAAGAAAGTGAGAGAGAGAACTTGCAAGCTTTTGACTCAGTATGTTCTTCATGTGAATTTGATGAATTTATTTTAATTTAAATCCATCTAAGGACTGAAATTCAAAACTGTTATGGAAAATGAACTCTTTCCTTTATGTTAGAGATTATTCTATGTCCCCAGGGCAGCATCTGGCAGATAATACAATATGTTGTGCTGGAACGCAGCTCATACGTATTTAAGAAGCAAACTAATTACAAAGGCAAAGCTTAGAGGATAATATCTTCTGACACAGCAATTTAGTTTTTTAGCATTTAACACCGATCAGGTTTCTTGACCTTCCTTGGCTTTAGCACTTCAGAGGCGGAATCAGAGGTGCATCCCAGTGGTTTGATAGTGCACCCAGAAAGTGACTGTGTTTACATGATGGTGACTGAGCAATGAACTCGTCCTCTGAGCCTCCAGATCCAGCCCAGGAGACATGCAAAGTTTTGTCACTCCATCAGCACAATGCTGACCTGATCTTCTGCTTTGTGCCACCCTAAGATGGTCAAGGGGTTCTGTCCAGTTCAAAACAGGGCGTGTTCACACCTTCACACAGCATCCAGCGCAGCCATACATTGAGTGGAGTCAATGGCTGCCACACTGGGCTCTCCCTTTGCAGAGAACTTCAGTGCTTATTAGTGATCCTTGTTAGGAGATAATTTTGAATTTAAATCCAATAAGCTCGAGTTAGCTTCCGAGAGGAAGGTTATTTGCTGTGATCAGATGGGATGACAGACACTTGCCCTTCAGAAGAACTCCATTAAGTGAAAAATAAACCTCTCATTAGTGAGGAATTTAGCTCAAAACACTAAAAATCTGCATCCTGGTATTGATTCTGGACACTATAGATGTATTAATTTAAATGTTTACTGTATCTAATCTTTCACTATGTGCATCTGAATGTTCCATAAACCAGTTTACCTCAGGTATTGAAAGATCAAGCAGTAGAGATTCAAACTATATATAACTTCTACGCAAGAACATCAGAACATGACATTAATCTCCTTTCTAATTTCCTAAGCTCCCATTTTTGTCGTACAAGGTGACATCCCTCACAGCAACTGGGTGATTTATGTTGTAGAGAGAATTCTTAACTATCTTTAATATTGGTGCAATAGCTCATCCATCTTGAAACAAATTATATATGCAAGACTATTTATTCAGGACAGGCAGTGAATCATTAAAAAAAGGTCTTATTTCTGGATAAATACAGCATATCTGTCTTTGTCTCTCTGGTATCAAGCAAATTACATGTGTCCATTAGGAGTATATGCAGCCCGCCCCAAACAGACTGACTCTAAAGTCTTATGCTGAAACACCTCTCTGAAATAGAATAAGGACTTGAAAAATGAAACTAAAGGGAACTTATTCTCTTATTTCCACAATGTAAAAATTGATGTAAGTACCATGACATGAGTTCAGAAAAGCAGAACCAACAAAATAATCATATGTAGTCTACTCTGGTCTGACAGTGCCAAGGATTTTTATGTGGATTACATGAAGGACACCATTATGATTTATCCTTATCCATGTATTAACATCTTTATGTGTCATAATTAACTTCCTCCTAACACTGTTTTTGATAGACTTGAAACTTTCTTCGTTATTTCTCCCCAGATTGATACACAAGCTGTCAACTGCAATTGCCGTAAGTTTCTTCTTGCTTATGCCTAGGAATGAATGAGGTTGTCTCTGTGAGACAATAGTTACCTGCTGCTTCATTACGCTCTAGATGGATGTTCACAGATAGTTTGATTACTTTTTATGGCGTTTTTCTTCCTACTACTATGTGCTTTCAACAAGGTCCCCCAAAGTATAACAGCCTCTGTACTTCGAATTCCTCCCAGTGATAGCAACAAAGATAGCAGCTGACACCACTGCTGAGTTCAGGGCAGCTCTGACCATCTTTTTTTCCCCTTCGATTCATTTATTCTCATGACAAGTTGGGGCTCTGGTTTTGTGGCATCACTTTTCTTTCTTTTACAGGAATTGCCTCAAATATAAAATTCATGCCTGAAGAAAGAAAAATCAATCAAAGTCTAATAACTTATTCAATAGTATAGACTAGTGCTCCAGTGAAAATTGATACAGGGGCAATCAGAGTGCGTTAGACCCTGTCCTTCCCTGAATTACATAAATGAAGCTCCTGATGTAGCAGAGGCAGTTTTGATACTTTAGAATGTATACAAAGAAGCATGGGCCCAAATCTTCTCCCATATTAATTTTATGCCAGGGTAATTTAATACATTTTAATGAGATGTCTTTGCATTTAGACCACTGAGAGAGACACAACAAAAAACTTAAAAGCTTCCACAAATACCTTTTTTTTTTTTTTTTTTAAATAGGGAGAAAAGCTATGGACACAGTCATTTTCAGAAACATGATTCTTTTATTCTTTTCCATTGTGGAAAGATGATCTACAATACCACAAATACAAATAATGGCCATTGAGCAAGGTTCATATATTATACTGTCAACAAAGAACTGACCTGAAGACCAAAAAAAAAAGGACAAAAGAAAAAAAAGTAATAAAAATGTCGATTATAACATGGGGACAAGTAAATTAACTTTTTGTTATGAGAGAAGCCATGTAAAAGGGAAAGTTTCAGCCTGAATAATTTAGCTTTTTTTTGTTTTCTCTGTAATTTTTTCCTTTAACCTTCATCTGACCTGCATCCTGAAAAAGGTCTCTCTGCTAATAAGGTTACTGATTCAACCCTTCTCACCTCCTGTAATTTGCCTAAATTATGGAAGGCAAATTAAGCCAGCTCAAAACAATATTAGCAGGCTGGTGCTACCATCATAATTAAGTCACAGCAGATGCAAAGGGACGATAGAGACTTACTGGTAAATATATCAAGTGGTTCTGATGACAGTAATGCATTTTATTAGGGGAAACTATCATCATTGTTATGATCTAATGGACATTTACCCTTTTCTTGCCCTTCAGTCAATGGGCAGCACATAAGCTAAATTGAATTCCTGTACGTTAATGCTGCTTTCCTAGTTAACTGATATTAATATTACATTCTACATTATTTAGTGGTTACTCTTGCAGCTGTGTTAGGTACTGCCAATAAGGCAGAAATAATTTTTTTGAGATGAGTAAGTGTCCTGCACTGCAGTCTCAGCAAGAGTCTCGTGCAATGGATTTCACAAGAGACACAGACTCAGCTCTGCCTGTTCTTCCTCTGAGCAGCCACCAGCCCCGGTGTCCTGAGCTGCAGCCAAGCAGGAGCAGCAGGAGGGCTGTGAGGAGCACAGGGCAGAATCATCTCAGCTGGAGGGAACTGTGAACCTGAATTTGCAGTCCCTGGAGGCGTGCGCTATAATCACTTGGCTAACAGCAGGCCCACTGCTTCCTCCAGCCATAATTTTAAAGCATGCAGTAGGACATTTGACAAAAACAGTGCTGTGTGGTTTAACCCCAGCTGACAGCAAAGCAACATACAGCCACTCACTCACTCACTGCCCTCCTGGTGGGATGGAGGAGAGAATGAGAAGGGCAGAAGTGAAAAAACTCCTGGCTTGGGATAAAAATGGTTCAATAGGTAGATCAAAAGCCACATATGCAAGTAAATCAAAACTAAGAATTCATTCACCACTTCCCATGGGCAGGCAGGTATGCAGCCATCTCCAGGAAATCCGGGGTCTGTCACGAGCAATGGTAACTTGGGAAGACAAACATCCCTCCCTTCCTTCTTCCCCAGTTTTATGTGCTGAGAATGACGCCGTATGGTTTGGGATATCCCCTGGGTCAGTTGGGATCAGCTGTCCTGGCTCCATCCCTTGTGCACCTCAGCCTCCTCACTGTTGTGGTGGGCTGAGGAGCAGAAAACACCTTGGCAGGCAGCAAAACTAAAAATCAGCCACTAATGAGCACAAGACTCTAATTTCCAGTCAGGCAATCAAACCCCATGGCAAGTACACAGGCCTTCTGATTAATAGCTAAACCACAATAACAGCTATAAGTTTGATCTAGCACATTCCAATCAAATCTGTTTTTATCTCAAACCCTTAGAGCACAACACCATGTCCGAAGAAGGGCTATTGTGGTTTAACCCCAGGTGAAAATTAAGCACCACACAGACATTCACTTACTTCCTCCTAGTGTGATGGGGGACAGAATTGGAAGGGTAAAAGATTTGGAGCTGCAGCTGAGCATCAAGAAGGAAGGGATGTGTCTCCTCAAAAACTCAAATGTCATTATATTTTCAGGTGATGTCCTGTGCAAATGGATGGGATACTTGGACTTGGACACCTCAAATACCTAGGCCAAGGAGAAATGTTAGTACTTGGTGACTTTAATGCCCTCCTCTTTTGTGCTCTGCTCAAAGGCACCCCCCTCTCACCCTACTTGCAGGGCAGCATCAGGATTAGGGATGGATTTGAGCACTGTTGTGCTCCAAATTGTGGCCAAGAGGGAGCACAAAATATGCTGTTTATACTTGCAACACGATATATATATATATGGGTTGCCACACGTAACCCATCTTTTTGGAACTTTTATAAGGCCACCAGTGTGGGTGGCCATCCTCAGATTCCCACAGGACTCAATTCTGTTATCCCTGATTTGATTTTAGGTCATTGGCTTCCTGTGCTACCCAGCCTACACATCTCTGCTTGTTTACACTTGAGAAAGAAAATCAGCTCAGAAAAAAACAAGGCTCTTTTCCTTAGCTGGGAGCATCAATCAAACCGAGCAAGGGGAAATGAAGCGGAAACGGAGTGTGACATCTGGGGAAAAGCCTTCCTTTGATCTTTCTTGATATTGTTGGTTACAGCTAAGGGGGAAAACACAATTCCTTCATTACTCTTTGGTATGTGAAGTAATTGTTTCAGATAAGGGTAGTGGTTGAATGTCTGCATCCTGCAGCCTACACTGGGGAACAACATTGTGATGTTAACATAGCACAAACCACAGAGGACAGCTTATCCGGTGGGAAAACCTAATTAATAGACTCGTGTTCATCCAGACCTAGTATTACCTATAAATAGTCCAACAGATTTTAATTATGTCAGAGAGCCTGCAAGATAAAGACACTGTCAGAATACTGTAGACACCTTCCATTGCACTCTTTCTCCCATTAAAATGCTGTGTTAACTTGCCTGTATACCACATCTGTTTTCTAGATTAAATATGAAATACATAAATTTTACCCAACTAATTAACCATTTAATGTTATTCATGGACAAAGATAGCTCTGCTGTCTTCTAGGGACTGATCTGCTGAAATGCGAGTCTGGATGGCTTGTGATTGTAGAATAGGTGCATGAAGACATCCTAGATAGAAGTGCACTTTTTATGATAATAACTTTTCCTGACACCAGGTGATAATAAGAAGATATTTCCCATAATCAGAATGAAGAGAGCAGATGTTTCAATCATACATGACATTTGAACTCTCAGCTCAGCAATTATGAACTACAGTGACCTATAAGGCATTTTTATTTTTAATTTTTTCTTTTTAATGCCAAACAGAATAAGTTTTCCCCTGGAAGAAATGATGGCTTGCCAGTCTAAACTGGGGACTTCTACAGATTAAGCTAATGTTTGGCAGGTTGCCCTTACAGTTAAATCCTCTCTCTCTATTCAGAGAATTCGTACTTTGGATACTCTTTTCAGATATATGCAGAAATATTCAACCTTACAGAGCATGACAATCTGTACTTTATGTGGGGAACCCCTACATAACAGTAAAAAACAACAGCAGAAGGCAGCTAGCCCTGTCTGGAGGAGCACACTACACCTTACAGAGGTGTAATATCCAGGTGGACACCCAGGACCATCACTGATCTCAATTTCCATAATATCCTGGCTGGCTAGAAGATCCCATCCCTTCTTCCCCTACGATGATCCGAAACAGGTTTATTACACTTAGATGACTGCTGTCTCCTTGCCAACCTGAGGAAATCTGCAGGACATCAGAATGGCCCATGTGGCATCCTCAGACCTGTTCTAGCCTCTCTGACTCCTAAGTCTTGGACCTCATCATCAAGGGACACAGCACCTTGGCACTGGTGCTTCTGAGTGGTGCCCTTTACAGTTCTAAATCATTCCCATTCTAGGAATATGCTCAACAGTTCCGCCTCTCAAGCTGAACACTGGGTGCCCCAGAGATGGATGTAGTACTCCAGATGGAGTACAATATAACATATAAATTCACATCTAAGATATCTTTTTTTCAGTATATGTGCAGCAATATCTCTGAGCTTATTTTTCTGTGGCCTAAGTATTATAATGAAAAAAAAAAAACCAAACCACAGCAGAATACTATAAGATCATTGCAAATGTTTGCCTCCAATCTTGGCAGTCTGACAGACACATCAAAAAATGGGATATTTTTTAACTACCATTCTGAGCAATTCAGGATTTGAGAAGCATTGCACCTAAAGCCAAAGACTGTGATCTATGTCAATGACCAGTTAAAATCAGGCACCTAGTTTTAAACTTTGTGTCTGGACAAACTGCAGTCGTCCATGTCAAGCCCATGCAGTAGAGCACCTTTCATCTCTGGCCTCTGGTCTCTTATCCTCCCACATGAGGGATTCTTTTGTTGCTGAATTAAAGAGAAATTCACTAGTCACTAGAGTGCTCTGAAAAACTGAGAAACAAAGTGATTATTACTAGTTTCTCTACAACAGCAAATTGCTTCTGGTTTAAATATTTCCCAGGAAGGAGATTTTTTCCTAGGTCCCTCAAATAAAGCAAACAATTCCAGAGGGGGTAGCAGTGCTTATATTTATGATCTGAAAAAACCTTATGTAGCAAAAGATTACATCTGTCTATATATTTTGGCCGTGTGGGAGCTAAAGCCAACAGAAATGAAATAACCAACTCCAGAGAATGTTTCTTTTTGGTTTATTGCCTCATTTTGTTTTACGAATGCCTCCATAGCCTGTTGTTTGTATTCTGGCTTTCGATGTTGCTGTGCCTGCTACTTTGGCTATTTGTGTCATCACTTACACTATAAAACCCAGGGGATCTATCCTCATATGAAGTTTGTGAACCTCCACAAAATTAATTTGAAATATGAACAATAATAAAAAGCTTCATGCATTTTGAAACAAATCAATTTGCCCTTTTTGTAATGTAAAAAAAAGGAAATCTTAAAAAGGAAAGGATAAAATCCCACCTTTGTCTCAGCTGAAAGCCCTCTCTGCAACCAGCCCAAAGGAGCACATCTCTCCAGCAGATAAAGCCTTTCAGAGACCAAATCTACAAGCTTCTGCTCCAACCAAAAATAGCCCTTCGATGTAAGGGGATACTGCAAGACAAAAGCACTAGAGCAGCTGCCCCTTCGAGCCATTTCCTGTTCAACATATAATCTCACAGACCAGTGGGAATGCATGCACATGGCACTGGGAGAAGAGAGATGAAGGAGAAAAATATAATTTTCACTGAATAAAATGCAAGTTTCCTCAATATATGTGTCCCTTCCTTCCTCCCAAGAGCACAAATTTCCATCAGGTCTTTCCCGAACCTAATTTGATTCCCAGCAGTCCTCCATGCCTGTTCCTCTGGAGGCCTTGAATGTATGCACACATTCCAGGTTTTATTTGCTGTGTGTGTGCCTTCTATTTTTCAAAGCTAATAGATGAGTCTGATGTTTTATGCTATTTTGTATTCTGGAGAAGTTTTCCAGCAAAAACCTTGTGAAAAATTGCAGTATGGAGCTGTAACTCACTCACTGCAGGTTGCCCCATGGAGCTGGAGCTCTGTGGTTTTCTTCACGTGCTCCATGTACAGCAGAGCCAGCAAATGCGCTCAGAGACGAAAGACAATTACAACTTTTAGCCATGGTCTGTAGTCTTCATCTGTAAAGTTTAAGCCTCACATTACACTCAACAAACAGCCTCTCTTTAAAGTAAAGATAGACCACTTGCTCATGCAAATACAGTGAGTGGAGCGTTACAGTAATTGCATTTACAAATTATGTGAGCATGCCAAAGCCTTTTGGGAAAAGTTTTTTCCTCCACCTACATTAATCTCAAGATTCAAGACTCCTTGGAGATGAAGGGCTTGTTCACACCTCAGGATCCTTGTGACAGCCCTCCATCAATTCAGGTTGGAGAGCTGCCCTGGGAAGCAGGAGGAGGAGTAGAAGGAGGAGTGGACATTTGCCCACTATTCTCCAGGAGGTGCTTCTGGAATGGCAAGTGTATATAAAAGGCCCTCAAGTGAAATGGGAACATTTTACACTTCCTTTGTTCTGATAGTATTTGCATGAGGAAAATGACAGCATCAATATTAAACTATAATTTAAAAAAGTTAAAAAACAAACAAACATATAAATGTTATTCCTAGGGAGGCGGTGCCTAAGGTGGTGATTAAGGCTACAAAGCAAGCTGAGATTATGACTTTCCCCACCACCTTTCTGCTAATATTTATATTTGAGAACTAAAAATCTTACTGCAAATGCAAGTAGTTATGTAGAAAAAGATCACCTCATAAAGAACTGTACTGCTTCCAGATCTTTTCAGTATGAAAACCAGCGAACAGCTAGTAAAGGCGAAGATGGGAATTCAGCTTCAGAGGAGGGAAATGCCACACCATCAAGAAGATGTTCTTAGTGACTAACATATAATGTGGTATAAAGAATGTAGACATGATTTCAGCCATGTATAGTCCATGATCCATTCCAGATCTGTGATGAAGATGGAATGGCCCAAAAAAGCAGATCTCAGAGGATCTGTCTCATCTTAGAGATAACAGTGTAATTCCAGTGTCTTAAACAAGAGAGAGACTCAGGAAAAAAGGATAGGGGCAGTTGAATAATCTACATCAGACTAATATAAGTAAACCTGTTTCAGGGAGGATCTGCTAGGCATTTTCAACAGAAAAATGAGCAGTTGGATCTGATAGCAATTTCCTTGCCCTCATGTGGGGAGTAAAACTTCTGATCAAGGGGACATGACCACATCCAAGAAGCTCTGCAGCCCCCTCCGCTCCTGTGCTGAGTCAAAGGGAGCACAGGGCACTCACTCAGTAGAAGAAACCACTAGGAACTAAGAAGGCCAAGAGCAAACTTTCAGATGTTCAAAAGGATTAAATAGAAGCATGAGGATGGTTGCAAGGAAAGCCAAACGAGATCTCAAGCAGTCTGCAGCTTTATGGCACATTCCGTACGGGCACATCCCGGTGATGGGATGCTCTAATGCATCTCGGAGGAGGTAAGGACAGAAAGAGATGTCTGTAGTGAGTAAATCTGTCCCTGGGGTGGAGATAAGCAAATCAGACCAATTGTGAAGCTCTGTGGCAGCAAGAACTCATGGATGGCAGATGGAATAATGAGCAGGGAAAAAAACCATCTCCCGGGTGGGTGTAACAAGCCCTGCACTGGGCTGTCAGGGCAGTGTCAGTCAGACTGTGATATTATTAGAAACTGCAAAAAGTGAGGGAAGAAATTTGTCTTCTTTGGGGCCAGCCAGGGCACCAGGGGTGGGATGTTTCTCGATTGGGTACAGTGTTGGGAACGCTGCTGCAGCAGCATAACAAATCAACATTAAGAGCTGAGGACACTGTTATTAATGTAAAGCTGCTCTTAATCAATTCAAGGAAGCTGTAAAATTACCCTCTCCTAGGAGAGTGACTGAACAAACATGGCACAGAGAAGATAAAGAGGATTGTTTGGTCAAGTCAGTACAGGAAACCTGAGAAAGAAACCCTGTGATTTCAGTCCCAAGAAGGGAAAGCTATAAATTTAAATACATTTGTATCTGCCTTCCCCTCCTAGTTCCAACGCTTTCTTTTTCTCATGACCTCTCATTGGCAGCACTGGCACACGGATAAAGTACAACAGTGCTGTGTCTGTGTCAAAGAGACCTTTGCCATGGACTTCAAGGACAGAGCCAAACTCTCCCATGTGCTATGCACGTGGCTGGACCCAAGGCAGGGTCCCTCTGCCTCCCTGGGCATGCTAGCACTGGCAAGGCACAGAAAGAAAGATGCCAACAGCAGCAGGGGGAAAAGTACGGCACAGAAAGACCCACTACATTGCTGATCTTTTGGCGTGACGATATACAAACATCAGGAAGAGATGAAGAGGAAGAATGAGTAGCGGACCTGTCACCACATGCAGGGTGATTTGGTCCCAGGACAGAGAGTGAGGGAAGGATTTGCTGATGTTGTGAAGAAATATGACAAGGAATTTCAGCTGGCCTGAGCCTTAGGGAAAGGCTGAGTGCAATAACAAGCATCTTGCTTGATCTCATTAAACCAGAAAGCTCCAAGCTCTGTGGCATAAGTGTGCTGAGGCATTGCTGTTGGCTATGGCTCTAGGATGGCTTTTTGCTGGAGTTAGGTGGAAATGCTCAGAAAGCAGAAAGTGGACAGCTTTCAGCTCATCCTGGGACAGGCCAGCTCCCTGAGCAGCTGCCCAGGATGCAGGACATGTGTGGCCTCACAGGACATGGGGATTGAGATTACCTCACCGGTTGCCCACAGCAGACACCTGCAAGCAGCATCCTGGGGCTGTGAGGGTGCAATGTGCTTGGGAAGTGGGACCTGTGCACGATGAAACATGTGACCATCCTGCATCAGACATGCTCTGAGCCCTCTGGACATTATATTCTCGGCAAAGATCCACTCATCCCCACCTCAGAGGGTGCATCACAAAGGATGCACAAGGAAATTGCATCACAAAGGATGCACCTTTGGTGCAGCCAGACCAACAAAAAGAGTTTATGAATGCACCAGTTATAAACTCAGGTCAGACTGTGACAGTGCCCAAGCAGTTCAAAGTGAGTTGTAGGTGTGCAATATAACGATTCAAATACGCAATCTACTTAATTTCAAGCAAATCTTTCTCTCCAGGACAAAACCACTAAACAAAAGCTGCTGTAGTGCCTGAGGTATTGAGTTTCTGTAATGGTATAAAGCAGACCAGCCTCTCAGGGATTTTTCTAATTGGCAGAAGGTGATTAAACAGAGAGCAGTGAAACAGGAAGTGCCCCAGGTGTTAAATACTTAAAACTGGTTTGTGCCATTGTGAGTAAATGGAATCGATGCTCTGTATCATTATTTAAACACTGTGATTAAATTTGGAAATTCAGGTGCCTAATGTTCCCTCTGGCCCACAGCCAGGAAAAAACTGTGGTCAAAGGAGAGGGGCCCAATAGCCAGGAAGGGAGCTGAGGTACGCTGGAGATCAGAGGACAAATTAGTTCCAGGGTATTAATTGAAATCAATGGACTTGAAGTGATGTCCAATCCACCTCAGGGACCTGAGAGAGTTTTGCTTTCATTTTTTGTTGGTTTGGAGAGATGTTTTCTGGCACTCTGTGCTTCCACCTTGGGTTGCTTCTCCATCATCTCTGTTGAAGTGACCACCGTGCCACTTTGGGAAGGATTTTGCAGTGACATTTACCAGGAAAGGCTCTTGTTCTCCATAGCATCGGACAAAGCACAGCTACTCTAAAATCATCTTTAAACTTCCACAAGCAGAAGAGGGAGATACTGCTGTTTCTAGTGATGAACCCCAGCTCCCAGAAGAAGGACCTACTCCTGCTCTTGAGCACATGGTCACAGCTCTCAGGTGGCCCTTGAGCACCTTCCTACATGCTCCTCAACCAGGGACAGCAAGACACAGTCTTTGGCATCTTTGCACTTCAATGCTCAGTGGCTCTGAGCTGATTATGTAGATAACGGCCACAGGGGATGCCTGACATGGTCTCAGCCCAGTGCTTACAGCTTAGAAGCTAGGAGGCTTGGTCTAAATTATTCCATACTCATTGAAGGAACTTTTATGCTTTCTTTGGGTGGATGTACCTGTAACAACAGGCTGAATAGGGATCATTATGTCACCTTCCCTGGATATTGCTTTCTGGGTAATACATTTTCCTACACAATAGGAATATTGGCTTCATGTCCCAGTTTTTAATAAGACAAAGTAGGGACATGATGGTAATATTTTTACCTCCATCATCTACACGTGATAATTAGGTGGGTTCCCCATGGGTAGTTCAATAGCTGGGAACTGATGCAAAGGAAATCTGTAGTGAAAACAAACTTTGATCATCAAGGCCAGCTGGATGTTCTGGCTGTGATGTCTTCAAATCAAGAAAAGGAAATGTCCTGGAAGTTACTGTTTAGGTGAGCTCAGCATAGAAGTGAAGGAGTGAAAGGTGCCTCATAGTGGGATAAGGTCAAACTAATTGATGAAAGAGTCCTGTCCAGTCCCTCATTTGTAAGAATCTGAGCCATGGATGCAAAAACTTTTTCAGCCACTGAATTTGTGATTCCATGTTAGATTTACTTTTTTAATTATTATTTTTATTCTATTTTTATTTCAGGGTAATAGCTAAAGATAAGTCATGCCAAGGTTTTAAAAGCAAACTTTATATTATGTATAACCCCAGGACAGCAAATTATCCAATCATGTTTATGCTACTTCTGGCAAAACTGTGCCTCCCATTTCTGGAAAAATTGTGGAACAAGGTTTGTAAGAGGGTTTCTTATTTTCATCTAATAAATTTTAGAGTCAAACTCAGTAATTTGTCATTGACAATGTTTTTATCCATTTTGAAGAGCTGGGAAAATAGGGAGGTTAGTAGTTTTCAATGTATTGTCCTTACCAGCATTTCATTCAGAGATGTAAGTGTCCTCACTGGAGTTGCATTTTTCTTAGCACATTTTTTTAACAGGTATATCTGTCTTTGGCAAACCACTCTAGGGAAAAAGAAAATAAAGATCAAAGAAAATTACAATGTGAATTGCAGAAAGTTACCTTTGAGCAGTTTCTGCAGAGATTGCCTATTAGAGATGATCTTTAGAGCAGTTTCCATGGAATGTGCAAACAACCTTAATGCAAAATTATGCCCAAGTCTCTTTCAGATGTTCCTTTATCTAAAACAAGCAGCATAAATAGCTGATTCACACCACCACCTTCCTTCATAACCAGAGCCACTGAAATCAGCAAAAAGGATGTCAAATTCCATCTCTAAAGCTTTTCAAGAGGATTTCAGTTCTGCAAGATGCTCAGCAAATCCTGCAGAGCTGACATGGACTTGGATGCAATTAAGACTTTGCAGTATCAAACTGATAATTATCAGGCTTTGATTAGTGTTATCTCTTGGGTATGAAGCTTATATTTAAAGTTTTGATCTCATTAATTTCTCTAAATTTTTCTCACTGCAGTTTCTTGCACTGAAGTAATCAAATAACTTTGGCATGCAGATCTATGAATACCTCATGGTTTATTGGAGGAGACACTAATGAATTTTGGGGCATATTAATTAACCCAATGATCCTTTTGCATTGTCTAGGCTTGAGCAAATAAAAGGAACCTGATTTTCAGATGTAATTTCCTAATTAGTTTAAATAGATATACATACATTATGTACACATAATAAATACAAACATAATGAGAGGATAATTCTTATGTTTCTGTAATACAGTCTAAGCAAAAGACATTACTTAGATGTGTATCTCTCACCCCTACATTAGAGGTGTCACCTTCAGATACCAACTATGACTCTTAGTGAACTCCTCAGGGCAAGCAACAGTCAGACTCTTGCTATGTATTAGAAAAAAGATGACTTTATGGTCTGTTTGGTGCACTTTTGTGCTTATGTTTATATGCAAGTCTTTCGTTGCAGCACTTACACATGTGATAAGTTGGATGGAGAAATTAAGGCTTTTGTTGTGTAGGATGGAGGCAGAGATGGGGTGGGATGGGGCGCGGTGTCCCATTCTCCAACAATGTGGTGGGTTTATAGTCATTGCCTGTGAATGCGGAGTCCTGGAAGATGTCCATGAAGGATCAGTGGTTCTGGTGGCTGTGACAAGTGAGACCTTCACAACCTGCTCCATGAAACAATATTGACTTCACAGCATCTGCAGGCAAAGATTTGCCCATAGATCTGCCAGACACACTTAAGATTTCAGATGTTTTGGTCTGAAACCTTTGGGACCACAAACCTATGAATTAGATCATTCATCTGGGATGGAGGAGAGCTAGTTTCTTTAAAAGGAACAGTGTTTTAGAAAATAATGTGAATGAGAATTAGAAGGCTTGGGAAATAGCAGACTCTAGAGTGTGGCACTGCCAGTTTACTTCTACATTTGCAGGTAAAGGCCGTACTACACATATGTGCTACTTCGAGTTGTGGCTGCTCTTCTGAAAAGGGTTTTAAGACTACACTTTATCTTTAGGAGATGTTCTTAAAATTAATCTTTTTTTGTTTTGTTTTGTTTTTTTTTCTTTGGCAAGGGCCATATTGGAGGGAGGCTAAACAACTGTCTAGCCTGGCACAGGCACATATGGGGCTGCATTTGCTCTGCAAATAGCGAGCTTCCATCACCAGCTCTGCTGTCTGGCACATTTCATATTTCTGAATACTGCAGGAAAAAGAAAACAACACATGAATTTTGGTTTTTTTTAAGGCAGCTGTCCAATTAGCTACTGGCTGCTATTTTTCTCTTGGACATGCTTTTGGGAGATTAATGATAATGAAAAATTGCTGAATTCCCTTTATCCAAAAGAACATACAGTCCAATACTTTAGATCAAACTCCATAACCCATGACACACTGTTGGATGCTCTACTGCTTTCAAGTATAAACCTCATCTCTGTTTTGGTGGAAGGAAGGGCTTGTTTGCCTTTGTACATCCACGTCTGCTTTGATCCATATGTAATTTATGGTGTGCTTTCAACTGTTGAGTTAATTGGCCTTCTGTGCATATTCCACAAAGCAAACAGGGTTTATAAGTCAGTTCTACAAACTTTGAAGAGTCTTCTACTTTTTTGAATTGTTTGATGGATTAC
Source organism: Cephalopterus ornatus (assembly GCA_013396775.1). Classification (NCBI taxonomy): domain Eukaryota; kingdom Metazoa; phylum Chordata; class Aves; order Passeriformes; family Cotingidae; genus Cephalopterus; species Cephalopterus ornatus. The sequence goes on from VZRE01001667.1 coordinate 147,842, forward strand.
ATGTATTTGTATAAGAAGCTGTGGTGTGCACGTTTTCACAGACCATGCTTAATGGATTGGAAGTAGGAAACTTAAAATACCACTGTGAACATAAGTATTCGCTGTGTTTGCAGGCTACCAGTCACAAAAATCAGCTGAAGCAAAACATGTACTGCCAAAAGGGAAGTTATTTGCTGGCAGTCAGCTGTTGTATCGCAGCGGGAAGACGGGAGGCACTGCACTGTGCCCTCGCTTTGTGACTGAGGCAGGGAGCCTAAGGGAGACTAATTGTCTGTAGACAATTCCTTGAGCTGAACTATCCTCCTGCAGAGCTGCAGTCCACTCTGTTTCAATTATTTTCATTCAGTCCTTTTCTGCCTCTGTCAGAGACCTTTCCTCTCTGAAAACACAAGCACGAAAAATCGCTCTCCATTGTAACCAAAAAGCTAAGGGAGGTGGCCCAAGGGTGGCCTCACACCTACACTTTAGCCACCTTTGGCTGCAACCTTCACATCACTTTTTGTCATATTTTTGTTATAGTCATACAGCTCTGACCTTCTAACCCTCCAGGATGTGGGTAGAAACTCTTTATATTACACTCTATAGAATCTCTCTGTAATTGAAATAGAAACTCAGATGTTAATTGCACTGAGATGTATGAGTCTGGAAGAACATTCTTCTTCTTAACAAGTTCTGGGTATTTGATCTCTGCAAGACAAGTGATGAAACCCCACTATCACAGCTGTGATGGTAGATCACTCTACCAAAGGGCATCTCTTCAGTAGAATTATTTTTAAGAACACTTTCAACTGCTGTCCCATATGTTGAACACACTTGGGAGAAGCTTGGCTGTGCAATGGGCTTTTCATGCCAGATGAAATGGCAGATCTCTGAGGAGTGAATTATTCATACTGATGCTGTGACCTTTCATTAATAAAGTCAGTTTCAAAAATAAACTTTAATACTATTTAATGTCTCTCTTGCTTTTTCTGAACATCTTTTTCTTCTATTTCAGGAACACACGGATCTGAAAACTTCAATGTGAATTCCTGAGAAGACTCTTTTCTTTTTTAATCATTCCTCAACCTTTTCTGTTAATAAGTTCAGGAAATTAAGAAAAGTTCCTATATTCCTTTCACAAAATACATCAGTAATTTCACCTTCCATGGAAGAAAGTCACTGTAGCCCTATATAATTAAACTTCCTACTATATCCTACTAATGATATGCCACTTCTTTTAGGGAAATTATTCTGCCAATTCCTGAATCATATCACAAGAAATATAAAGTATAATAATAATGATTTATTTTTACAGATATTTCCTCTCTTCTACAACTAAGATCTGTTTCATTCCCAACCTTCCCTCAGCTTTTTAATATTCAGGAGATTTTACATTCTTATTAGTAAATAATAGATCTTTAAATTCCAGTCTCTTCCAAGTGTGTTGCATTTTTCAAACATAAGAATTATCTCAGTATCATGATTTTTAATCCAAATTTAGATTACTTTCCTTGTTTAAACTTTCTAATGCGGCACAAAGCTTAGCTTACATGCCTTTCTTTTTCTTACATTTGCATTTGCAAACAATGCTTTTGTAAATTACCTCCTCATCCCTCAGTGTGCAGAGTATCTTTTAAATTATAGCCAACAGATCTTGGCTTTCATCTAATTAAACCATACTCAGCTGAGGATGTGCTTCTGTTTTATCTTTCCTTGTGCAGCATTATTCTTCTCTTTACTAGGCTTTCTGGGTCACCTTTCCTCAGTGCTCTTAAAATACTGCATAAATTCTGGAAAGAATAGTAGGACAATTTATTCTGGGAGTCCTAGTTCACTATTTCAGATCAGGTCTGATCCCATGCCCAGTGAAGTCAATAGAAAGAAGCCTCATGATTTTTGATTAAACCTTTTGCTTAAACTTGATACACTCAGTGTGGTTGTCCTCCAACCTTTTAGATCCAGACCTCCTCTTTCTTCTCCTCTTCAATAGCTTAAGCACGGGCAAGGGCCAAAAGAAAGTTAGGTTCCTTATATGGCTGCTGCATAATGCAGATCTTTCAATGAGGCAAAAGAGAGGAAGAGAAACTCAAAACTCTACAGGTCAGATATAAAGACCTGGAGACTGCTTCTCTCCTACTGAAAATACAACCTCCCCTTTGCCACAGAACCCACACTGTCAAATCTCTCCTGATTTGAGAAACAAGAGCTGGCTTTGCTCATACCTTCCTCCTGGATATCACAGAATCATTCAGGTGAAACGAAGATCTTCCCACCCTCTTGAGAGGCACATGCACACACATCCCACCTCTCCAGACACAGTCTGTTATCAAAAGCAATTATTCTACCTCTTTCTAACTATTATAAATGAAAGTGGTTAAATGCATCTGGCTTTCTACCCATCATCACAGCCTGAATTTAATTGCAGAGTGCTGTCTGGGAAGTGAACAGAATCGTTTCTTAGGGACCTATTCCAGTCACAACTGTTATTTTATTTTACCTAGGGAAGCACTGCTAGTTCTTGGCTCTGGCTAAGATTGTGGAAAAGGTGTCTGGGTTCAGAAAGGGGAAATTGATTATCACATTACTGAATTTTTAGGTATCTATATATAAGACCCTTTCCTCCTCATCATAGAATCATAGAATCATATGGGTTGGAAGGGACCTCTGAGATCATCAAGTCCAACTCTTGATGCACTACTACCAGTCACTAGACTATGGCAGAAAGTGTCACATCCAGTCTCTTCTTAAATACCTCCAGGGACGGAGAATCAACCACTTCCCTGGGCAGCCCATTCCAATGCCTGATTACCCTCTCCTTACTGCATTTCTTGGCATTTAGAGTTCATAGAATGCTTGGGTATTGTTAGATGTCCAAGAACAGAAGTCATAGAGGTCCATGAGCTGCGCAGATGTCTCCTAAGCTTAGCCAATATGATGCATTGAGGTAAGGCTTTAAGTCTTTGACCTTTTAGCAATCATCAATGGAGATTCTTCTGTGATTTACACCTTGCAATGCTCCCTAATTTCCCTGTCAGGATTCAGAGACAAATCTGTTATAGGACAGAAAGTAAAACAAAACAGCCTAGACATAAGAAAAAGAAAAAAACTGAGCCTCATGTTGTATTTTGGTCATAAAATACTGCCCATTTTTCCTGGGATAAAATCACAACCTCTAAGGACTGTGTGGGTTAACAGAGCATTTACATGACATAAGGGTTCAGATCATGCAGAGTTATAGAATTATAGAATAGCCTGAATTGGGAGGGACTCCTGGCCCTGCACAGGACAGCCCCAGTAATCACACCGTGTATCTGAGAGCATTGTCCGAACACTGTCTGAACTCTGTCAGACTTAGTGTTGTGACCACTTCTCTGGGGACCCTGCTCCAGATCACAAGTGTGACCAGGCCTCTTGAACATTTTATGTGTGCTAGCCCCTCTCCTTAGTTAATTAAGTTAAATTCCTCTTCTATTCTTGTGGGAATAGAGAGCTTTCATCTCTAGTTTCAGCTCCTTGTGCCATATCCAAAATCCAGAAGACCTTGGAGCCGGAGCCAGGGCCACTGAGTGAAAGCGCCTTTCTCAGAAGGTAAAGTTAAGAACAAAAATTCATCCAGAGCGTGGTCTTCTTGACCCTTGGTGAGCTGCTATATGACACTTAGATGGGAGTTACAAATAACACTGCCTCTTCTAGTCATCTTCTGTGAGGACCTTCTTCCAGTATTTGGTACACACAGTCCAAACATACTTGTGGGACTACATAAGACTCTGGCTGTGGAGGCACCCCTGTATATGCCAGGACTGTATTGGAGGGCAAAACCATGTCTCTAGGACACCTATCAGCTTGATGATATTTCAGGTAGTGGTTCAAACTGAGAGAGCTGGAATTTTATCTTAGAGATGGTTGAGAACAGCAACTCTAAGCAGCTTTTCCTAGTTCAGACACCTGAATTCACAGAATCACAGAACAGATGAGGTTGGAAGGGACCACAGTGGGTCATGTGCCCATTGCTTCTTATACTACTGCTCAGCATGACCAAGCAGAGCTTGGCTCCATTCTCTTGACACTCTCCTTTCGGATACTTTTAGACATTAATAAAGTCCCCTCTCAGTTTTGAACAGGCCTGAATTCCACTTGGTTTGAGGCATATGTAATGTTCATGTTCAGAACATGGCTCTGTGCATTTAATTCCCTCTTGTAAATAGCCAAATATGAGGTTCCAAAATCTTTCTTTGGGCAAATTGCTCCCAGGTGTACTCAACATGCACTTTTACAATTGCAAACTTGTTTATATACCTGCGCAAAAATTCATGAATCTTCCTTTAATTCTCTGGTTTTGAAAACTTCAGTGATTTAGAAAAGACGGAAAAACACCCACAAAATTGCTTAAAGCAGAATTGTTCATGGTGTCAAGATACCATGAAGCATAAATATGAGGACAAGAATTTTCTTTATTTATATATTTATTTGAAACAGACATGAAGATACATTCTTGCATGAGTGTATGACACTTGTACCAAAAGCAGCACCTTCATGTACTATTCTCCTTTGCGCTTGATCTATCTGATTCAATATTCACTTGATCTTTTTGCACAGAATATGCAGCTAGTGCACTGATATTTAATTTTGACATAATTTGGCATATCAGGTAGTCATGAGCAAACCTCAAAAGTTTCACATGAGGATCTGCAATCTATTCCCTATACCCTTTTCCATAGTGTTAGGGAGCCAACTGTGTATAGAACCATCATCAGGTAAAAAAAAAGCACAATACTCTACCTTTTCAGAACTCACTCATTCAGGTCTCAATACCACTATCTGAGTTTCTTTGCTTTGGTGGAACCTAATTAGTAAAGCAGTTAAAAAACTCAATTAAACAAAACATCCTTGCATTCCGCTTTGAAGATACCAACTTGATTCACCAGCAATTGCTTTATAAATGAGTTTATGAATATTAATATTCATGTGTTTGCTTGATGAAGCTATTCACACCTTTTCAGAATTCTGCATTTTAAAAAATATACTCCCTTTTGTACCTTCTTTGCAGTTTATCATCTTAATAAAGAGCACATTTAGAGCCTTCTCCTTCACTGTGCTGAGTGCTCTACTTCAGTCCTGAGTGCCCTTGGTTTGGTGAGCTCAGGGACATTTTGTGAAGCACTGATTGTGCTCAGCACAGTAACAGAACATCCAGTGTCTTTGCTCTAATCCTTTGGTTCTTCCGTTAAATAGTTGGATTATTTTAGCTTAGACAGCACTGCTTCGAATAACTCACCTTTTATGAATTTTATTTTCCCTGTCAAGGCTGTAGAGAAATGGTATCTGATGTTATTTGTTGTCCATGTAGGAGCTAGAAAGTTCATCCTCGTCTTATCATGGGTGGCCCAACTCCCATCTGCCAGGGTCTGTAAATGCAAGGCTGGAACAGGGAAATAAATGGAAGAGGAGAACTGAAGTCTCTTACCTCCGCATAACCTGTCCCTAAGTCCCTGATGGTATGAATACAGACTGCAGAAAAATTCCAGTAAAACCATTTTTGCTTGGTTTCTCTCCATCTGCAGGATTTGTCCTTCACTGTTGTATTCCAGTTTCTAGAAGGAAGTGGGGTTCTGAGGCAACTGGGCTGGACAGTGATATCAGTTCTTTCTGGCTTCTCCAGCACTAAGTCAGAGATCCCAAGCTCATCCTCTTAACCTTGGATGATGTCCTGTCTTCACATATGTTATCATATTGCCCTGAGCTTGGCTGCTCTCTAATAAGAAAGGGGATATCAGCATGTTTTAGGCTTTAGTTGCTGGGTAAAGAAACAACATTTTCTAGGAATGTATAGCTGGCCAGATGCACTCGATAATGAGTTAGATTTGAGCATGTTTTTTGCACTGGTTAAGGCTATTTGAGGACATTTTTCTAAAATATGAGCACCTCTTTGGAGTGGCCTGAGCCCGTCAGCTCATTTTGTAGAGGGCCTGCTTGCCAAAAAGGTGTCAGGTGATATTTTCTGGCTGAGCCTGAAATGGTGACCTGGTGAGCTGGCTCCAAACCATTGGTTTGTTCTTCCAGGCAGAGATAATTCTGTGAGATCAGCACCAGCCTGTGGGATCCTGGTGCTGCCCTCAGTACAATTCACAAAGCAATGCCCAGATTGATGAGGCAGAACCTGCAGCACCCACACTGAGGGACATCTGGTTACTTGCTATCTTTAAAACTTACTTGCGCTTCAAAAACGAAAAAAGGCAAACCTAGGTATTCCCAGCTTAAGCCAGTAAGCACATAAACATCCATGGGAAACACAGTGCTTCGCAATGGAACAGCTTCAGTTTTAATTTAATTTTGCATCTTTATTAGCCTGAATAATCATCTCCCAGGAAAAATTCTCAAAACTCATGGTCTGGCAGGAAGAAAAACAGAACAAAACATTGCCAAATGTGCAATAATGAAGACTAATCCTGGCCTGGCAATGAGAAGTAACAGATGACCAAAGCAGTTTTTTTCCATATCAGGCCATAGTGGTTCAATAACAGGACCCTGCCAATAGTTGCCTTCATCCAAAAACCAGACCCAAATTTCTAAGCACATCAAAATACTAGGGAAGAACTGAGTTACAGGCAAAATACCTGATTACATGATCTTCATGCTAACAATGAAAAGCCAATTCCAACATTTTGAGATGTTCATTTCTGAGACCCAGAGTAACTTATAAAAATAATTTTGTATATGAAAAAAAGAACATTTTAATATCAGAGTGCCCTAGCTAGATCATCAGGAGTGTTAAAGCTTTTAAGTCCACAGCTCCAGCTACTACAACTCAAGTGAATGGAATTCCTGATGCAAGAGAAGGCCCCTGTGTTCTAGGTGGGACAATCATTAGCAGCATGTTGTGTTTGCACACACACAAATAACAGGAGTAAGGTTTCTTCTAATTTCTTCCTTGAAACAGATAAAGGAAATGTGAAGTGAAATGACTGCTGGATGGGTGTTATGTTTCCTTCCTGGATCTTTACCAGTGTATAGATTTGGGACTGAAAAGGGGGAATGAAATGTTCCACATACAAACAATCTTTAAGTTTTCACCAGAAACCAGAGTAAAAAACCCTAGGTGCTAGAAACATGAAAAAATAACTTCCAGCTGTCCATGTACATGGCAAACTCACATTGAAAGTGTCCCTCGTGCAAAAATAGGTGCAGTATTTGAAAAACAAGAGATTCAGAAAGTGAGAACAAATGACCAGTTGCCATCACGGTGAGGTCTGTGGTCCACATCTGGAGTGTGTCTAAATGGGCTCTGCCACCACAGGAGTCCTTCCTCTGATCTCAGGGCAGGTTTACCAAACCTCCCTAATTCTGTTACTGGTTTTGGTGGTAGGAAGAGACCCCAAGGTAGAAACCATCTACCTTGGAGAGTTAATCCCTGGAACCAGAAGCAAAAGCAAATAATCAGGGCGCATTGAGCTTTGACATGGTAGTGCAGTGATCCTCAGCATCACAGGCTGCATCTTATCCTGTTGGCAGTTCATAAAGGTATTGTAAGCTTTGAAGAGCCAAACAGTGTCTTCATCCTTCCAAAGGAGATCCACTAATGTTTTCCAAAGTTGGCCTAAACCAGAAACGAATAAAATGGACACAGCGCAGACTGTGTGAGAAGGACACTGGGGCTCATTTGTATACAGCAGTAGATTCACTGTTTGCATACAGGTCAAAATCTACAGCAGCTCTAAAATTTGAATATACAATGTAAAGAATCATTCAGAGCATAGTTCACAACTTCAGTCACTGTGCTGAATTTATATTCACATACATAAAATCTTGACATAAAGCTAAACATTAGCATGGTGTTTAGAAAAACAAGAGAACCTGTGAGATGTTTTTCTTTTGAAATTAATTTCTGAATGTCACTTATTCCCTCTTCAGCTCTGCTAATTCCAAGTTTACCTATTACAGAGTACTTGCTTTCTCCAAATTAATTGAAAAACTCAAGTCTTTGGAATACTGACAACTGTAAAAATCAAAAACTACAGATGGCACAATTAGAACACAAAAGACATGTTGACGGGCTGATAAATGGACAAACTAAACAAATTTGCTCCAGAAGGTTTTGGGAAAACATCCCTTAAAGAAATAGGAGATTTTTCATCTGTCTTTGCCTCCTCATAAATATTTTTATTCTCCACAGCAGTAAAAAAAAAGGAGCTTTATGTTGAGAAAAGGTTAACAAATGGTGTCTTCAAAAAGGGGAAGGGTAGCTTTCTTTTAAAACACTCAAGAAATACGCTGAAGTTATTTTTATTTCTGAAGTCTTTTCAATAATTTTTGGTTCTGAATTAGGAGTGCAATTCTGCTTGAGAAAGTGAGTAGGCAGCAAGAAGGCTTTCTTACTCAGCATGTTTTCCCCTTGTGTGTCTGCAAAGTTCCATTCACTTAATGCCAAAAAAAGAATCTGTTACTCCTGTAGTGTGCAACCATGGGAGCTGGAAATGATTCCATGTGGGCTTACATGTCACTGATTGAAGTCTTAATTAAAATACTAGACCTGATAAGTTTGGGATATGAGTCATTGCTGATCACTTTATGTTTCAAAATGAAATGACAAGTCAAAAAGCAGTGATGGAACATTTTTATCCCAAATGACATGAAGAATCAAAGGAAACAGCAACTGCAACGCCCTAGCACCGCAGCTGTCTCAGATGCAGTCTGTGCACACCCGGTTAATAAACTTTCTTTCCCTATCAAGTCCATATTAGCAAAGCTTTGTTGGAGTTGCTGATTTCTGAGAAAGAGAGGGGCATAAATTTAGGAGGCATCATTCTTAAATCTCAGTGTCAATGGAACTTTTTGATGACCACCAGCCTTTAAGAACACAGGCGGCTGTTCTCAGAGGCTGCTGGCACCACCCTGTAAACCCCCAGAGGAGCAGATTTAGATCTAGTATGGGCACAACGGGCTTCAACACCCAGAAGCCATCTCTAGCAGAAAAAATCAGGACTAATACAGCTGAGAAAGCATTCAACCAGCCCCTGTCTTCAAGTCCACGAGTAGAAGCAAATGCGGTTTGAGAAGAAAAAAAAAATTAATGTTTCACTAAGTGAAATGTTTCACATTTTTAGCTGCAAAAATAAAATATATTAAAAAACCCCAACAACAAAAAAGCACACGGTGGTTCATAGTTTGTAACTTAATATTACTGCCCAAAAACAAATAATAAACATAAATCTGAAATACTACCTATCACAGTGGAATATATCACAAGTCAGAAGGAAAATAACCTTTCTCAGGAAGTTATTCTTGGTATCTGAGTGGAAGCGGTGAAAAAAGATTTTCTGAGACATGAAGGATGCATCTGAAGTGGGAGTTTTAATGAGAGGAAATTCTGACATTTCAGTCAACTACTTCAAAGGCAGTTTGTCAAAGCTTTATAAAAGCTTTCGATAAAGTGTCCATCAGCTGCACTAATGTTTTAAATAGTTCATATTTTCATTGCAGCATGTGACTGTAAGGCAAAAGAGACTCGTAAGCAGCAGGTCCCATCTGTGTGAGTGGAAAGGAGACATATGCTAGGTGATTCCTTGCTTTCAAGCTCTGTAATTCTTCACACGGAGAGTATTATTCCCTCCAGTCAATTGGGGACATAATAAAATCCCATAGAAAAAAAAAATCTGGTCAAATTAAAGCTAGATCATATATATATTTCTAAAATATTCTATTAATTTCAAAGCTGATGGAATTTTATTTTACTATAAATCAAATCTTTTGTTTTAATTTGGAATTGTAGAAACACCTTAAGAAGTTATTTATCTCTTTTATCTCTTTTTTTTTTAAGTGAAAGTTATTCTTAAAAAAGTGCTGCTTTGAACAAATTGCAAAGAACAATCTTGTTTCAAAAAACCAGAAAAGGTCAAAAAACCCCCCATGCTGACATTTTTAAATGAAGCAATGTACCAGCAGAGAGGAGGAGAGTGTGATGCAGTTGTGAATAATACGATGGAATGCTATTCTAAAGAAGAAATGTAATGAAGAAAAAGCAACTTAATAAATTGCTTTCACAATGAGATGAGAGCTTGAGCTCCAAGACTTCCCACCATCAATCTTGAGAGCTTCTTTTTCATGGAACACTTAAACTGGGCAATACATAGTCACAGAATCACAGTATCATAGAATGGTTTAGGCTGGAAGGGTCCTTAAAGATCATCTGGTTCCAACCCCTAAGGCAGGGACATCTTCCACTAGACCAGGCTGTTCAAACACACCAAACTGGTAGCAGAAGCGGCCTTTTCAAGATTAGTAGTTCAGCATCATAATTTATGGGCCCTCTGCAGAGTCAAGATAACTAAACAGTTTACAAGTCAAGATAACCGGCAGTTTTGTCAGCAAGATCTTCTCATGTAACATTTGTGCCATAGACATTCTATCCCAAAAGGAATCAGATACATTACCATATGTTCCGACGTTTATAGATAATCAACTATTTATATTTTTGTTTTAAGGACAGAGGAAAAATGAAATGTATCAGCAGGACATAAGCACAATTTGTTTGTTTCACTTGGATAGTCAGAAATAAAAACTGTCTTAAATTATTTTCAATTCACATCAGCATGAGAAATGCCCTGTGAACAGGAGTCTCTCTCATGGTCTGTACAGAAATGGCCAGGGAACATAAATCAACATAAGAGGCAAGGAGATCAGGTGCTAAAAAAAAGTTTTAGAAAGGGTGGTGGCAGCAGAATAGTGTCTTTGAAATGTAGGAAATTAAAAAGAACTGCTGTCCCTCCTTTCTATATTCTTTTCTGCAAGTGAGCTGCACTATCCAGACCTACAGAATTCCTAAAATCAGAGGCAAATGGACTTCTCTGCAGATGCTGGAGTTCAAAAGGTTCCTACTGTAGTCACTCAGGTTTTGTCTCTTCTCCAATTTCAAGATAAAAAAGTTTCATGTTCTTTAATGCAGAGGAAGATATTCTAGAAGAATAAATCAATGCCCAACAGGGACATGATTTTCTCCTTCTCTACCTATAAAGCGAATCCCTGTCATCTTCTCTGGGAGACGGCTTTTCAAAGGGCAGCTGGGATTTATCTCTCTCATTTTGGAAAAAGAGCCAATAAAATCTCAGGAATATGAAGCCAGAGCTTTCTTTAGCTCCTCTTTTAGGTCTGTAAACCTGAAAACTGAGATGCCAGGAGACCTTAGTACTAAGAAGCCTTAGGACTGCAGGTCTAGACACCCTCGATTGTTGGTGATCATAAAAGCTTTCAGGAGCGGAAAGAAGAGAGAACATGCCGGCAGCCCCCAGGTTCAGCCGAGCGAACAGAAAACCAGCGATACCAGGATTGGAAGAGAGACAAGCTCGTCACCGCAGCAGCCCCGCCTCCGTTGTAGCCCTGTCTCCGATGTAGTTTCATTGGTTGCTCCCCATGTCTTTCCCCGGTCCCTGGGTTCCTATTGGATGTGGGTCAGCCCTTCTCCCTGAGTCTTACCCAATCACCCCAATCACCTCTCGTTGTTAATCCCTCCCCCGATGTCCCTTTAAAGAACCGGGAACTTTTGAATAAACCCTCTTTGCCTGCCAGCCCTGATCCGGTGTGTGTGTGAGTTCCTGAGCTCTGAGCTCCCTATTCAGGAACCTGGGGAGCTGGAGGTGGGGAGCATTCCCTTCAACTCTGTCACTCGATCACATTTTTTCATGGAGAATTTTTCTTATAGCAGATCTACAAACAAAACCAAATACCATCCTCCACATCCAATAAGTCTGGTGAGAGTTTTAACTGTCCTGTTTTCATAATCCCCAGTTTTACAGCAACAACTGTTGGAGTGTTTCCTATCATTCAACAGCCCATAAGCAGTGAAGATCAACATTCCTGGTTTTATTTGGATAGGGAATTTGAAAGGAAAATTAATTTTCCAACATCATCCTATGAATAGGTGGCATAGTTCAGGACTGTGAGCTGTTTTTCTGAGTCCTGAACAGCACCTGGAATATCATTTTATTCCCACCAATAAAACCAGCAATAAAAAATATGTAAAAAAAAAATTAAAAAGTATTTTGTTAGGATTTTTTGAAGACCTGAGTTTATTCCCCCTAGTACACAGGAAATTTTTAGAATTGTATTTAGTTTTAGTCACTGAAAACACATTTTCCTCTTAAAATAAAATTCTGATGGGAAGTGTTAGCCTAACCTGTTGTTAGTTCCTTGCCAAATCTCATAGCTGACAGATCACAAATCTTCAACACTGAGACAGGGATCTCCTTTCAGCTTATTATTTTAATAAGCCACCAGCAATGGATCTACCTGTTCTGGAGCTTTAGTCAATAGATGTCAAGGGCTGGGATTTATTAACTGCCCATTTATGCAAACATGATTTTCTGCATTTAAAAGATTTGTAGTGGAAGGCAGCACCTGAGCAGACTTCCTTTATCTCCACATTAAATGCTCCCCAGGGAACGAGAAAGGCCAGCAGCAACGTGAGTTGCTACATGCACGACATGACTTATGTTGTGCCCAGACAAGGGCAACATAAAACCTGGTTGAGCTACCAAGGGAAAAAAAAAATCCCAAATCTGTAATCAATGGAGCAGTAATTTTCAGCCTTGCTAATTGTGTATGACATCAGCATCAGATTAATCCTCACCTCAACTAAGTTAGATAGAGCTAAATTGTGTTATTCTTTACTACAAACAGAAGCCGATAGAAATAAATGTGTGTTAACTTCCAGTGCAGTTTATTAAACATACTCCTCTGGCTGTCGCTGTGTCTTTGAGTGTGATGAAGCACCAGTCTCCAGGTTCCAATTAACCTGCAATGATCAGGGAGGTAAGAGTTTGAGAAACCTTATCTCAGCTTTATCTCAGACCAGTAAACGCTAGCCATACTCAGCTTCAGAATGGATGGCAACCCATTTTTGCTTTATTGAGCAAAATTAATGCTATTTTCATCTGCTTTCTTCCTGATAATGTTAAACTGCCTCACAACACTTCGGGAAAATGACCAGATAGCTGTACTGGGCAGATGGAGGGAATTAAACTCTGTATGGAAGGCAATAAATTTTTGCTTTTCAGCCCAACTGCTTCTATTAGAGACATAAATATTAAATATTGCTCATTCTGTGCATAGTGAATGAATCCCTTAAAAAAACACTACAAAAAGTAGGAAAACAATAGTAAACTACTGTTTTGTGATTGGGAACAGCATAAAGTAAAGTTTCTCTTTAACTTTCCCACAGTGAGGAGAGATGATAAGTTGCCTTTTGCTGCTGAGTCGTTTAGGAGCCTCTCTAAGCCAGGAGAGAGGCTGAGAGAAAAGCAGTGATAGGACACAGATATGACACCATCCCGCCAGGGGATGCAGGGGCAGTGATCTTTTGCCATGGAAACACTGCAAGCCCATCTTACAATGAGATTAAAAAAAAGTGCTCTGATCTTGATGACAATTACGGCATGGGGACTGGGTACCTCTGTGTAGCAATGCGTGAAGGATCATTGGGTTGAAGGATAATCCCAACTGCGAGGGACCTCAGGAGGTCCCTTGTCAAACATCCTCCTCAAAGTGAGTCAGTTATGGCTCAGACTAAGTTACTTTGAGCTTTATCTTGCCTGTCTTGAATGTTTTAGGATTAGTTTTTCGTGAAGCCGTCCCTTCTCCAGGCTGAACAAGTCTTGTTTCCTCAGCTTCTGTTTAGTGGGCAAGTGCTCCATTCTAGTGGCCTGCCACTGACCTTGCTCCAGTTTGGCCATGTTCCTCTTATACTGGATGGGGGGCAGAACAGTAAAGTTGTGATTGAATATGTTTTTCAGTGCAGCCTACTTGTTGTTAGACCAGAATGTCCTTTTCTCACAAGCAGATGTGCATGAGCGTGTGCTATAAACCACCCAGCTGCTGACCTTTCTGCTGGCACCTGTTTCACGGCACAAGTGTGAGGTGTGGATCCTGTGATACCTAGTGAGGAAGCAAGAGGGAGAGGAAAATGGAGGAGAATAGAACAGCCATCTCTGAACACTGGTTTCAAAAGAAACAGAATGTTAAAGGTCAGATCCTTATCCTCGTGGCCTGATTAACTGGTAGTGTCCTACTGACATCGGTGCAACTTTTAACAAAGGCATGAGACAAATTTAAATGGATGTGGGATTCCTACATTTCTGAGAAAGGACCATATGAAAGAAATGGCCAAATTCTCCCTTGTTGAAGTTTTTGGCTTTTGCTGTCACTCTTTTCTCCATCCTAGATGAACTAAACTTAACCAGCTATTCCTCTTGCATCTACAGATTTCTTGAGGGTTAAGCAGGCTGTAAGAAGCCAATTCATATTTTTTATTTTTTTCAATCTTTTCTTGCTCCTTTGAAAAGATATATTTTTCTCTTTCTGAACAATAAGTATCTGACTAACTTGTCAGATAGAAAAGGTTCAAAGTAATCATATGATTTTTTTTCTAGAGTTTTCTCTCTGTTCTTTAGCATGTTCTTAACTCAAACTCAAGCCCTGGTATTTTATACCCTACAACCTCTGAGAACTTAAAATGAAACGACTATGGGGTTCAGAATTCCATGATTAAAATCTACCACATGCTCCCATTCCCCCGCCCCTCCCACCCAAAGAAAAAAGTGTATAAAATATCAAAACCAATCCTGCAAGCTGTTCTCGAGTCTGATTTCCCAGAAGAACCATAAAGGGAAGTCAGAGTACATAAGTGATTTCTCTCTGGATGCAAGCAGTGAATCATCTTTGAGGTGTTCACTGGGCAAAGGTAGGCTCATGTCTTGGAGTTGCTGCTCATCACTGTGACACTGAGAGACAAAGGCTCTTGTTGGAGGTGGACCTGCCAGTCTGGAGGGATGTTTGTGCGACCCAGAGGAAGGACCCCAAGTGAGGGCACCTAATCTATGAATAGACTGGTCAACTTAAAACCTTTTGCAGAATGCCCTGGTTAGGGAAATCTGTCTGTAGCAACAAATTGTAGAGATAGAAAAATGAAAGCAAAATAAAAAGCCCCAGAGTTTAAAGTCCGCGTACAGATACACCTAAGCAATATCTACTCCAAACCAATTATAAACCAGTTAGTATATAATTCTTTGCCTGGTCAGTGATGTACAACCTGCATTATGTAAGAAATAAATGTTCAGAACCCATCAGTAACCAAGTTCAGCATTATTTGGTTTACTGAGCAACTTCCTGCTAGTCAAATGTCCCCAGACATGAGATAACAGAAGCAGCTCTTTTCCTTGATATTTCTTCTGACATAGTGTCATCAAATACCAACCCTTCTACAGTGATGACTCCTTTTCCTATAAATATAAAATAATGAGATGGGAAAAAAAAAAAAGTCCTCCACTCTGTAGGAATTTGCATTTTTTTGCCTTATGAACCCAGAATAAGTCATGATAATAATATGATTATAATTCTCAAAGAACATTCAGGTAGACTCATTTTCTTCTCAGAAAATACTAATAAAAGAACTGAAGAGATTTGCAATAATTCAATCGTTGTGTACAGCCCAAAGCTAAACTTCTCTTTGATGGCCAAAACCTTTTGGTGAATTTTAGTTGTGTTAAAAAAATAAAGGAAGACTTTTCCAAACACCTGGTCTCATGAGTACTCAGGTTCTATATCTTCTTCATGAGTTTTGATGTCAAGTAACCTCTTTTTGCAGTTTACTGGTTGAACTATATGAAAGTATTATGTGAAAACTTTGTCTGATTGATGTACATTTAGAATTTCCTACTCAAGGGATGCAGGGAAAGGATTTCTTCTGTATAGAACCCAATTAGCAGATGGTTAAGTGTCTATAAATTGATACTGAGTTTGGGCATGTGACTTTTGCCATAGTTCTGGATTTTGGATTTAAACATCCCATAAATCTCTAGTTAGAATCTGAAAGACGATTTGTTATTCAGCTCTAAGCAGCCTGACAAAACAAGAGAAAATTCTAGGCCACAACAGGTATCAATATTCTTTAACACTAAACACCAAGTTAAAAACAAACTACAGAAAGAACATATTTTGGTAGATGTTTGGAAATTTAATCTACTTGTCAATCATCTATCAGACTTTAACCTTACTGTGAAATTGTCACCACTTTTCTGCCATGATAATTTTACTGAGAAAGTTGCCTTGAACGACTTCAATGATGTGAGTGATGACTGAAAATGACTATTTAGCATTCTAAGGATATGTTTTCTTTATGAGTGAGCTTTGCAAAAGAAAACAGTCCCTAGTTAAGCTTCTCTAAGATCTGTTCTTCCTGAGATCAGAATTGTCATTGCAAACACCACGTCCTCATAGCCTAATTGGTAAAGGCTTTCATATTTAGTCAATAATTCCTCAGAGCAAAGTAAAATTTGTAACATCAATTTTATATAAACTTCTAATTAGCAGATTCTGAGGTCTTTTCCTGAACTAGTTTCCTGCTGATGCACAGTTGCCATGACACGGATCTGTGTTTTCTGCTTTTAAAGTTTGCTTGGTGTAGGTGTCTCAGTATCACTGCACTTCATGAGGCAAGTGTTGTCTCTTTGGAGTGAGGGGACCACAGGTCCTAAAATGCTGTTAGTACAGAAGACATCAGATTTCATCTTGAAATCTGATGATGACTAGATTTTTAGCGTGTATTTTTTAGGCAATTGTTGATAGTTTGAAATGTCGGTGACAAGTGAACTACTAAGTAGGGTAAATTGCTCAGTAAACTACACAGAACAGGATGAAATCTGTGAGCCAGAAGTAGTGTGTATTAGTAAAACAATATTTGTAGCCAAAAAAAGAAGAGCTTCATCTGGAGACTTGTTTCCAAAAGGCTGGGCAGTGCAGGAAACATACCTGAGATCAGCTGCTTTGTTAAAATAAAACACTTTCCTTTTCAATGGTTATTTGAGCAACAAAAAATATTACAATATTCATAGAATCATTAAGGTTGGAGAGTCTAAAATCATTGAGTCCATTAATCTAACATTGCCAAGCCCACCACTAAACCATGTCCCTAAGCACTACATCTACATGTTTTTTCAACACTTCCAGAGACAGTGATTCCACCAGTGCCCTGGGCAGCCTGTTCCAAAGCCTGACCACTCCTTCATAGCCTGTGACTAGTTTTAAAGATCACTACTTCTATTACATGTCTGAGAATCCTAAAACGTTCGTAAACAGAGACATTTTTTCCAGCTGTATCATGATATCTAATATAATCTTCCTGCAAGTCTTTCTTCAGCTGTGCATTTGAAATACAACAGTTGCAGCACTATCTCTAAGAAGACATAAAAATCCCATGGAATTACCTAAACAACATGCACAGTTCAGGTATCCGCTTGAGCATAGCAACTATCCATCTGTGGTTCCAGGTAAAAAACCACAACTTTTTGTTCTTCCCATTTTCAGTAGCAACTGAACCCCCAGTGAGAGCAACACAGCATCTACCCCACACGCTCTGGGCACGGTGAGCATTGTGACTTCCCAAGAGGAATTTGCAATATACAGGAATGGGAGTGGTTCAAAGGAAATGCTATCTTCTGTCATTGCACAGACAGTCACAGCAATATCAAGAGACGTGCCTGAGATTTCATAGGAAGTCTCCAGCATAGCCAGAAATTGCTCTCTATTTATCTCAGTGACAGGCCACAATATTATCCAAAACCCCAACTTTTTGAGGGCTGAATTAATACAGAGGCATCTGAATGAGAAATGAGTGCAACATGTTGATTCTGCAACTTTAGTTTAAGATTTTTCACTTCTTTCATTGTTTGCTTTTCCCCCCCTACTGCATGAAGACCATCCTAAAGATGGAGGAAAATATTACAGAAAGCATTCATTGCGTTTCAAGGCACAATAAAAACATTGGTAATACTTTCATTGCCGAGACACAAGATGAATCTCAAAGCAATCAGAGGACAATAACAATTTTAAATTAAAATGTGCACAGTGTACAAATTGATTTTGCTAAAGGCAAGCAAACAGGCGAAAAGATCTCTACTGGCAAAGTAGCTTTGAATATTTAGATCAAGTTTATTTCTTGATGAAGATTCCTAGAAAAGCAAAAAACCCCTGACTTTTGTGTTTATACTACAGAATTTATTCTACAATTTATTGCCTAGTTTGCACATCTTTAGGTGAAGATGCAAAATCTTCATTTTATTCATGTATTTGTTATTTTTTTCTTCCTGTTAACATTTGAAATGGGGGGCTGAGAAGAGGAACCATGAGAAGATAATACCTGATCTTTGTGCATAGAGGTATGTTAATCAACCTTCTGTTTCAGAAACAGCTTTTCAGCACTGACTACAGCTACTGTATGAAAGGGACCAGCGGCTTTTCATGCACGGTGAGATCCTTGGATATTGCAACCAGGAGCTTAAACACCTTCTGCTGCTTCCAAGGGAGGCTCTGAACAAACAGAGAATATGCTCACAGCAGGCACAGCTTCAGCCCAGTGCTCCTGAACTTCCACATGGCAAAGAGCATCCGTGTGAGCTCCCATGCTGGAGACTGAATTATGTTGTTAGTTTGGAGAAGAAGCCATGGAGAGCTCCTACAGGGCAGTGTTTGTGCCAAATAACAGTGGTTAAGCCCCTGTGCATCACGGGTAAATGCCCTGTTAGATACTGCAATGTTGAAGGACTCCACTACATTGGATTTAATTTCATAACTGTTTTGGAGTTCACTTTCCCTCCTATTGTGCTGTTACTTACTTTTCCTTTATATCATCCATCTAATTAAAAGACTGCTGAGAAGGAACAAGTTTTATCAGACTGTTCTATTTTGATGTTGTTTTCTTTCGTACCTGATATACCCAAGAAATCAATATGGAGACCGGACTGAGATGTGTTACAGGACTGCAGATTAAAGATTAAAGAGATTGAAGGATGGAAAGAGTAATCTCTAAGTACCATTCAGGTATACATTGCTTTTTGAGGGTATGGAATATTTAGTTCAAAGAAATTCCCCTCTTTTTTAGCATAGAGGTGCCAGGAGATAGGTTTTTGGGAAGAAAAAAAAATTCTTGACTTCATGCAGAAAATTCTCCCTTTTTAGAAATGCAAAACATTCAATGAGCTGAAGGCAAGGAAAAAATAAAAGTTCCAAATTTATTTTCCCCACACAACATGATTAAATTAAGTATGTCAACGTACAGCTTTATTTTATGACTTTTAAAGTACATTTGAGCATAAACCCCCCCAAAACCTCTACTGAAAATATTTCTATAGGCACAGCTCTTTACCTGAATTGCTGCATTCTAGTACAGGGAGTCTTTTGCATTCAAAGCAATAGGTAGTGACAGTAAAGCAACTGAGAATGGCCACGTCTCCTGGGGAAAATAGGTTTGAGAGCCACAGTTCTCCATGGCTATTGTGATCCATCAGTCCTTGAGTGAACTAAACTGTAGAAGAAGGATGGGCATCCTATGGCTGATAGTAGGGAAGATTATGCATAGTTGCATGCTAATTTGGAGGCTATGTTAAACAAAAAAACATCCTCTAGGCAGGAAATATTGTGGTGAAATTGCTGTCTCTCCCTGCCATCTCTAAGTCTGTGGATGTAGGAATCTTTTGATAGAAGATGTATATTTCAATTTTATATTAAAATTGACTATATAGATAACAGAACCTTTATTTTAAGGAGGAACATAAATTATAACAGCTTTTTTTTTTTTTTCAAGCAGAAAGAATGACAGTTTCACAGAAAATTAAATAAAATATATGAATACATGTTATTAGCAACTGAATTAGCCATAAGTCCCACAACTCTCAAAATCCTAGATAACACCAAGCACCTGACTGCAGCTGTCACACATTTTGAAAGTCTTACACTGAAATCTTACTCCGACAACAGACATACCAATAAACAGACAATGATTTCTCTTCAGGATCTTTCTTGCACAGCTATCTTGTAAGGGCCTTTCTCTGCACCATTGTTCCTGCAGCTGTGAAGTCTCAGACTCACTGTGGAGAAGATAGCTGAGGTCTCATGGCTGCCTAGTGCCAAAGTGGCAGCTCAGTACCTCTCTCAGCATTATCCCTTTTGATCTTGCTGGGGAGAAGAGTGCTTTTTTCCCCAGTTGCTCTGAAATGTTGATTTATCTTTGAAAAGGGGATGTTTCTGATGTTTCCTCTGCCGAAAAGTATGTTGTTTCCCCACACTTCGCCTTTTGTTTCACACAACATATTGCAGACATGAAAACCAACTCTACATACACTGGGGAAAAGCCAGAGACATTTTATGAGCCAACTGGGAAGAGACACCAAACAAGAGTTCTTTTTTTTTTCTTTTTTTTTTTGTTTTTGTGAACAAAGAACCATCTAGGTCAGAAAGAACAGCACAGTGATAAAATAATTCTGCATTATTTTTTTATATTGGCTTATCTTTCATTTCAGCTCTTCTACGTACAGCATATGGACTTTGTCTGCAGTCCCTGGGTGTCTATGGAGTCATCTGACCTCCAATCGAGACATCTGTTAATGAATGACCTCCCTCTTGTGTTTCTTGTAATGGTTCACTGGATCAATTGATCTCAAATTTCGGTATCTCTGACACATTTATGTCCAACACATGACACCTAAATCTGGGAAGAAGCTGAAATACATAGGTCCTATGTCAATTTATTTGAAATAACAGATTGATTTTTCTCCAGCTTTTCTCCTTCATCCTCCACTCCTTTATTTCTCCCTTTTGCGCATGAAATTGTGGGAATAAACTGACAACTCAGAAATTTATAGGAGATCTGAGGTTATATCCTCAGCTGATGCAAATTATGATGTTTTACTGGGGTTGACATCAACAGGGGACCTCATCTTCAGGTTTCTCACACAACATTTCCTTTCTCTGTAAATGGATCGCATATTTTAGAGCTGATGGATCTGAATGCCAGTAACAAACAGAGGAAGTGACATGTCATGTACTGACATTTTACCACCTCACATCTATGCACTCTGTGTGTGCATATCAGATCCAAACTCTCTGTTAATTTACCCTGGTTGTAACATTTTACACTGTCTGCTTGTAGGTAAAGAAGACACCTAAGGAGTAAAAGAAGCTGGTTCAGAAAATGAAGTTATTTAGATCTCTTCAAGCAGTAGGGATTATGAGTTAGCCCTAAAGGACATTCCATCCTGTAAGGTCAATGTATCTTATCTTACATGTTGGAAATGAATATGAAAAACATGCTCATGTTTTATAGCAGACACTTGTAAATGTACTTTCCAACTCATGGCTTTTTCTGTACAAATGGGTGTTAATTGGTGTTTCCTAGGAATTGATGCAATCTGGTAAAATTGCAACTGAAAGATGATTATATGGGCAGAAAAGCAACTAGTTGTGTTGTAAAAATGCTCTTCCCACTATCGTCAGAGCTGCAAATCATCCCTTAAAGGCTCGGTGAAGTTATAGCATACCACGAGGAGCAGGGCATAATCCTCGCAGTCTGCCACGATGTGAGTGGGATTTAGTATTAATGTTCATTTTATCTGCCGTGAGAGGTTCCTTTCTGGGAAGGGTTGTGGGCCCTTTCAGCAGAAGTGGATCCCATTACAAAACCACTGGTCTCTGAGGATGTTTCTGCTGCACTGATAAAGAAATAACGCTGCTGTTCCTCAGATGGTTTTGAGCTGTGATGCTGAATAAAAGGAAATGTAATATAGGCAGGAGCTAGAGAGAGATCCTTTCATGAACAGGAAAAGAATAAATAGAAATGTTTCCCTCTAGGACTCACAGAGCTCTCGTATGAAATGTATATGGACCCCACACTGTTCTCTGGGCTCATCATGTCTTTATATTCCAATATTAAGACATTTTATAAGAAAGGACAAATGAGAGCTAAGCTGAAGAGTGCTTGGCATATGGAGGTGCAATAATGAGATTAAGCAGGATACTGATTTCACCCTGGGGTCATTGTATGAGCTGCTGTATACAATATGAACCCACCTTCCTCTGGTGGAACACTGAACTGGTCATTAAGCATTAATTTTAATTTTTTTAGTGGGACAGACAATCCCTAATCACTTTAGGCTTGGTACCACTGAGTATAGTGGAATGGAGGCAGTCTTTGCCTTTGGCAAAAGTGATATATGGAGTCCTGGGACCTATTCCAGCAGTGGGTAAATGCCATGGAACAGAAATCAGTGTACAGCAAATGAGTTAGCACTATTCTACCTTGCTGTGATCCCCAACACATTTTCTCTGAGAGGCTGCCCAGAGACCCTCGACTTTCAGGGTAGCTGTGTTTTCCAGGCCATTTTTTCCAAGCATAAGTAGACACAATTACCAGTGTGCTGGGGGAAGTTCAGAGATCAGTCTAGCATAAGCTGACTTCCTTGGACTTCCCTTTTTATTTACAGAAATGCATGAGATCCTCACCTTAGAACACTCTTTACTAGGTGCCCACTAAATATGACTCCTACATGAAAATGCAGGGGAAACCCTAGGAAATCACAGGTTGATCTTCCTTCTTCATATATCCCTGCTTGTATGTATTTATTGTATGTATGTACGTATTGTAAATCCCTGTCTTGCATGTATTTCCCAGCCATGCTCATCTTTCTGTTACCCAGAGTGAGAACATGGTTTAAGGAGAAGGAAGACAATTTGAACGTGCATCTCTCATGTTTTGATGAAGTCTCTGAGTAGCAAACAGTCCTATTTTCATGTGGAATCTACACAATAAGCTTGCTGTGAGGGCACTCTCCCATCTGAGCCCCAGAGCTGGGAGAGGTGTATGAGCACAGTGGGAAGCCTGAAGGGTTTAGATGTGAGGTGTATGTTTAATGTTTTAACAGGCTTTTCCTAACAAATTCAAAACACATCTTTAGAGTCAATTAGGGTAACAATCATAACACCTAGTGGGTTTCAGGAGCCCTCAGAATTCAGCAGCAGGCACAGGAAGGGCTGGAGAACTGACATTTTTAAGTACAGAAAGGAGCAGTGAACTGAGTTCTGTCCAGGGCAGCAAACTTCAAAATGGTCTTAGAAACCATAATCTTTTTAAACGGGTAGGAATTCAGATCCTGAAACATTTCTGAGGACCAGCTGCTTTCTGCCATGCACTGCATGGAAATGAAAGATGTTATGTCCTGCACTGCATATGTGTGACATGTTGAGGAACAACCTGCAAAAAGCCATTTTTCTTCAACTCTAGCTGTGCTTACAAACAGTGGAGGATGCTCAGGGCCTCAGGGTACTGAACACAGAGATTAATGAGAGGTAAATGGATGAATACCTTTCTTCAGCATGAGCTTAATGTGTCTGTGCATTCATTCAACAGCAGCACTCCCCTGATTTCAGTTGTGCAAGATCACATCCTTTACACCCACCTCCTTGAGAAGATGGGAAAGGACAGCCTAAGATACACTCCGGTGCAAAAGGGAATAAATGAGGAGGACTAAAGTTAAAAACGTAAAAGAAATACTGAAAAGACATCATATTCCAGACTTGAACGTACAGAATAACACTTCAGATTGCATCGAACAGTGCAGCAAGACTGCCCTGTAGCCCATTAGCCTGACTTGGTGTTGACTTTGGAGAGCTCTTAGGGTACATCATTTAATGTAATATTGATTTTTCCTATGTGAGTTTCATTATTTGTGAGCTCTCCTAAGAAGAACAAGAGTGATGGAAAAATGGAGATTTTCTGTTGGCTGGCATTAGCACTTCACTTTCTCTCACACCACTGTGTGCAGAGCACAGAGCTGCATGGAAGTGGAGCCAGCACTAAATCTGTTCCTTGCTCAAAAGAGTGGTTGTGTCCCATGCAACCTTTCCCATCTCCCTGAGGCTGCACAAATATCCCTATTTTTCACTCTCCAAGCCACAGGGAGAGAAGGAAGGTCTGTGCACACTTCACAAGGTGAGGAGAGCGGGTCAACATACAAAGACCAAGATGCAATAAACTTGCAGAGTTTATTACCCACTGGCAGAGCTGGATAAAAAGCACAGGGTTTTCTGACTGAGCATCAGATCCTGCCTTGCTCTGAGAATGTGGACTAGGACAGGGAGGAGCAAGAAAAACAAGAGAGTGATTGTGTTTAGAATCTGAGCTTGTCAAATGACATTCCTTGGACAGAGAAAGATCCAGAGCCCAGTGGCTGGAGGGGCAGTGACTCATGAGGTAGCTACAGACTCTCCTTGATCTAGGTATAGTTTTCATCTCCCTGGCTTTTTGTCAAGTTTTAGCTTACACCAGATCCAGCAGGTAGAATTCTTTTTACTCTTTGACGTGCCAATTTCTCCCAACTGTATGGCAGGAGAAATAATGCTGGCAGCTCAGATATTATATTCTTATGGTATCTGCACTAAGCTCATGTTTATTAAACCTGGAAAAAAAATGCTACCAAAAAGGACATGATCCTACTGAAAATAGCAGGGCAGTCTGAGAAATCAGGTTTAGCACTCTTACCAGGTGTACAGGAACAAAGCCAACTGAGATGGATATTGTGACAAGATTTTCATGCATTCTTAATTTTTCACATACAAGCACACTTGCTGCCAACAACACATGAACAGAAGTGTGATCAGAGTGCCAACAGAAACATGATTCCATTCTAACAGCCATTCCCTGATCTCTACCCCACTTGCAGTCATGTGGGAAACCAGCTGCCGTGTACCTGCATGGCTACCCAAATTCCCTGTGTCCCAAGTCCCAAGGATCCAAGCACATGAGTGACCCTCTGGGAATATATTCCTCTTGTTTTTCTGATCATACCTTTGATTTGGCTACTCAGAAACTCTCTATTGTTTGAGATCTTCAATAGAATCTCCTAGACCAGATGATTTTCTTGGAATTTTGACACACTAAATGCCTGTATTATTTCTTTCTGTAACTGGAATGAATTTTGTGTGGGTTTGTGATTATTTTTCCTTTTTTTTTTTTTTTAATCAAATAATGATTAAGAATGTGAAATAAAAAGGGGTGGTTTAGGGTCATATTCAGCTTACATATTCTGAGTAAAGACAGATTTAATGCTGTTACTTTTTGTGAGAAATTGGGATGGCTAGAGATTGGATGGCTTTTAATTTTGTTTTTCAGTGCTTCCTTCAGTGTTAAGTTAATTAACTGGAAGGTGGCCAGATAACTTGGAGTCTTTACAATATTTGGGGTGTTTTGCATAAAGAGACAAGCCCACTACTTGGTAAAATAATTAGATTAGCCTGAATGATTTAAAGTCCTTGGAGGAGAAGAAGGAGTTGCATAAGCTTAGTATATATAATGCTGACACTCTCTGATTTCTTACAGAGGCCCCAGAAAACCAGACCTTGTCTATCAGGCCTTGCTCTGGGAACTGCAGAGGGAACTGCCAGTGATTACCCAGAAGTAAGGCAGTTCCCAGAAGTGAGTAGAGCTCAGGCCTCTGGGTGCCCATGCATTGTAAATGCTCTTTTTGACCCACTCAGATGCACAGACCAGCAGGGAAGACACCAGGAACAGCCCCAGTGCTGTGTCTGAGGTTGTGTTGCTGCTCAGGTCACACCTGTCATGGAGGAGGATGCTCTCACACGACAGCCTCCCTGGGACATGTCTTGCCGAGTTCCTGGTCCAGATGAGCAAGAGCTGCTCAAGTCCAAGCTAACAGGAGGCTTAGTCTGTGACTGTCAGACTGATACACGGAGTAGGACTTCGGCACATGGGTGCCCACTTTCCTTGTGGGTAACTTTCTGTTCTCTCGGGATATACCGAGCCTTCTCTGAAGATCCAGGACGTGGGTCTATAGTTATGACAAAGTCGACACAGAGTATCAGATACCAGTGAGTATCCAATGAATCTGTTCACATAAAGACAGCATAATTCAAGGCTGATCAATTCTTCCGGGAAGGAGTCCGCTCCTATCTGGGTAAGGTAAAACATACACAGGTATTCTTCCCGAGAATGCCAAGGCAGTGGAAGGATTAAAAAAAAAGTTTATTTCAGATGCAAGGACCATTTCTTAACAATGCTCCACTGCATACGGGGCCTTCAAGGGAAAAAAGCAACGCCCCACCTTCTCCAAGGCTTTTAGTATCTTTTTTCTCTCTTCCTCCACTCTCTCTGGCCCGAGGAGGCCTTGTACATGTCTGCAAACACGTTATCTCTGTGCATACCAGGGAGAGAGAGAGCTTGCTCACAGCTTCTCCCTGCGACTTTCTCTGAAGTGCAGAAGGAAGAAAAAAAATATCCAACTCGTTTGAGAAGGGATTTCACAGTCTTCCTAAGTGAGACCAGTTCTAGCTTTCTGTTACAAATTCTTCCAATATTGTACCTATCCCTACCTCTGACTTAGTCAGTGGTATTCCAGCTGATATCCCAAGAAATTACATTATTTTACCAGAGGGACCAGTGATGAGGATCAGTGACAGAATCTGTGTCTGGGATGCTCTACTCCTCCCTGCAAATCAAGAAAATAATTGGAAAAAAAGGGAGCAGCTGCATCTAAAAGGCCTTGGAAATAACAATGTGAAGGAAAAAAATAACAAATAAACAAAAAACTAAAATGAAATAGTCTCATGAATATTAGCAGCTCGATGCCAGCAGGCTTCCTCTGAATACCATGCCATGTTCCATGAGCTAACACAAGGGTTCAAGGCTGCTGCAGCTGCTAATGAGATAAGCCTTAAATGACGCCTTTTTGTTTCAGAATACATCAAGACCTCAATTTTGTAGGAGTGTCACCTTGCTAAAATTAGCAGATAATTAATTGATGTGTAGAACAATACCTCTGTTCCATCATGAGACCCCAGAGACTCAAGGTCAACATATTGACCCAAGGAACTGGAATTTCCTTCATTCTTCTCTAAAATCTGTTCCAAACACATCCAAAATCAACAGGAAAGCAGGCCCCTGAGAAAAATGTTGAGATAATCCATTTGCCTTTAGAATTTCATTTCAACTCTATTCCCAGTTGGAGTTTCATGTAACTGTTTGCAGCTGAACCTGGAAGTCTCTCTGTCTTTTGTAGCACTACACAGGTAATATCTTTCTGCAAGGATGAATTATTCTTGTACCCTTCCATATGAAGCTCTCTTCTGGATATATCTTATTTTCTCCTGTCTGCCATTTTAATATAGATTTTTATGCATATACTGACATGTCTTATTTACAACCTTCAGGCACTGGATTATTTTTATAAATAATGTTGAAGTTATTAGATTCACTAAAATTCTCGTGTTAAGGACCAAGTATATGATGCATATGACTCAGGCACTGTAGGAAGAGCAATACGCATTAATTTAGTAGCTCCAAAGTGACCCCAAATCATGTGGAAACATAACTTTTGCCGACTGCTTCTACACCAATCAGCTATCATGTTCCCTGTCAATTGAAAAACTACTCTCTGCTACCTCCATCATTTTGTTAAGAAGTCAAAATACAGTTTGCCCATACAGGAAGCTCACTAAAAGTTGTTTCCCCCAGCTGAATACACAAAATGTTTGATTGTAATGTCTATTGTATGTTTTTGGTAAAGCTACCCTTGTCTAGTTTAAATATTTTAATCTTCTTTTTCCTCACTCTGGAAAACTCTTAGACACTAGAGCTTAAATGGCTCCCGAGAGACTTTCCCCTGAGCAATTGTTTGAGTTCCTACTCTGATTTTCTTGTTTCTGGATGTGATTGTTCACAGGCTTGAAGAGCAAATTACTTGGACTATTTGGCTGTAGTCAAAGAAAACCTTGGACATAAGGCAGTTATCCTACATAGCCATGAAGTCACCACACTGAACTTCACATTTGGAAAACTACAAATATAGAGTACTTCTACCAAATGCATCAGTATTCAAAACTCAGCTTAGACAGGAGGGCTTTATTTAAGAATGTTTTAAATCCTGTAAAACTTATATTAACAAAAGTATTTCCCCTTCCTTAAAATGTAGGTTTTCATGATTGTTTGCTGTCATTGTTACTCATACTTTCCATCCTTATAATGTTTATATTTCACATTGATGTCATGCATGTACTCCACTGCCCTGTTTTATAGAACACTAAATCTTGCTGAGGATTTGGAGAAGCTGTACCTAAGTGGCTTGTCTGGACTGGTTTGTTGCTCTTGATATCATTTGCAATCACAGCATGCAATCAGATATCTTTTCTGGTAAAACAAAACAAAACAGAATAAAAATCCCAGGCATCCCTGACCCCACCTCAAGCAACATCATTATTTTAGTATGAAGTACAAATTGTAAATTATTTGCTTTAGGACATGTAAAGGTGCATGACATAAGATTATTGGCTGTAGTCAGTGAAGTCATGCAACAATGATTAAGAGAACACAGACAAGTAAAATTCCTAGTTATAGATGCCTTCTGCTAAGTTCAGTTGATTTATGTGGTCTGAGTTGTAAATTACAATGAAAACCAATTTGGAAAAGAACTATTAGACGTATGATTCAGACATGGGTTTTCATTTAAGAAATATGACTTTATAAAGTGTGCTCAGTCAATTGTCCTAAGGTGGTTACTCACAAAGTAAACAACTGGAGAGAAGACAGACCTTAGTAAAGGGGGAAAAAACGTCAATCATAATCTTACTTCTTCCTGTGATGATTAGGTTCAGTCCAGCTCCATCTGGTTTCTCAGCTGGAGTCCTATAATATCCTAAGGAGCACAGAATTCTCAGCTGCTTCCAGCGTGGTATGTTTTTTTTTTTCTCTTCCTGTTTTCTCTTCTTCCCTTTCTTCATCTTGTCTATTGAATGTGGTTTTTTTCAGGATAGGGTCAGCATTCACAGGACTAAGGTTGGGCTAATGCCTCCGCCATCAATGACAAAAAAAGGGAGGGATTCTCTATGGCATTTAGCCTGACAAATGCACTTATACAGAGAGATGTGTATATTTACTAAAGATGAAGTGTACTGGCTGCTTTTCTTCCCCACAGTATTTTCTGTTTTGTAAGCACCCCAAGACATTTCAGGTCTTTCTGTGTTTGAGATAGTAATTGGAAGAACAATTGAAGGGAATTGAGCACATAGTGAAGCAAAAGCAGTAGGAGGTAAACATTTCTTCAGAAGAAAATATAACACATTACAGAAATCAAGTGCTCTGCATTTAATAAGGAAAGAAAATAGACAAGAAGAAACCAAAGAAAAGGCACAATGGACACAAAAAGGGCTTATTATGACAAGAAAGCCAGAGCTTTTAACTATCGGTCTGGTGATAAACTATTACAGTATTTCCAAGGCTGTCTCCTGAAGAATGTAAATTGTGTGATAAGAGATTTGGCCCCACACAGAGATAAAGAAAGTGCAAGCAGTTATATTTCCAAAAGGACAAGAAGATAAGAAAAAACTGGGGGTCGGGAGGCAAGGGACTCGAGTTTTCATTTTGAACTCACTAGCACAGGCAAAAATACATAAAAAGAGGAACAAATGAACAAACCCTGGAGTAAAATAGACCAATAAATAGAGCTTAACTTATGCAGATGTAAAGAGAAAGCAGATCTCACACTGGGTGTTGCTTCTTTGATTTTAGTTAAAATTTAGTGCTCTGTTAATCGGATTTCACAAATATGAGGGGATTTGGCTGTCAGGAGACCCTGAGAAATATTTATCAATCAGCTGAGAAGAAAAACATCCTCCTCAAAAACTGTGGGTGTTCACAGAGGGCCTGAAAATTTTCAAGAACAATCAGAGAAAAACAGAGTGAAACTGTCTGGAGCATGGGTACGGTATCAGTCAGCTCAAACATGTTCTCTGAAGTAGAATCACAAGCTAACTACACTTTTAGAGAGAAAGGAAAAGCAGCGTTTTCTAAATGTATTGTACCTTACGAGTATTTTAACAGGGCATCAATGCAGACTTACAGTCCTCATGACCAGGCATTATTAAGAGCATTCTCAAAGAGCAAAGGGATACATTGCATGTGGGAGGGCTGTTGTGTTCTGCCTGGGGCGATGGAAACATATCTCCTTCTCTGTAAGGAATCAAGGGCTCTGCATGATGGTCTCACATTGCTATTCTAGAAGAGTTTCATCATGGAGATTGCAATTTCTAGCACACCATGTTCTTATCGAACTGCATTTAAGCCTCTTATATCTGTCAGAACACAGCACTCTCAAAGATGTAACCTCCACCCTCCACAAGCACGAAAATGGAAAGCACCCACATCCCAGGTAGTTTTAGGGGTGTTGTGCGTATTTGCTCCCATAAATGTAAATTGAAAATTCAGTTATTATTGTTGCAGGAAGTCCTCCTGGGTGTCAGGAGGTGAGCTCCCAGGCTTCCCCCAACAATGCCAGGAGGAATGCCACAACCATCCTGGCCATAGAAACAGATCATTCACATGCACCAAAAACTACAATAAGTGGGTGCAGGGCTACCTGACAGGGACCCCTGGTGTGCCATCCTCATCTCCCAGACAACCAACTTGACACTTACAGCTTTTTCCCCAACAGCCTCAGGTTTGATACCTCTGTACCCAAATCTGTTACTTCTGATATTTCTGCTTTGGTTAACACTTGTAATAAAAATGGTGAGTCTATATACTAATTGACAGCCCAGCAGGGCCTGGGTTATTCTCTGCCTTGTGGTGTTTTCTACAGCAGAAAGATGTCTGTTGCCCAGTACCTATCGTAGACCAAGCTACATACAGGCGTAGGAGCAGCATGACATGGCAGAGGCGTGGTGGTTGTCATCACACGGTGTTTCATGCTGAATGAGGCCCCTCAGGCACCCTGTGGAGAGATGCAGGCAGTTTGACAGCTGCTGTTCCAGCCCAGTGTTGTGCTTCAGCAAGTGAAAACCACTCAGCATAGGCACGTTCTAACAGACTTTAAACATTGATCACACCCCTCACAGCCTGTGCCCGATCTTAACTGTCTTATTGATTATTTTTACAATCAAAACATTCCTTTTTCTCCTTTTAGTTAAACACACACAGCTATTATGGGATAGAGCATACGTACTTCAGTTAAAAATTCTCTTTGCCCTCAGACCAAGTATTTGCCTGCTCAAGATCAAAAGAATTTCTCTTTACATCTTCTTATATCAGCAAATTTAAGTGAATGGAGTGTTGAGGTGGTAACAGGTCATCACAACCTACCATGCTGCTACATAGTCTGTACTATCATCCCCAACAGCCTGGAGCCCATCATCCATCATTTTGTTTGTATAGTTTCCTGAAGCAACCAGCAAAGAAAACCTACCGCTCAAACAAAACTTATTTTTGGTTTAAATGAAACAAGAGTCACCTGCCTCTTCCTCTTGCCTTCTCCTTCGCTTCCTCATGAAAAAATATATTTTTCATAACGCCATGAGAAAGTTTTAACATCCTTTTACTTAGGAGCATGCAATGAGAAAGAAGCACAAGGAAAAGTATGTCTTAAAGGGCAAAATCCAGATTAGTCTAGAATGCTTAAATCATATTTTCAAAGACATCAATTTACAGGATATAATTAACATTATTCATGTTTTACTGTGTGGGTTTGCATTTCTTTTCAGTGTAATAATTTTGTTTTATGTGTTCGTTGTGTCAGGGGGTTGACAGAATACCTTGTAATGGTTTTTTCTATCTCTTTAACACCTCATACACACTCCTATTCCTATCTCATTTTTAGGCAGAGTTTTAGCTGCTGAGATCCTGCAGTTCTTTACATTCTCGTGCTTTCTCCTACTCTTGCTTTTCTTCTATTTGGTGTCTGTCTTTCTCCCGTTCCTCTGCCTCTTAACCTAATTTGTAACTGACAGGGAAGGTCCAAGAAGGACAACTTGGATGTTCTGCTTGAACAACGACCTCATCTCTTAGGGGCACTGAGCTATGGGGATAAAGGGAATAACACAGCCCAGTCACTGGGTATAAGCAATGGGGGTCAAACCATCAGCCCACCCAACAGAAACAGCGGCAGAAGCACATTTCAGTTCCTTTTCCCCAAGATTGTGGTGTCTCTTCCTACATCTGAGGGTTACAAACTTCTTTTTCAGGTGTCACCATGAGCTGCAATTGCACACCCCAGCAGGAACTGCAGCTCCTGCCTCTGTGCTGGGCTGTGCCCTCTCTGAAAGACAAAGCGGATGGAGCAACACAGTCCTTGGGCTTTGGAAAATCTGACTTTAACACTGTACACAGTCTGTAACCATAAGTATATTGAACTGTGCAGAAATAAACATGTTTTTTCAGGATTTTATAAATTGACTGCATTTCTAAGCTGTTTACAAAAAGTCTTTACTCAAGTCCCTTTTGCCTACTCTTATGAAAATTTTTTTAAAAAGCAAGAAAGCTGACATTTATTTTGACCCTGAGGCTTAAGACCTTGAGGAGGGAGAAGCTGTTTTTCTAAATACAGAGCTTATTCCCGAAGAATCAAATGACACAGAACTTTGGCAAATTAACTTGACTGCACATCTTTAGAATGAGGAGAGGTCACCTCTTGGGAATCAAGCAAATGAAGCCATGGGTCAGTGAATTCACCTCTAGACAAGTAACTTGGCATTGTATTATATCTGCTGGTTTGTTGATCATCTGACCTTTCTTGAGACACTTTATTTTTATATCCCTCTTTTGTCTGAGCCCAACAGCTTGTTATTGAATAAATCACTGGAGGCTAAAGAAAGGCTTCAGCTGCTAACTCAGAAACACATTAGATGCGCCTTCTTGGATATACTATTTCCATCATATCCACCACAGACATATGAATACACATGTTGCCTGTGCCTAATCCATTTGAGGTAGCTCACTTGCTTTGGATAATCACTTCCTGCAAGCCTAGTCACACGTTTGGGAATTCCTTACACTTTTCTCACCAAGTAGCTGTGAAAAAAACCGCACAGATCTCTCATGAATTGTTTTTTTCTTCCTTAGACATACTTTTAAAATGAGAGGGTTGAGGAGCATGAATAGGGGTTACTGTGCTTTCCACCTCTAGTCTGCTGGTTTTAAATTGGAGGTCATATTTCAGGAAAGCAATTAAGCACATGTTTACCTTCCACTGTGTTTTATGTACCCTGACTGTCACCATAATACTCGTAAGATTAAGCACACGTTCAAGTGCAGGATTGCACCAGGGGACTTCATAGCCAGTATAAAGTGAAATATTTGGACTCCTGCTGGTGTTCTGGATGGACAGGCAGAGTCATTTACAAACAGAAATTACTCCTTTATTATTTTTCATTTGTGTGTATATATATGTTTGTGCAACATGATAAATATAAGTTTATTGTCATATATTCCTGAGTATCGAGATACAATCTGTCAATTTGTGGAGACTGAGAAAGGCAATTTATGCTCCTTTAGTGTCACAGTCTAAATGAGACAAATACAAAATCTGTGATGGTGAACAAAGAGGAGTTAAGGAAGGGGGTGATAAACCCCATAAAAATAACTTAGGCCATACTGCTGTCAGAATGAGTAATTGTAAACAAACAAAAGAAGGCATTTGGGTATTGCCTCTTTTTTTTTTCTTAATTATAGCTGCATGTTTATGTACCCATGCATCTTTTTTTGTATGTGTATTTCATTCAAAGGGAAATTGTCATGGTAATATAGAATCTAAATGATTTCTTATAGTTTTTTTCCTATGGCAAAACAACCACAACATTTTTCCGCCCTTTAAAAACCATGTCCATCCAAGACGCCAGATGAACTGAAATGCTTCCAATTTTCAGTAACAAAGAGAAGGAGTAAACAGGTGGCTGGGAGTGGAGGTGTAACACATAATTCTCCAAACCATTGCTGATTTTTTTTTAATGTAATAAAGCTGAATATTGTTTAGAGGAAGGTTGTTTCTCAAAAAGGAACACCATTTCTCAGCCAAGAGAAAATGAGGGAGGAGAAGAACGCTTAGTGTAAATCTGAAAAGAAGAGGTGGAGGAATGAGTGAGGAGGCAGAAGGAGGATTGAGAAAGGAGAACAGATATGTTTGAAATGATGATGCTATTCCGGTGCAAGGGACCAGCAAGAAAAGTGTCAGGAAAAAGACAGACAAAGAAAAAAAAAGAAGAGAAATGAGAGGCAGCACAACAGAGAAGAAAGAGCTGTGCAGAACGGCTGAGGAGAGATAGAGAAGCAGGGATCTATCTATCTTATCCTGTAAAAATTGTAGAGAGAGTGGAGCAAGGTGCTAAAAGTGCAACCAGAGCAGTGGGAAAAGACAATATTATAGCTGCCGAAACCTGAAAGGATGAAGAGCAAAAGATTAGCGTGTGGGGAGGAGAATGAGGTAGAAGAGATGAGACATGACCATCATTGGCTTCAATTATTTTATCAGTTTTCTGCCTAAAAAGAAGGTAGATTTTGAGGCTCATTGGGAGCAGGGAAACAGGATGGAGGCAAAGAGTCTCTGGCAGCAAGGTGAAGCAGCAATGGATCAGGACCAGGTACATCAAAAATGACACAAACTGTAGAGAAAAATACCCTTGCTCTGGCTAGGGCTGTGCTGAAACATGGTACAGAAAGTCCCCTTGCCTGAGCCTGACCTGAGAGTCAGGCTCTCCCCAGGATGTGCTGAAAATGCGATTTACTTCTGTGTTGAGGATGCTCGTGGCTTGTACACGGGCATGGTTTGGGTAATTAAATCACTGCTATCTTTGCTCTGCTGTCTTAAGAGATGGCTGTAGAGCTGCTGGGCTGTCATCTTCTGTGAACCCTAACAGGGCAGGGAAACTGTAAAAAAGAGTTACAGCTCGTGGAATATTTTTGCCTCTCCCGGGAAGGCACCTCTGGGGCCAGTATACTGAATCTGAAGCTCTTGATTAAATGAGGCCAACATAAAAATTATCCTCACTCATTTTTTTTTGAGGCAGGAAACAGCGATTTTAATAAACAATTGATTTCAGCCTCTCCAGCCCATTCAGGTAAATCTCATAACTCATTGAAAGTTATTATGTCTAAAGCCTTTAGTGCCCAGTCCTGGGCTCCTCAATACAAGGGAGACATGGAGGTACTGGAGAGAGTTTCATAAAGAGCCACTAAGATGATGGAGGGAGTGGAGCATCTCACATATGAGGAAATGTTGGGAGAGCTGGGATCATTCAACCAGAAGAGAACCCTCCCAGGGGGATCTCATCAACGTATATACATACTTAAAGGGCGAGTCCAAAGCAGACAGAGTCAGGCCCTTTGTAGTGGTGCCCAACGATAGAAGCAGAGGAAATGGACACAAAGTGAAACTTGAGAGGTTCCCTCTGAACAGCAAGAAACAGTTTTCACTGTGAGGGTGACCAAGCTCTGGCACAGGTTGCCCACAGAGGCTGTGGGGTCTCCATCCTTGGAGACACCCAAAAACCTGAACATGGTCCTGGGCAGATGGCTGTAGGCAACCATGCTTGAGTTGGGGAGGTCAGATCGGATGGATAATCTCCAGAAATCCCTTGCAACTTCAACTATGCTTTTAATAGATGTCATTAAATGAATGCTTTTATGTCATTAAATGAATATCTAATTAAATGATTGAGTTTAACCTGCACTCATTTGTATATATTATGCTTAAAGAGATATTCATCGAGAATTCTGGGTGCGTTTGCCAAGTGACAAACCACCTGACGAAAAAAGCAGGCAGTGAAAATTACCACATCACACACCAAGAAACCTTAAATCACATTTTAGCTGAAACCATCTGCATATTTTAGGTATTGGAATTTTGTTGAATTCAATCTTCATCTGTATCTCTATATGTAGATAAAAACACTGTTCATTAAAGATATTGAATCAAAAGCAAAATTCACACTAAGATTTTGAACTTGACTGTTGATTTCACAAACTCAATCAAAGAACCAATGTATCTCAGCAACTTTCAAAATCAGGAGCTCTTCCTCTGTGTTCATAAAAGACTCTGTGTAACCTTCTCCTGTAGAGAGGAATGTCTAGTCTTGCTGCCAGCTGATCTTGGTTAATCGCATTCCTGATCAGATTTACAGTTCCCAAACACTGGGGAAAATTGTAACTCACTTCCTTCCTTCAACTACAATTTAAGGAGTGTTTAGGACATTATTTTTAGAAAATGATCAAAAATTAGATAAGCAAGCACAAAAATAATTCGTGAAGAAAATTATGCTAACGTGTTTTAATATATTTTCAAGTCTATCTTATTAAAAAAAAAGAAACAAACAAAAAGCCCAAAACCAAACCCTAAAACTTTATTATTAAGCACATTGTTAAAACAATAAAGGAATAGATGAGGGGTAATGGTTCTTTTTTTTCCTAAGCTCAGTTACAGAAATCCTCCAGTCTCTGAGATTTTTACTTTTGTTTTTTTAATCTCACAGTAGTTTACTGAACTATTTCACTTTTTGTTAGTAATCTTCAAGTCTGATTTAAAAAAATAATTGCAATTCAGGTAAATGCCTAAGCCTAGTAGTTCTCATTGACATGCACCCAAGCCCCGCATGTTCCAGATATTACAACTGAGGTGGTAAAAAAGTTTCCTCTCTGAGGGGAACAACTGAATATGAGGGGAACAACTGAATATTGGTGTGTTGGGGTCTGTAAGCCAGCAGCTTTGAGTACTGGTGTGGTGGCTTGTTAGCCAGTACCTTTGATTGTGTGTAGTGGCTTGTGTGTCAGCATCCTTGATGAGTTTGTTTTGGGAATTGAGGACCTATTGACATGAACATCCCTGACCTGTGGGTCAGGACAGCCACCCCTGTCAGCAGCAACATGGCAGTGGAGGCCCATCTTCTGCCATGGCGGCGGTGACCGAGACTCCCTGTTTGTCCTCCAGTCCCTCTAGGACCCCTGAGGTTTCCCTCTGGTCCCCTTAACACCACAGTACTCTGCTTGGAAACCCTTCCAAACCCAGTATGGTGAGGGTAGGTGGTGATGCAGCAGCAGCAGATGCCTGGACACCATGGGGAGGCAGAGCGGGGCCCACAGTTTCTATGCCCTATCCTTGCTGCGGGGGGGCAGGGACTGCCCTGAGGAGACACAAATGAGGCTTCTCCTGAGGAAAGCCTCAGTGAGGGGTCAACTTCTCAAACAGCCTGGGGCTGGGGCTGTGGCTGTGCTGAGGGGAAAGTTGCCCTGCAGGCAGCGGTAAGGCCAAACAGGACACAGTCTGCTCAGGATGCTGCGCATCTGAAGGACACCATGGGATTGAGCCTATTTTTGAGCCTATTATTGTTGCAGCTTTATTAAATCACAGCCATCCTCCATCTGGCTCAGTGGCACAAGAAGAGCAGTGCTCGTAGCTTGAATCTTGGTTCTTTCTGCAGATTTGAAGTCATCAGGACTCCATTTTTCCTGCCTGTAGGAAAGACAAGAGTTTCTTTTTCGTGATAAGATCCATGCCTGGAAAGCTCCCCAGGCAGTCACCAGGCCCCAACATGACAGCAAGGATGTTTGCGGCACTCACCCCAACACCTGCCTCCCAGCCCACACCAAGCCACCACCTTACCCACAGCCCCAGAGCCCTGGATTCCAGCATGGCTCTCCTTGATGTCACCCTGCTCGCCAGGTCAGGTGTCTCTGAGAGCATGAGGAGGCCTTCGAGCACCTGGGAGGCTAGACGGTTGGAAGCTCCTCATTGATGTTGAAGTCATCATCCAAAAGGTCTTTCAAATCGTCCAACTCAAACTGCATGCCGCTGCCACTGGGGAATGGCTGTAGAAGCAAGCACAGTAGTGAGATACTGGCAGAGTCTGCAGGGCTCGTGGCAGGGGATCAAATCCTTTTCTGTTAACTTACTTCCAAGTCAGAGACTGAGCTGCTTTCTGAAGAAGAAGAGCTGGGACTACTGGGCTACCAGTTGACCCAGAGCAAGACAGCAAACGGCCATAATATGCTGCCTCTAATCTCAGGCTCTGAGAAGATGGTATGCCACATTTGCATGGCCACACTGCAAGGCAGAGCTGTGTC
Source organism: Cephalopterus ornatus (assembly GCA_013396775.1). Lineage (NCBI taxonomy): Eukaryota > Metazoa > Chordata > Aves > Passeriformes > Cotingidae > Cephalopterus > Cephalopterus ornatus. The sequence continues at coordinate 185,523 of VZRE01001667.1, forward strand.
AGCAGGGCAGCCTGGACCACAGCATGGCCTGGGCCAGCCCCACATGGCTTGGAGTGCTCAGTCTGTGTTCAAAGATTCCTGTCTTAAGGTTAGTTTTACCTATAAGGGGACTGAGGTGGTGTTCCCCGTGAGGCTGGGCTGGCTCAGCCAACTTTGGCTGCTGCAGGCAGCAGAGTCCACAACTTCCTATTCTTCTCTGTATGGTGTAACAGAGGGGATGAGCAGGGGGAGCTGCAGCGGGTCCAGTGACAGGAGAGAGCGGAGGAAGATCTGCCCTCTGCCCGGCCCCATGCCTGCTCCCTTGGCATGGCCTTTCCTCGTGACTGCTGGGTGGAGGGTGCCCAGCAGAGGAGTTGCCATACTGGAGCACATTGTGGCAGGGAAAGCCCCAGTGTCCTAGGCTGAGGAATGTGCTGGTGGACAGACAGGAAAGGTCCAGAATCCCCCTACATTGCTGCCTCCTGCCAGCCAGCTGCGCTTTGCTGCCCAAACCCTGGAACAGGATCTGGAGCCTCTCTGCTCTCTCCCTCCTCCTTAGTAGAGGCTGTGGTGGGGCTGGTGTCCAGCCCTCAGCAGTCTCAGTATCCAGGCATCACATCCACCCCCAGGACATTTTCTACCTACTGGGAAAACAGGATGCTGGAATCATTGCAGGGTACGCTGGAGGGCCTCAGCCCTGCCCAGTCCAACAGGGCCCCTCACTCACCCATCCTGTGCCAAGATCACCTGGTAGAGTTCTGCTGGAGACCTACTTTCCTCGCGAGCCCTGTCCTTCATCCAGGCCACCTAATGGGGCTCTTCTTGAGAGCTGCTTTCCTGGGGCAGTACCCTCCTCTGCCCAGGCCACCTTGGGCTTGCTGGGGAGGTCCTTTCTCCAACCTGATATAAAATGACTAAATGTAGGGAAGGGAGAAGTGGGAAGTTTTGGGGAAATAACTCAGCACTACAGGGCAACAGGGAAAGCCTTGGGCTGTGCTCAGAAGATCCTTACCAGCTCCGTGCTCCCATCCTGTCGCATCACTGTCCTGCCGGACGCTGGGGCTGGCACTACCGTGTTTTTACATAATATATTTCCAAGCTCAGCTTATTAAAAAATAAAACAAAAAAACCCCACCAAAACCTAACCAAACTTTATTATTAGGCACATTCTTCAAAAAAATAAAGGAGGGTATGAGGTGTAACATCGGGTGCTAGTGGTGTTTTCCGTAAAAGACCAAAAGACTAGGTCCTCCCTAGGAAAAAAGATACCAGCAAAAGCTGTGCAGTGCAGCATCTTATTGCATCTATATACCAAAAATACTGCGGTATTTTACCCAGCAACAAATACCAAATAATATACACCAATGGAGGCGGTAAATCTTCCTGAAGGGTAGTTGTTATTCTTTCTTTCCTAACTCTGAAGGTTTTTATGTTATCTTGGCTTGGTGCATTGTCACAGGATCACTGGATCATTTTGGTTGGAGAGATCATCTAGTCCCACTATCTCATTAAATGCAAGGCAACAGTATGAAACTCAGAACTGTAAAACTTCTGAAGAGTCCACAAAGACAGTGTAGATATACCATGAGCTGGAGAAGTTTGTCTTTCTGTGATTACACAGGTCTTGAGTGTCTTTGGCTGCACCAGCAGGTTGTCCCTGTGACATGGATAACAGGGCAGACCTGGACTCTAGTCTGTCTTGCTGTGAAATCATTCCAAAGGAGAAGAGCTGTTTGCACACAGTTCAGTTATGTGATATTAAATCAATTAACTTAGTTTGACTAAAGGCAAAAAACCCCAGAGAGTACTCCTATTTTTATGATTTCCAGTTAGTTAACTGATATTTTCAGTAGGTTTCTGTTCCGATCTGCTTAGATGTAGAGGGGAACCAGGTTCTAAAACATTCCCATAAGTGAGATTAAGGCACAAATGAGGCCAGATGCTGGATCCCAAAATGATAATTCAACTTTATTTTGTAACACAAAACAGCAGAGAGAAAGAAGGAAGATAGAAAAGTAGAAAAAGCTAAGGGTAACTGTTAAAAGCAGAGGACAGGCGTTACCACGACCATGAAGTGCCTCTGGCTTGCAAGCTATAGCAGAAATGAAGCCAACATGTGACAGAGATGCCTTTTCTCCAGGCCAAACACCCACGGCTTCCTCAGCAGCTCCTCATCAGACTTGTTCTCCAGACCCTTCTCCAACTCCATTGCTCTTCTCTGGACATGCTCCAGCACCCCAATGTCTTTCTGTAGTGAGTGGCCCAAGCATAATTGACTACAACAAAACCCACACTGTATCCCTATCTGCTGAAAATTAATATGTCTCCACTGGGTTTAACGGAACCTGTATGTCCAACTCATTACAATTCAGATCAAAAATATGATAACATCAGAATTATAATATTTTACTTTACTCATCTGACTGTGTATTTCTCCTTCCTCAGAGGTGTTACAATTTATTTAAAGCCCTCTTTAGTACATTTATTGCCCTTTTACTGACAACTATAATTCCCCATATCAGCTATCATTAATGGAAAAAAACATATATCAAGGGAGCTTCGTAATGTTGCAGTGACAACTAAAAAGGAATACTTGTAAAACTGTAGCTTGTTTCTAGATTTGTTCTTCCTGAGGAATACTTCACTGTCCCCAGGTTTCAGAATGAAAGAGAATACTTCTAAGATGATAGGAAACCTCTGCGAGATAGAGGACAGAGATGGGGCTGACCAGTTCAGGATACACCTCCTTGGGGAGAACTGGGCAATTGATATCTACAGTGAAGCTGGAGAAGGGTTTGGCAGTGAGAGTGCCGTCTTTGAGAACATGGGAAAGGTTTTTGATGGAGCCTGGCAAAAACTTGCAAGAGGAAGACAACTCAATATGTGTGTAGATGGCCAGACTGCAGGCACAGCCCCCGTCAGTCACTACAGAGCAAGGAGGGCAGATGGAGACAGTGCCCTGGCAAGGTGAGCCTGGGACAGTGTTCCTCCCTGGGTGATCATCAGGGCCTTATTGTGTATAGATATACTTCACCACCCTTGGGATTACTGTGCACTAGAAGCAGAGCTGCAGTTCGTGGTCTGAAAACAGTGTTTGCTTTATTTCATGTGCAAAGGATATGCTTCATAGTAACTAGAATTGACTGGCTCAAAATTCTTTAAACCTTCTGTTTAACAAAAAGGACCGATGAGTGTGCTCTGCCCTTTGCTTTTGTTCCTCCAAAATACGCAACAAGAGTCTGTTCCCTAGTCAAAATAACCATGGAGACTCAAATTGGCAGTCATAGCATTTGCCTTCCCTATGGGGCCCTGACTTGCCACAAAATGCCACCATTGAAACAACACAAGGCCATCCAACCTCGGAATAGCAACACAGGATTTCATACACAAAAAAATTCTAGAAATTCACTTCCAGCTGAGATCACTTCAGACCTTACCACCCTCCAAACTAAATGCACTATAGACTTCCTTGATGTTTAATATTTGCGCCGTTAGTTCTTGAGAAGAAAGCAGCACAGCACCAGAAATCTTCTCCATCCCATGCAGACAAATCCACAAATCTACCAAGGTCCTTCTCTCACAAACTGGGAATTAATTATTATACTTAGTCCTATGTTTGGGAAATGCTCACTCTGCTAGTGAAGGAGTCTGTATGAATAAGCAGACAGGCTGGAGCTAGATTGAAGCTGTTCAGAAGGTTTAAAATCTGTCTTCCTGGTGCTTTATCCTGTAGGTTGATGCTTGAACTTCATGTAGATCACAACATGGCAGCAGAGGAAACCTGCTGTGAAATTCCTGGGGTGGTAAGCTGACTGACTGTAAATAAGACATCCTTGGAGATACTTTCCCCTGATGTTTTAAATAAATTTATTTGCCTAGTTTTCACTGTTGTTTTTACCCTCACTTCTTCCTTACGGGTAGATGAGCAGGCAACTTTCTTGCTTTATGGATTTGTAAACAGAGAAATTAGACATACATATTTTTTACCACTTAGTACACACAAAGGAAATGTATATCAAGTACTACTTAAATGAGCCAAATTTAGCCTAGCTATTCTCTAATTATTTGCTTTTCTTGTTGCATGTTTCTTCCTTTTCCCCCAAATATGTTTGTTTGGGATCTATAGAAACTCCCAAAACATTGGAACAGTGTTTTTCAGAGAGCCAGGTCGTGCCAGTGCACCTGGAAAGAATGACAGACATTTACCATATAAAGTAGAGCAAGCCTTTAACAACTTCTGATTCATTTGATTTATTTGATAAATAATAAATGCTGTTCTCTGAAACTTACACTGATTGCCCTGAGCAACACACATATTCAACTGGCTGACAAAGCAAAACCTCTATTTTACCAAGGACAGATTTTCTCTCGCTGCTTTCCCCGTGGCAGCATCCTCTCTGAAACACAAGGCCATCAGTACATAACTGTGGGCATGCTTACTGTGACATCCAATAATCCTTATAGCATCTGTAGGGAGACAAAATTCATGACAGATGAGATACAAGGTATAGTAGAAGAAATAGTCTCTTTCCTAGTTTGGAAACTATCCTGGAGCCTGCATTTTCCAGACAGGAGACCAGAAAATCCATTGTATTTTGAGTATATTTTGTATGCTTCTTTCCTGTTTTATTCCTTCTCAGCCACTCATGCTAGAGGCAATATTGATGAGGCAACTCAGTTTTAAAAAGCAGAAAATGAAAAAACTTATTTTAGGCAATAAGTTCTTCTGGGCAGGACTGTCTGACTCTTTGTATGTTATTCTAGTGCTCAGCACCATGACAGGGCACACTGAGTGAGGTCTCAAAACTTTCCTGCAAATGATTATGTCAAAAATAATCCCATCATAGGACATCACAAGATGATGCTAATCAGATATTCAAAGTAAAATGATACTTCTTTTCCCCCAGGACAGAAAAGACAGAAATATGCTACTGGTGTAACAGAAGGACAGGATCTCTTTAGCCTCTTTATAAGAGGGTTTCAAATCAAGGTAACCTTGCAACACCTGACATACAGAAATTGCTAGGCTGTGTGCTGCTATTCAGAAGTCATCACCATGGATTGAAATTTTCTAGTTTTATTTTCATCTTCATCCCTAATTGTGTACTCCTGGCTACCAACAGTCTATCAGCAAACACTTTCAGTCCTTGAATCTTGTTAATTTTTGGAGCTCTGGACATGCAGTACATGGGTGTAGCTGGGCTTTAATGGCTCTGGGTGGTTTTGTTTTCATGTCACTAGAAAGACTGCCCTTATAAAAGATGTATGACCTCAGCTCTTGAGGCATTTTCTGGAGATGGAGTAAAATGGATAATCCATAGCAGGACCCGTAGTGTACTAGGTATTTGGTTGCTTGAGATGCTGAAGCATGAAGCTCTGGGAGAAAAGTTCTGCGGTTCAGACTTCAAGAAAAGGGGCAGAAGGTAGATATGTTCCTTAACCGGGCAAACCTTTGTTCCACTAAGCATTTAGGATGGCATATAGAAATCTTCTTAACTGTGGTAGTCTGCTCAGTGTGCAAAGATTTGAAAGTTTTGTTAATAAGAAAGCATTTTAATTGTTTTCTGGGGTAATTCCTTTGTGCAAACATGAGGAAAGACAGGTTTTATGAAAATGTGTATTTCACATATACAAAAAAAATAATGAAAGAGCCTCTTTAAGGTGCAAAGTTGAGCATATAAGAATCAAGAAGTACCAGAATTAAAGTTACTTATGGGCAATTAATTTAATTCCTTTGAGTCTACAAATTCTGTTAGTCTTTAATTTCATTATATCACGTTTCTTTCTTTCTTTCTTTCTTCTTTGGTGTTTCTTTCCATGCCAACCCCATTTAATGAGAAAATATAACAGATTGTCATGTTATTTTGTTATTGTTATATATTTTGTCTGCTGTCATTCAATGTATGACCCTTATTTACTGCACATTCTTTTAATTCTTCTAAGAATTTTCTCATTAACTTTTCTAAAACATTCATCTTTTGAATAGCTAAGTGCTTCATAAATCATTTATTTTCATAATACTTGTGGTAATAGAACGTAAATGAGATGAGATCTTATAGATGGAAAAGGAAGCACACATTAAAAACACTTTTCAGCTGCTTGGCAGGCAATTCCTACAACAGGAATTTTTGCATATTTACCATTATATGTCACTTTACATATATACATATAGTTAGGCAGGACTCCTCTGGTGGTCATGTAGTAAATGAAATAGAAACCGGTTTTTTTTTTGGTGAATTCTGAGTGATTCATTAACATCAATGTAGAAGAAGCAAACAAGTTCAGTGGAGGAGCATGTATGTCATAACCTCATGATATCTTTTCTCTTTTTACAACCTTTTTCCTGATTTCCAGTGATTGATTGTCCAATATGTGTGACAAAAGAGAGAAATCCAGACATTAAATCATGTCTTCATTACATGGCCTTAAAAGTAAAAATGTCACAGTAACAAAGCTGGTCTTTTCTTTGTGAATCAGCCCTAGAGGGAACTGCAACAAGATACTTTGCCTGAAAAATGGCAATCCTCTGGAATGACCTTCTGGTGAAGAACACTGTACTCTTGCAGATTCCTTTACCCATTCAAAAAGGAACATTTTGGTTCACCAGTCTGTATCATGCTCTCGTCCTTATTCATCTTTGCCATCTTTCCTGTAGTTCTAGATTCCATAAATGCTAAGCCTGCTTTGGACTTTTCGTATTGGTTCAAATCTCTGTGCCTTTTCCCTGCTAAGCTCAAGTCAGGGTCTGCCTCCTTGCCTTTCTATCTCCCTTGCTAGATTCTTAGCTCAAATTTTCTTTTCTCTAACTTTGCCTAAATCTTGTTCCCACTTCTCTATTCAAGTTGCCTCCTACTATCCCATCAACAAATCCCAGCCTAAGTCTCCAACACCAGGTTTGTTCAATCTCAGTGACTCTGCCTTTGTAATGCATTTGTTTGTATCCTTCCCTGGATTTCCAAGGGGAAATATTCCTGTAAAGTATGTGTAAAAGAGAAACATTGGTTTTAGGATTTGCCAGGTATACTGCAACTTGGGACAGTTGGTCTATTTACGTGGCTTTTAAAGTATTACTTTTTTTTTAAACTACACTCTACATGTGTAGGTTAATTTTAAAAGAGTAAGGATTCTTTATTTAGTGTTCTGTACTTACCTCAAATTCACATTTGTCATGAATTTATATCAACTGTCCTGACTGCCCTTATATGTAAAACAAACCTTAAGAGAGGAATCTTTGAACACAGACTTAGTTGGTGCCCTTGAGTCATCTTAAACACTTTGTGTTCGCTAGCTTAACTCTTGACTTTTTTACACCCTGAATAGGATATGATACAAATTAAAACCACAATGCCTGACTGCAATGAGAAAGTAGAGAGGGTCAGAGATATCATTAATATGGAGGGGAATATCAATCAATGCATATTTTCCTTCTGCAGCATTTTCATGGAAAGCTATTGATAGTACTGTATATCCTGTTGATTTTGGAATTTTCTCTGTGGAATTCATCAGACTCAGAGCAATGGCTTAAAATCACCCCATCTACTCATACTGTCCATTATTATCTTCTTATCATTGTTTTTGCTGTCCAGCCAGTTATTGTGCAATTTGACTACTGAGTAAAACCTAGGATAATTAAAAAGTGTAGGAGCAGACACAGGATAATGCAGGAAAGACAAAAATCTGAGGAGCAAGGAGTCATTTTATACAAGATGCAAATTACAAGATACAGTATTTTTTCTCCCTCTTGTCATATGATTCCTTACATGTTCCAGCATATCTCCTGTTCCTTCTTTGGATATCCCTCTTTATTCATTCCACGCATGACAAAAGGAATTGCCCATCCATTTCCAAGAGATAAATTGTCCAGTAAAGCTGGAAGCAAGGGCGAGGACTTCTCACAGCAACACTGTCATTTGCAGTACCCCAGACTGCTGCTGACTGTGAGGACACCAGTGTCACATCCCACGAAGAAAAGATTGCAGAAGTCACGTGTGCCCTCACACCCCTTGGAGGGTTCAGCACCAGGGACAGTGCCCGAGCCCCCTCCCCCTTGGGAACAGTTATATGTGTGTGTGTGTTTATATATATATGTCATACACATATATTTGCAAAATATGTCAGAAATGTAAAGAAAATATGTTTGAAATAAGACTGGATTAAAAGTATTCTAGGAATCTTAAATGTCTTTTACTTGTCGTTTCTGCACTTCAGTGGGACACAGGCAATATTCTCCTGGTAAGGGTTTTCTCGTTTCCTTCTTACAAGAAAGAATAATGAAAACTACAGAAATAATAGATATCAGTTAAATCCCAGACCATACTGAGTTGAGGGATGGGCAAAGAGACAAGACCTGAACAGAGAAGATAGGATAGTTGGATGCCTTTGCATTTTGGAAGCAGGTGTTTCTCATAATTTTGAGACTTTTTTACATGCCAGGAAGCAGTTTTCCCCCTTTGGTAGTAAAGTATGAGAGGAAGGAAGAGAGTCCGAATCACAGATGTGGATCAAAGAGATATAGTCTGAAGTGTCTATCAAAGTCATTAAATATTTGTCTTCTATAGGGAGCACAACAGTGGAATAATTGTTATGCTGGGACACCAGGAGGAGCTGAGTGAAGGCTTGTTCCTGGGGGAAGTCTTCAAGCTTTTCCACACAAAGACTGTGGTACCCTGTAATGACTTTACTCAAACCATTGATCTTAAAAGTGCAGCAGAAATGCAACCAGGGTTCTGCACTGTGCACTTACTGTCAAGGCAAAACATAGCTGTGAATTGATGACAAACCATTTTGATAATGACTCACTAACCTTCCTCTCCCATTCCTAACCCAGACTGCCATTTCTTAGAAGCAAAAGCACTTGAAATTGGTTTCTAGCGGTGGCCCATGGTTACTTTCAGCTAATCTGAGGCTCCTCTGCTGTTGAGGAGGGAGTCCCATCCTCATCACCTTCTCTCCTTGGGTTCATGCGTCAGAGCAATCAGCCAAACTTGTGTTTTTCCAGCCCTTCTCAGACACCTTATTTAATTTCACCTCATTTGACCTTATTCACACAATGTTGATACGAGGAAGGCTCAGGCATAATGCAGCAAATAAGATTTGTGTCCTATGAACTGTCACATAAGCAAGTTAAAGTCATTGCTTTTGAATCTGGGGCACAGGTGGCACATTTAAGCTGTCTGGGTGACATGGCTTTGCTTTATGTCTGTCATTCATGAGCAGTGTTGTCAGAGTGAGGGAATTTGGAAAACTAGCTATAAAAATATAATATCAATATACAAAAGCAGGTGACTCTGCAGTGTTATACACACTGGGCTGGATCGTGAAGGTTCTCCTTCAGTAAGGGGGAATGGGGGGAAGAAAGGGGATAACCAGAGAATTTTTGAAATAAACAGGTTCTTTTACACTTTCCTGGATTTTCTGAAGAGAAAAGACGAATGGTTTCTTCCCTCCAGCTCTTCCTGGGCATGCACTGCTCCTTACTGAAGCTGTAAGCCAGCAGCTCAGTAGGCAGTCACTTGCCTGTGCAGAGAGGAGCATCTTGTCACAGCCTGATGCTTGAAGTCCTTCCATGTGGCTGGAATTTTTTTTTAGAAATAAGTCAAGACGAAGAAAAATGCTGGAAGTGCAAATATTTCTGATTATCCCAGACTTTGCTTTATCATATCAATTTTGTGTCATTTTCTCATCTGAATGATCTCTTTCAAACAGCATCAGACCTGGGCACAACAAGAAAATACAGCAAAATAACTACTTTTCCCCTGTCATAGTGTCTGCTGGTCTAAGATATTCAGTCTCCCGAAGAAGGTCTTAGAATGGTAATTTTGAAAATGCACATCTGGCTATCTTTAGATAAGGGTAATGAATATAAAAGCTTCATAATTATGTACTTTCCCTAACTCAGGTGTCAGGATGTGTAAAGGTAATAACATCACAAAAAAAAAAAAAAAGGCATGAAAACCTACAAACACCATCAAATAGATTATAAATTTACATTAACACTGCCATGTGCTTCTATTCTTGCTTCCAAACACTCACTAGCTGCACAACCAACAAATTTGCTAGTTATGGTAAGGGAATGAGGGTCTGATTCACTCCTTATTTTTGAGTAAAGTTTCCTGAAATCAGTCAGCCCACTCTGAATCGGTCCTGCAAGGTTAGAACTATAAAATTTCCTTTAGGCAAAGCGTTGTTCTAAAGGGGATACATGTCTTTGTGGCATATATACGTGCACACAGCTACACTGGAATAGTCTGCCTTTTAGAGGATCTCAGGAGCATTATCTCAGACACAGGGACACCAAACTGCTCTGTACAAAATGCTCAGATTATGCTCACAGAACTCCAGAGCTCAAGTCCAGAGTCATGTTTGACACCATCACAGTTCCATGCTCAAACATAGGCTGAGCTCCTGAATATCTTGGGGCAGGAAAACTTGGGCCCAGCACTTGCCCTTTGAACTCAGCGTTTCCTAAGCAGATCCTGAGTGTCTCACACTGAGGAATGAAGAGGCAAATAGCCAGTAAGGTGATGGAAATGGCCAAGTACCTTGGACTTCTCATGTTTGAGCTAATACTTAAGGAGTGTCCTTATCCTTTAGTACAAGTATAACCTCAGAGCTAGTTGGCATAGACCAGCCTGCCAAGGCCATACATCCCATTTCTGAATGCTGTCTTGTTAGAAATAGGCAATTACAAGTCTGGGAATTTAGTAGGGAGCCACAATCATTTAGAAGTTATAAAGAGTCTTCTAAAAACTATATCAAAGCAACAAAAGACCTGCAAATATTTTACCTTGCCTCATCATGGCTAGGCTTCTCAAACAAAGATTTGCCTAAATAATAATTAAAGGGAAGTGTGATATTTTACAGTAAATTGTAGAGAATAAAAAGCATTTTATCCATCTCAGGTTTTACATTAATTTTCATCTACACAGGTCCTTTACAACACCTGTGTCCCAAACATAGCACAAGGAAAACAATTAAGTATTCTTCCTGAAAAAAAAGAAGCAAAACCAACCCAAGGAGACTGCTTTTGGTCTCTTCCAGTAGGTGACAGCTAAAAGCAAGAGGAAGAAGCAGAACCTATTGTCAGGTCTGGTCTCAGGAAGCAGAGAAAGGAGGACAGCTATGGAAAAAGATTTGTCTTCGAGAAGCTGTAGCTGGAGGGTGTACGTACAGCACTGGAATCTGGCAGGACTGTATCCCTCTCTCCTAGGAACTTTGAAGTTACCTGCATCTGTAGCAGGCAAGAGGGTACTAAATTGGTTTGAGTTCAGTCTGCCAATTTTGGACACTCCAGCTGTGTCATCCTCTTACTGTTCCAATGGTAGGCAATGAGGGGAATAACATCTTGTATTCAGTTAGATAGGGGATATTAATGTTCATTGACAAACTCTTCCTGGCTAACTCAGTGGATACCCCAGAGCTGGCTACAGGGTTCTTCCTTGGAGACTTTAGTAATTAAGCTATGAATCCTGAAAAAAAACAATAGCTTTAGACACCTGAGAAAATTAACTTGGGTTCACTTGCCAAAAGCCATAAAAAGGATTATTCTGTTCACGTTCTCACTGTCATCACATTTTTTGAACATTTTTTCTGTTCTCTGTACACAGGCATCCAGTATTTGAGATACCTTCAGGTATCCCACCTGGCCTCCAGCTGCAGTTTTGGAAAGGCAGGATTCTGCCATGTGCACTCTGTCATATTAACCCTGAATGGATTATTTGGATACCAGGTCCATAGGATCACCCAGATTGCTGGTTGGATTTTATTGCACTGCAGTGCATATACTGCTTAAGAGTGCACCGACCTTCTCTGTAGGTGCTTTGGGAGTTCACACCTTTGAAAAGGGAATCCAATCCCTTTGAAATGTTTGTGTCTTAATGCACCTGCTGCTCAGACCCAGACAGCCATTGCCTCTGGATCCTTGCTGGAATGACTTTCATGAAAGAAGAAAGAAGAAATGCCCAGGGCTAAAGGAGTTAATGGGCATGACCTATGAAGTTACTTCAAATGCTCCTTTTTCTCAGATTTTGGGATTACACTTACAAAGTCTCAGAGGAAGGGACTAGATCATTCTTACTCAAGTAAGTAAAAAGCACAAACACTGTTAGTCAAAACCGAAATAACAGAATGAAGGTTGTGACACAGCAAGAGCTTAAAATGCTGTATAATAATAAACTCTCTATACAAGGATCCCTATTGTCACAGATCTATTAACTTCTGCACAATAGTCCCACTTTATGGGATGATATGACATTTAAAATTCAGTATATTTAGCCTTGAATGGAAAAGTGTGGGGCTTTTGTCCCCCCACAGGATCCAGACAGTAAAGACATTACACATTTCAGCACTGCAGAATTATAGCATGCTGCACACACGTATTAATTCACAACACTTTATCAAGTGTAAAGCCATTTCAGTTGTCAATAGTTCATAAGAAAAAAAAAAGAGAAAGTAGTGATCTTGAGATAAAATAAACACTGCCAGAGCAAATTGTTAAGAACTCTTTAAAATGTTTAGCAATCTTGCAGACACAATCAAGAACCTGTGACCAGATATTTGTTTCAAAATGGCCTTCATGTAGCAGAAAATGAGTGTGCAAAGAGAGTTCATGAAGAGATTTACTCCTGCTGCTTTGAGCAATATGTCCAAAATCGAAATACTCAAAAAATATTGTCAGCTGCCGATGACAGAAAACAACCATGGCAGTTACAGCAAAACCATATAGATTCTGTTTGCTTTGTGGCTTAACTAGATACACTAACTTCAGTACACTAGGATCATGATGAGATTTGGACTTTTGTATCTAATGAGCATAATAATCTGTAAACTGGAAGTAATAGCCAAGCATTTAGTAGGCAAGTAACTTTTAAGTATATAATATCTACTATTACTTTGGTCTCTTACGAGTATTGAGGCCATGTTGCTGCA
>VZRE01001668.1:8434-47026 GCA_013396775.1 Cephalopterus ornatus
CAGGAAAGTTCCACAACAGCTTCCAGTAGGTCATGCAAATCAAAGCAACTATGAGTTGATCACCACGTCAGATCCATAATTCAGAGTCAGAAACTATAAGAATAGCAACTGTTTGGAGCACAATTATCAGTTACTACGACATTTGGCATGGTACTATTCCTTGGACAGGAACCTGTACGCTGAAGCAGAGGAAGAGAGTTCTGATCTTTGTTCCAAAGAGCAAATTTCTTTGGAAAAGAAAAGAAAAAAATTGACTAGGCCAAATAAAAATGGAAGAGAAGCCAACAACCCTCTCTTTTTTCCCTAAAATAAATAACTTTGCTTGGGAGGCAACAGTGGAGGTCATCTGAATTGGCCCTTTGCTCAAAGCAGTGTCAATGTAAACCTGGTTCTACATTGCAACCTGCTGTTCAAGGCTGTTTCCAGCGGAGTTTTGAATAGCTCTGAGTGTGGAGACATTACAACTCCTCTGGTTAGCCTGTAGCAGTGTTTGACTGCTCCAATTTAGACATGTTTATAATGTATGGTATCAAAAGTTCATGCGAGGGTTGCAGTAGTACTTAACTGTCTTGAGAACCAGTCTCAGAAAGTCTTTTGATCCTGTCTATGAGGTGATGAAATACAGCATGGTAAGCAAATAATTGCATTTTAGTGGTAATGGGATGAATTTTCTCGGAGTTTTTTCAGTATAGGGACTGTGAACAGAGTTGAGACTAAGTACATGAGGAAAAAAGGAAGCACCAGCATTACTTAAATAAATGCTTCTCTGATCTGCTTTTAAAATTGTTTTTGTTAACTTGATTAACTACAGAATGTTAATGACCAATGTTTAGGCACTTGACAGCTATTTGTATAGATTTTGGTTCTAGCCACTTTGTTTATTACCGCTAAATCCTAGCAAAGAATATAGACATGTGATCTTCTTTCATAACATTATTTTCCCATGTAAACAGTTGCTGTCATTTTTTAGGAATAATACTTCATTGTGAGTGGGTAAAGAAGAATGTTCAGGCACATACATATGCTCATTTCTTTGGGATAAGTTATAAACCTCACCATTGTAAACATTCTGAGATGCCTAATTTCAATTCACAGAAAGGCAACTGAAATGATTATTTTTATATATGTAACCCTGCTGAAAACTAGTTCCAAGAAAGCAGAAACAATAGCAGAGTTCAGATATTACAAAATTGTATTCACCGCAGTATTATATTAGTTTTGAAGTTAATTCCATTTAAATGCTAACACTTTTAAAAATAATAAATTGAGGAGAGAAAAGTATTACTAGCTTCTTTATTGCCTTTAATCATACATCTAACCTAAAAGTGGTTTCAAATAGGCATTAAAGCACAGATTGCAAAGCTAAGTGTTTTGCAATAAAGCCATAAACTTTTAGCTCACAAATGGGAAATGTTAGAAGCAGCAAGTAATCTGACAGTTGCCATTGCCATTGAGTGAAGATGAGCTGCCAGCTGGATACAGCAGTGGGCAAACAGGAACTGAGATGTCTCCTGGTCACAGATGAATGGTAATCCACTTGGCTATGTGGTTTTCTCTGGATGTGTGCAATTTATTTGCACAAAGCGGAACGAAGGAGAGGCTTAGAGAAAATACAACGTGGAATATAAAAAAGTCTAAGCAGTTGCCAAATTGTTGTTCATATGTGGAAGAGGGTCTCCTGTGTCCTACCTGAAAAAATGCCTGGCACTGTTGAATCTGTTAATCCCTAAACTTTGCTGCTGGTTAGCTGAACTGCTAACACCTGTTCCACAAGTTGCTGTGGAGAAGATCCCTGCTGTAAACAGTTAGCACTGCTCAGAATGCTGAGTGAAGCAGCTGATTCTGTAGAATGAACATTTTAGTTGGAAGGGACATACAGCAATCATCTTGTCTGATCACTCCAGGGCTGACCAAAAGTTAAAGCATGTTTTTAAAGGCATTCCCCAAGTGCCACAAATATTGACAGGTTTGAACCATCAACCACCTCTCTAGGAAGCTGTTTGACCACCCTATCATAAAGAAATACTTCCTAATATCCAGTTTGAGGCTCCTCTGGTGCAGCTTTGAACCATTCTCATGTGTCCTATCACTGGATAACAAGGAGAAAAGCTCAGCACCTCCCTCTCCACTTCTCCTCAGAAAGCTGCAGAGAGCAATGAGGTCTCCTCTCAGCTTCCTTTTCTCCAAACTAGACAAGCCCAAAGTCCCTAGCCACTTCTCATAGGACATGCCTTCTAGCCCTTTCACCAGCTTCTAGCCCTTTCACCAGCATTCAACTACCTGAATATTCTTATTAAATTATGGGGCCTGGAACTGTACACAGTACTAATCTAATCATATTGGGTAGTGTCCCTGAAAGCCTTACAATAATTTCTACATTTTTAATTTATTAATTCCACAAATTACTGATTAAATACTCCTAGGAATTAGTGCAATGATGTCAGCTGCCTGGTCAGAAATTACAAACTAAACAAGACCTTTTGATATGATTTAAAATTCAACTTTTGGCTTATTGTTTCAAATTAAAATCTTACCCATTCAGCCTATCATGTGCAAAAAACGAAAAGAGTTGGCTAATGTGCTAGCCCAGTTTCTAGATACTCTTTCCCTTCCCTCAGGAATAAACCTGAGTTTGATATCACTGCTTTTATTACAAGGTCTAGCTGGTTGTCATTCTCCAGCTGTTCCCAGCTTGAAGAGTCATAAGCTGTCAATTGACTTGGAAGCATTTTTCTTCAACACATGTTACTCTTCTTCAAGTCTGAAATTTTCAATATTCTCCTGCCAGGCAAAGGTAGCTGTAAGACAGGGAAAAAAGCATGACTTTTAGAGAGTTGATGTTGTGCTGTAATTTTTTTGAAGATGTTCCTGAAGAGCAATCATTAGAAATGAACAAGTATAATACATTTTAACCCTACAAACTGTTAGTTTCTCTGGTATCTTTTTTTCAGAATAGCCTTTAAATTACAAGATGGCTCTAGTTTGGCAAGAGTTAGTCTCAGGCTGGTAAAGGGGAAAAGGGGAACCAGTTGCCTAAACAGAGATGTCTAGTATTAATTTAGGTAGTTGTGTAAGATATCCCTTCAGGTCCCCAGTTGCAACTCCAAAAGGAAGCAGATCCCGGTAAGTCTTATGTCCTATCTGTCATAACCACCACATCATCCATCAGATGTTGAGTGTAACTGTTGGAGTCTCAAATGACTGCGAGTGTTTAGGCAGCTGATTAATGCACTAAGACACCCAAGTTCAAGCAGTGGGATCTAGTGAGCTATTTTACTCATCCTAACAAACATACCTGACTTTGGTCAGCTGAACATCACTCCGGGGTACGCTAGACTAGCCCCTGACTGGAGTGGAAATGCAAACACATTGCCCATACCTGGATACTGATCTTCCAAACGCCTGACGAAATATTTGAATCTGGAACTAAAGTCTGCCTTTAGGAACTAAGGCACACTGATAGCGAGGCTTACATGCATGGAGTGTCTCCCTGGTGACTGCAATCACTTTGGGTGGGTTCCCTGTTCCCCATCCTTTGAATAGGTTTGCACACATCTTATTCCTGCTTTCACTGCTGGTTGTGTCAACAAACACACACAGAGCCCCAACAGACTTCCACGTCTGACCTAATCTGACACTTCCACTTTTGCTAGTTCAACAGCTAAAAATCCTGTGATTCTTGAGACAAAGTTACCTTTGTGAACTAAAGAACCTGTTCCACCAATAGTAACAGAAGAAAAGGCTTGAGTAAAGCCTATGAAAGCAACTGAACTTTATTTCACATTCATAGCAGTTTTTCAATGTTGATGCGTTTTCAAGAAGTGATATGTCTGAAATGACAGTACCTCTACATGAATCAGTTCTGCAGAGTGCACTTAGCAGTGAAGTAATACCTCACAGCCTGAGCTAATTAATCCCCAGTCCAGCCTCTTCACCTCTCTATTCCTTCTACTCGTTCTGAGGCTCATCTGCTGTGCCAAACTCCTTCAGCTAACCATACTGTTAGAAAATTAACACTGCAATAAAATATGAGTATCTTTATGCTAAATTAGGGAGCTGACTCTGCTGAGCAAAATAGCCACTCAGCACCTGAGCCACTGCAGTGTGTGGAGGGGAGTGGGGTCCTGTGACGTGCATTGAGGAAGGGCAGGAAGGTGGTGAAGTAGGACATCAGGTAGGATGCTATGTGCTGCCTCTCCTCGGAGACTCCACTAGATACTTTTTATTCTAGTTAATTTTAGTCAGGTACTAATAGGTAACATGCGCGCTGCAGTTTTTCATGTAAAAATTACTCATTCTTTATCCCAGCACTAAGATTCCTGTTATGATTCCCTTTGTTGTCAAGCTGTTCCTTGGAAAATCTGTCCTTGATTGTGCACACTTACTGGAAGTGATAAAATAAGCACATACAGGAGAAAAGAAATGCTGGTAATTTAAATGTCGTAGTAAATGCTATTTCATGTTAAAGACGGTGAAGCAATAGGATGGCAGCTTTCTGTAGCGTGAGAAAAGAAAGCAAGTAATTTATTTGCAATTAATAAATGCAAGAACACAATAATTTTCCTTTTAGTTTTTCATATTTATCTATTTTATTTCTATGTGGGAACATAATTAAGCCAAAATTGTTTATTTAAAATGTGAACAAAAATGGAAGAACTTTTCCATTAGTCTCTCTGCCTTCTCTTTGTTTCCTTTTTCTTATTTTAAATATTACCTTTTAAGAGCCCAGCTCAAAGCTTACTTATATTATAAAGTCTCTGATTGTGTTGTTACGCTGAACTTACTATTCGTCTAATAGAGCACAGGCTTGTACCCATTTAAGGATTTCTTACTGCAGGATAATTAAATTACCTACTAGACTGATATAACTTGACAGGTCATAAATTGTGTCTACAAAGGTTGTTCCAACCCCCCTCCCCCTGATTTATATTCACATAGCTTTAAAAGCAAAACTTTGTGGATTAGATTGCTATTATTCAAATGAACAGTGCCTCATTCAATCAGAAATCTTGTGGAGTGGGGTATTGGTGTAACTTTTTCAGTGTGTAGTACAGCAACAAAAGCAGTTTCTCACACTTTAAGAGACACAGTTGCAAACTGCTTTTATTAATATTGGATCAAACATTCACCAAACACTTGTTTTCTCCTCATCAACACAAAACACATCTATTTCATACAGAGATTCTGTGATTTAAACTGAGCAATCTGCATCATATTAATGCTTTTAGCACAATCTCTGCTAAAATTGAATCTGAAATGATTTCACACATAGAAAAGGAAAGTCTGTACCTATTATTTAAAAAAACCCAACAGCAACCAACAGTAGCAACAAAGCACAACAGGAAAAATCCCCTAGAGAGCCAGTTCTACTCTGTGCTTCAGCTGTGACAGAAATATAAATCAGCATCTTCCGTGGGATGTATTTTTGGGTATATTCTCTTTAGCTAGGAATAGCAGAAAACTCTGTTTATCTTCTCTGTGATTGCTATTCAAAGATGCAGCTAAAATCCTGTGCAAATGAGACATGAAACCAGAGTACGGATCCTGGCTTTTTTCCTACCAGCAACTTTAAATGAAGCAGGCATTAAGCATAGTGATGGAGTATTTCACAAAGATGTCTTAGATTTTCTGGGAAACCGCTTTCCTTCTCATGTGTTGCAAATGTCCAGCATTACCATCAATAGCAATCGTAGAAGAAGAATTCCTGGAAAAAAATAAATGCAAGCATGTTGCACAGCAGTGGAGTTAACGAAAAGGGATGAAGCATCTGGTGCATTTTTTTTGTTTGGGTTTTTTTTTGGGGGGGTGGAGGTGGGCATAGGGTGGGGGAGGTGTGATGATTTGCTTGATTTTCTTTCCTTTTAAATTATATAAAGGAATTGTGGTCAGTTGCCTGATCCAGTAGAATAGAAACACACATGCACATGTCAGAATATGTGAGTACAAAACTTTGCTGACAAACCAAGTTGTGTCTATGCCAGCAGCAGGACCTGCTGATGTTATCACTATGGTGATGCTGTATCTGTTCTGATATCCCCAGCTTCTTCTTGGAGAACTGGTGAAGGTGTTTGGCACTTCTGCCCTGGATGAGTGTGAGCTTAACAAGTCTTTTCAACCCAGCATGTTCTGGGAAACATGATCCTGCAGGTAGTCTTAAATCCTATTTTCACTTGGATCTAGTAAAATCCCCTGCATTGAAATAGAAACATTCAGTTTTGTGGGATTTTTTCGTGTGTTTTTGTTTGTTTGTATATTTATTTTTTCCCAAACACATTCCGATAACATCGCAGCACTGAAGACATCACCTTGGATGAGTTTTTGTCCCT
The DNA here is from genome assembly GCA_013396775.1 of Cephalopterus ornatus. NCBI lineage: Eukaryota > Metazoa > Chordata > Aves > Passeriformes > Cotingidae > Cephalopterus > Cephalopterus ornatus. The sequence continues at coordinate 14,761 of VZRE01001668.1, forward strand.
TCATTTAAATCAAATTTATGTAAATGTGCTACTGAAATTATCTGTTACTACCTCACAGCATGTGGTTTGGAGGATGTTCACAGAATCAAACAAAAGCTACTGGAAGTGAGAAACAAAATTGTTGAATCTCACAGGACTATGCTTCAGGAAAGATAATTTTCCTATGATATTATTTCAGTTCTAAAAGATGCCTCCCTCCTTTACTGTGATTAACTACAGAATAAATTTTAAAAGTTGATCTGTTCAAAGAAAGATTCTTTGATCTATTTGACATGTAATGAGACTGTTCAGATGCAGATGTTTTCAGACTATTGTAAATATGTTTGGAGTATCAGTCAAGCCAAGTACTTCCTTCCTCTCAGGAATTTACTTCAGCAATCTTTTCCAAACAGCTTATTGCTTTTTAAATTATATGACATATTTCATAGAAGTCTATAGCCAATTTTATTATTCCCTATGATTTACTTGATGTGTAATTCAATTTCATTAATAGATGCAGCAGGAAACCTGAAATTCTCAAGAAAATAAAATTTCATTAAAAAAAAATTCTAGAGAAATTTGGTAGCAGCCAATAAATCTAAATCTCAATCACAGAACAGAAACAATGTGAGAAGCAAACTATTTTTTCTTATTTTGCTGAAGTCCAGGTCTGAGAGATACAGTTTCTTTTCTGTGTATTCATTTTTTCAGTGCCTTGGTCCACTGCTCTCCCAGAGCTTCAGCTGCTGATTGCCAACATTGAATGAATCCTCATTCAATATATTTACCATGATCAAGATTAACCTTTCTCCGATGAATTCACCATTCCAACATTCTGTTTAGCTCAACAACATTTTCTTAATTATTTTTTACCCTTCATTTGCTTCAGGCTCCCCATGCCAATGCCTCCTCCTTCTGCTCATGAGAAGAGTAAGTTATTGTACCTACCCACTGCACCCAGTGAATAAATAAAAAACTAAGTTTTGTGGCAGTAGCTCGGTGATACATAGAACCTAATTGGTGCTGCCGACGTCTGTGAAGATTAAGACTGCTCAACTCCTTTGCTGCAAACAATACTCCATAGTACTACTGATTATACCATTTGCTTCTCCCATTTTGTTTGCTTGTGATGGAAGACAGACAAATAGCTGTAAATTTAAGGACTGAAGATGGAGAATCTCACCACCGCATTGTTTTTATTGTCTAGGCTTATTTATATGGCAATTTATGTTCAATTTATGTTCTCTGAATAAATTTGTATTATCTGAAGTACACCCCAGTGTTAGTTCTGATTTCAGTGGAGATACATCATCAAGGAAGATGACAAAAAAAGTCACATCATAGTGAGTCTTTTGTTGCAAGGCTGCTCAGTGTTTACTGCGAATGCATGGTTTGTCTCTGAATGTATCCAGAAGCTGCCGGTGTTAAAATATTGCCATTTACAGACATACTAGCACTGATATATATCAGTTATATATCTAAAAATAATTTGGGGAAATGGAGAGAGAGATCAAAGAGAGAGAATGAGATGATAATGTTAGAGAAACAATGAAGATAAGAACCAGGGAATTTTGGATCACTCTGCTGTGCAGTCTGGCAGATTTAATGCCTCAGCACAGGACAACTGTGAAGGAATAGTCTGGAGAAGAAAGGTGATCTGGAGATAATTTTTGTGGTTCCTGTTTGTGAGAAAGCAGAGTTTTTAATATCCTTACACAAGGTCCCTTGATGGTCTCTTCTGGTAGAATTATTGAAGGCCATTCACTTCAGCCCACTTGAATCTCCTCTAATATTTTTAGGTGATACAGATATCACTCAGACTTGTTCTTCTGGGCTCAATTATCCAATCCGATAGCACCAAACTTTTAACATTTCCTCTTTTCCACCTCTGTCAAGCTGTCCCTCAAAATACTGATGTGTTGCTTTAAGAGGATATGAATGAAGAGGTTGGTGTTTTTAGGCTAACTATGACTTTGCTATGTGATGTGTTATTTGTAGGTATCAGAATTCTTTAAAAAGTGTGTTCCTGCTAATAAATCCTGCAATTGGATTAAAACCCACTTCAGTAGCCAGAAAAAGCCATACTTTGACATGGGAAGATGTTTGGAAGTGTTTTCCTGTGTGGCTCCATGAAATTTCCCTGAGCAGAATCTTTTCTCTTACAGTATCTAGAAACATGGCACACTCTTGATTCCAGCCCCCTTAGAGTTAAAACAAGAAAGACAAATCCTTCTGTGTCTCAGGTCTTTTATAGATTATTCATGCTTAAGAGTCACTTAATGCTGGTTCTGCTTGGAAGTTGGATGGATGCAAGGTAATTGTTTTTGCTTGCTTCAGTAATGGAAAGGTTTACGGCTTCACTTTATGAGATTTCATTTTCAGGATGTATCAAAACATCAGAAAAATAAATTTGTGATTACATTTTCGTATCAGTAACAGTGTGATATATTCATGGCATAATGTAAAGCCACAAATTAGATTCAAGAACACAAACTGAGGGAAAAAAGCTGTTCAAATAGACAATGCCCAGTCTAATGGAGTGCCGGATTTAGAATATGGTTATTAGATACTCTTACAATGCAAATAACAACAGTAATGTCTTCATAGTAGAAAACACAGAAGTACTGTAAGAGATAAGATGGATTTTAAATAAAATCTCAATTATGTTCCATCAGGTAATAGCATTTGCCTGCTTTGTAGTGCATTTGGTACTTTACAAATATTACATAACGAAAATCCCACTTTCATCTGCTGAGTAGCTATGAGTATAATTTTGAAAACTTCATTTGCAGGTGTAGGCTCAATTGTATACTTACTGAGTAATGCAACCATGAGGGGAAAGTTAATCATGAAAGCACTTTTACTTCTTAAAAAACCCCCACTAAAACCCAAGGAATATAATTCCCAAATAGCTAGTATTGCCTCATGTCAGTTTGAATACCTTTTATCTTTTGACATAACAGCCAGCATAAGCTAAAGCAAAATTGACCTATCTATCCATCCATACAAGAATTATGTCTAGCTGACTGGAACTCTGTGCTACTATGTTCAAGGGTATAACTGTCAATATTATCTTTCTCCAAGTTATGTTCTACAGTTCCACAATCTGTTTTGAACTTCAGTGCTTTATTTACGTTAGCATTGTTTGACTTCCTTTTTTTGCGTGATAACATTTTTGAGAAATAAAGGTGCAGCTCTTGGCTAATGGAGTGGTGGCTTGGGGGTGTTAAGGACAGTGGAACAAAAGCACAGAATGACAGAATCATAGAGTGACCAAGGTTGGAAAGGACGTCTGGATGTCATCTGCTCCAACTCCCATGCTCAAGCAGGGATACTTGCATCTATTGCTCAGGGTTTTTGAATATCTCCAAAAATGAAGACTCCACATCCTCCTGGGTAACCAGGGTGCCAGTGCTTGGTCATCCTCACAGTAGAAAACAATTCCCTGATCTTCAGAGGGAACCTCCTATATTTCACTTTCTGCTCATTGTCTCTTGTTCTGTTCACCAGCATCAACCATTCCTGCGTTTTTCTTGCATCTAAGCCGCCCGAGTTGGAGACATAAGCTGGTGACACAGCCAAAGGCATCTGAAGATGATTTCTTCACTAAGAAATCATACTCCAATATGAAACTTGCGTGCTGAACTGAGGAGCAATCTGATAATCTTGAACCAGATTTCAGTAAAGTGAAGATGTTCACTTTTTTCCCTGCTTATAGGAAGGAGACTTAGAACTACTGCAGAAACAAAAACAGCAAATAACTTCTCTTATGGTCCATGTTTACTGCAAAATTCCATTTTAAGGGATAATTCAAGGATTACATCTCTTAGAAAAAAACCTCAAGACATTATTAGCTGATGTGAAAGCTTAACCTTACAAGTAGAACTGTTCTTACTCTAAACAAACAAATAGAACAATAGGACAAAACAATATATTATACCATCAAAACACTCTGATTTATAATGCACTGCGAATCATCATAGCGATTTTTTTCCCTTCTTTCATGCAGAATTGCTCAGCTGAGTCCCCTCAACTCCCAAATCTAAACGCATACACACAAATCCATATGTAAAGTGATACATCATTACTAAATCCCTTTTCTGTAGTTTAACTAAAAGCTCATGCCTATACCCTTAAAATCCAGGGAAATTTTCCCAACATCACTCACAACATGTGCTCCACAACAGTAAACCTGCTAAAACAGGTAAAGTTATACTTGCTGAATAGCAATCACAAAAATAAAATTAAGAAAAAAAAAAGAAAAAAATGTGTTTATATCCGGCCAATATTTCTTGAAAATAAATATTTTAAAAGGTGCAGACTGTGTATAGAAAACTAGTGAACATCTGTGCCTATGGAACAACAAATAACATATACAACTTTGTGCTTTGAAAGAAGAAGAATCTCTGAAAACTGAAACTGAAGGATGAAATAAAATGATCATATACTTCAGCTGTATGCAGGACAATGTTGCTGTTGACTACCAGTGCATGACTTATATAGAGCAACCTTCAACGAAAACTCAATCACTTTCTCTGTATCTGGCAGCTGTTATCATGGGAAAGGAAAGACAAAAGCCTAATATAACAGTACTGTAGAAAAAAAGAAGCTCAGATTGGGTTGTCTTTTTTTTCCCTTTTTCTGTGTGACACACTGATACTGGGAGACATAGAAGAAAATTAGTGTGACAGCCATATGTGGGTGTTTGATTATTTGCAGTGATGACAGTAATTGCATTTTATTTGGGCAGGATAATGTTCCTTCTCCTTCACAGCCCTGAGTTGGAAGGACAGCATCTTCCTTGCATAGCAAGATATTTCTAGTCTGATGCTAATAATACAGGAACCATTCCCAGTGTCCGTGATTTCTTGTTTGATTCTTCCTCTGTATAAATGCATCCCTTTAATCCTGAATGGCTTGGAAAATGATCGCGGGGTGTGCATCAGTTTGAGATTCATCTCAGGGAGTCAGCAGTTTATTCCTTGATGAAAGAGAAATTTTGCCATCCAAAATAAAGGAGAACGCTATATGAAAGTGAATGAATGTCTTGTCTAACACACTTTGGCCTTTCTTGGGTTAATGATTTTAGTTTTATACAGCACTTGTGTGCTGGTAATTATTGTATATATTCCACATAAGACAGATTCAGATGCCTTAGAATTTTGCAAAAATTACTATGCTGTTCTGGAATGAGAGATCTCCTAGCACAAATACCTTATTTTCTTTAGTGACACAAATTGTGTTAAAGCAAGGCTCTTGACTTTAAAGATAAGAGCAGAATTTATTCAAAGCATTTCAGTTTTTGTCTGTGGGAGATTACAGTTCATGGCCATCTGAGACATGTGAAAATGTACTTAATTAATGCTGTGTTCCATTACACTCAAAATCGTGGCATGGACAAAAGGAAACAAAACTTGCTTATGGAGTTGAGACATTACTAGTTTAACCGTGTAATCAAGATAGAATGAGTTGCTATGAGTCCAGTTGCTATGATACTAACACTCATAGTCTAAATAAACCTAGAAAGGTCTCATTAGTAATACAGTGCAAAATGTTATTCCAGAACCTCCTAGCATCAACACCTTTTCTTCAGCTGAAGGCAAAGTTGACCCTCCAATGTTGCTTTTATGATGTCTGTAAGCTGATATTTCTGACTACCCTAGGAAGACCAGGAGGGATGCTTTACAAAGAGCTGGCAGTGTACTGGCGTCTTCACAGGATAAGTGGGATGTTCATCTCTTGTTTGTCTTTCTCCTCAGTATCTAATCTGCTTGTTTGATTTTGTTTGCTTTTTTTTTTGTTGCTTTGTTTTCCTTAAGACTGGCACCTCATATGCTCTTTTTGTTCACTTTTTCCCAGTTAATGTGCTTTCTTTCATTCTTCTTCTTGTCTCTGAAACCACTTGTAACTAACTCGCAAGGCTGCCTTCCCATAGTGACTGTGGTGTGACCACTGCGATTTGTGTTTGCAGTCTGAGACCTCCTGCCATCGAGTGTGTCTGCACTCTTCCCCTTCACATTCTATTCTAAAGTCATGGTTCCAGTCACTGCTTCTTATTGCACTGCTTCTTGTTTCGGTCAATTAAATGGATACTAATACAAATTTAAGCAAGTTAACTGACTGATAGAAAATTGCTGTTATAGCTAAATGAACCAAATGTTTTCAGTCCAAGATCAGCCCAAGCATGTCCTGAGACCCTGAGGCATGAGGTAACTGCAAAGCATACAGGCATTTATTAGACATGGTAAAGTTGTATTGGCCAGGCTCTAAAGTTCAGATTGATTATCAGTATGTGCCATATCCCGCTGATTTAAGACATCTCTTTGAAAACAAATGTTTTGACAGAAAAAAGAAGTTTCCAAATTTTCCTTTGTTCACATTTTCCTGTTTCATGAATCAATTTAAAACAATGCAATAGAAGAGCCTTAAGTATCATTCTAATTTCTTTCTTCACTTAATAAAGTATTTTTAAATTGAGTATTCATTTGTACTTACAAATAATTCTAAACACTTTTCCCATTTTCCTGAAAACATTTGTCAATATACTAACTAATTTTTGTCTCCCATAACTTCATTTCTACTACCACCTTGTTTAATTTTAAAAATAAAGCTTAAGCTTTATTTCAGCTTAAGCTTTTATGTCTGTACAGTTTTGGAATATTTTATAAAAGAAGTCTAAAATGCAAAGCTTTTTTATTGTGTTTAAAGCAAACATGGCCCCTGCTTTCTCATTTAATATTGACGTTCTCATTGAGAATGTTGCAATTGCACAGTATTGCACTGTGAGATTTTTGCAGAGATTAATGGTGACCTTTTGGACTGACTCAAATTTTGTATTTTCTATGAATAGCTTTCAGTTCCCCATTGATTGGGGATTGATCACTCTGAAAAATCACAATATCACATGGTAATGTTTATTCAGTGTTTGCTCAAACAGTGGCTGCTAGCCCAGGACATCCCTACAACTATTGCTATTATTAATAATAATTTAATATCTCCGGAAGGGTTTGCTGTTCTATGAGAAGGTGGTAGGAAAATTAGCGTTTTAAATCAAACACTGCGTATGAATGGGTTGTGCTGGGATAGAAGGCCTGTTGTATCTGATACCGCCACTGGAAAGTCTGAGCAGAAGACAGTGAGGGAGTCCCTTTTGCCCTGAGTAGCATCTCCTGGGATGACAGGAACTGCTTCAGTTTCCCCAAAATGGAAAATGTTTCCCAAAAATGGGTAATGTATGTGTTGGAGGAGCCTTTCAGATAACCGCAAAAAAAGAGGTACCAGCTGCATTTCAAGAATCTCTTTAGTCTATTGAAGATAAGTAAAGTTAAAAGGTAAAAAGTTATGGAAAATTCTGCATGTGCTCCATCTTTTGGTAACAGAGGTGGTTCACAGGATTACGTATTATTGGTCTGACTATGCCTGGGGACCTCTAAGTCTGTACAGGGAGGAGTAGAAGAGAAGGACAGAGCAAGGGGAGTTGCAGTTACTGCAGGGCGACCTCTGTGAGGGGAAGCCAAGGCTCTAGTGAGCCTCCAGGCAGTTCCAACAGCCCCATTTCCCAGCCCCCAAAATGTGTTGCAGCTTGAATCTCCGTTCTGGATTTATCATATAGTATAAACGAAGATCATCCTCAGAGTCTTCCCTGAGTCCATCAGCCCAGGTCTGCACTAGCAAATTAAGTAGATGTACAACTACTCTTGGTTCGAATACTGACTGATATTGATGACCTGCAGTTAACTAATGCTATTAATTAATCTTCTTAACCCTGCAAACTGAAGTGATTGACTGTCAGTTGTTTGTGACCCCTCACAAACTTTGCCTGGGAATGATTTGAGAGAAGTGTGAGTTTGTACAGTCCAGACTGTACCAGACACTGTAACCATAGCTAAGACAGAGATATCTCAGTTGTAGCATCTGAAGAGGTTTCTTGCCCCCCTTTACTTATGCATATAGAAGGAATTTTATACTTCATAATTTTGTTTTTTCTGTTTTATGGAAGCAATTTAAAGGCAGTTACTGCACCAATACTCCTGCTTAATCCCTTTCCTACAGTACTGTGTATTTCCTTGGCTGCTTCTGGTAAAAGTCCAAAGTCCATGAATCTACCAGGTCTTTCAAATTTAAGTTTTAGGTTTCATGACTTCTGTCTCAGTTTTGAACACTGTAATTGCGGCACTCTTGATTCTTCAGATCCTGTCATCTGAGTGTCCATGTAGGTTTTTTGTATGTGAAATGTCAGTCTCAAGATGGCAGCACACAGCAAAGTGCAATTTAGTTAACAACCTTCATTCGGGTTTTTCTTGACAGGATTAATCTTGCACCTCGCATATTTATTCCATACAAATTGCACATTAATAACTTCTACGGGGTCTTAGGAAAAGCCTACTTCTGTTAAAAGCACTTGTATTTACAATCCCTTGTCTGTGTTAATTGCAATCAAATAAGAAAACTGCTAGGAATTGAATTTCTCATTATCTGGGAGGTATCTAAGTTGCAGTATGGAATGGAATTTAGTTCTACCTAAAAAAAAAAAATGTAAAAAAATTAAGTGTTTGGTAATAATAACAATTGTACTCAGTATGCATCTTAGATGAAAGCAAAGAGTCTTGTTTTTCTTTCTCTCACATGACTTTCCTTTCTGAGAGAGCTGAATCCAGCCATGCTACATGGACATCAAAAGTTCTGCGATTGCATTCAATGGAACACTTAAAGTTTTGTTAACTTCTTGGAGACAGAGCTTGCGTCAATCTGTATGGTGAAAAGATGCCTCGACAACAAATGGGAACTAAGAGTTTTCCTAGCTGCCTTTAAAGCAGTACCCTACTGACATTACTATTGCAATCTCCAGTGTAAGGGCACTGTGTAGTTAGTCTCCGTAATCTAATTCTTTTTGGTGAGTAACATTTTGTGCTCTGATATAACTGTTTGGTAAGTTAGAAATTGAATATTCTATACCGAAGTGTTGCAGAGTAAAAATGTAGATAAAAGACATCTACTTAGGCTTATGTCTGATTTTTCTTTTAAGTTGGGCCAATCGGTTTTGTTCTGTCCTTGACAGGGGTGAATATTAAAAATGTCAGCATTAGACACAAACGTTTTCTTCAAATGTCCAGTTATATGAAATCTTGCTCTCAAGACAGTTTGTCACTAACTTTGAAAAGGTAAAAATGTTTCCTTTCTTTCTGATATAGAAGAATTAAGAAGAGGTTAAGGCAGGATTTTAAGATTTGAACAGTAACTCTTAAACTCAGAATTGAAATCACTTCTGGTGTGAAATTGAATCAAATGTACAAACTCCTTGAAATTCTACATTCTTATTTTGCTTCTACATTTCTAATTTTATTTTGCCTCCACATGACTAGTTTTATCATGTTTAAACTGTATAGGGCAGAAAAATATATCCAGCTATGTACTTCAGGTTTTTTCCCGATTCTCTATTAAATGAAGAAAGCCCTTTCTGATTTCTACTGTTATCCTGTGTAACTTTATCATTGCTCCTTTTATGTCTCTGTAATCTAAACAATACAAACCTTTTTTTATTTTGTATTACACAAGAATCCTGCCAGTTTATTTCTCTCTGGAAGAAATGGGCTGAATATTAGAACTGTTTATCTCTTTGAACATCTGACTTCATACTTCACAATACCTTCAAACGTCAGATACTCTCCCGACACTGCAAAATGCCATTAGGTAAAAAAGATCAAGATTATATACCATCACCTCTTTGGATTGTGTCAGACAACCCCAAATCTCACAGTTTTAACATAAAAATCAAGATATGCAGGCATGTGGGTAGAGGGGTACAGAAAGTAACTGGAAACCCATATAGGTGAAACCTAAACTGTTTTAAAGGCAAGTGAGCTCTTTTTGATTTAGCCTTATGAAACTTGTCAGTAAAGAACATGCCAAAGATGACAGAAATCCTTTACAGCTAAACGGTTTTTCCTAACAGTTTATTTCCAAGGACACACAGTGGGCCAAATTCTTTAACTGAGCTAAGGAATGCATTAAATAAATCAATTAGCTGGTGAAAAAAGGAATTTAAGAACATATGTTCAGAAAAACAATTCAAGAAAATACCTGATTGGTGCTTGCAAAGTCATCAATGCTTCAAGCTTTGTGCAGTTTCCAGGGTATCTACAGTTTTGTTATTGGACTTGTTGAATGTGTACAGCCTCCTCAGTAGGATTTCTTCTGACTGAACTAACTGGTTTGACACCTTTCTTTTCCTGATTCTTTCAACCTGACAAGTAAGGTCACTTGCTTGAGATCAGAGAGTCTCTGCATTATTTCTATTTTCTCACTGATATTTTCCAAGGTAAAATATATGCTATTATCTGTCTGAAAATATGGCATCTCAACTTACTGATGCAGACTTTAGTTTTAGGATTTAATTTTTCAAGTGTCTATCTGAACAATGAGGTGAGCAGATCTTGCAAGAAACTTTAGCAGAAGCCAGCTTTTGGCATGTCCTATGGGCATGGCTAGGTGATATAGAGCACAGGCATCCTGAATCCCTGTCTCTTACACAGTTTAAGGGGAACTTCAGCATCTAACTGTACTGACTAGTGGCTGGGCACAACACTTCTAAATGATACCTATGTGCTCCCTTCAGTGGATTCTGGCCTTGGTGTAAGCACAGAAAGCCAGCAAAGAACTGGTCTTTACCACTCTCCCTTTAAACGCTTGAATCACTGTGGTAAAGTATGCTGAAAAAAGGCACCAGATTGATCAAGTAGGTAGAAGATAAAGAAATGAAAGTATGGTTCCTCACTTAATGAAATCCTTACAACCTCAATTTTCAGGCTGCTTGAACAATTCTTTATTCTTTTCAGAATATTTATTTGAATTTAGAACTATTACTTCCATTTTGATGCTTCCTGCCTATTTGCGTTGCTCTAAACTCCTTTGTATTGCCTTCCTAATGTATGTAATTTCTTCAAGGTATTTAAGATATTAATTCATTTAGAAACCTTTTTCTAATTATTCTATCATGTTACAGCACTTTTGACTAAGAGAGCATATGTAGGTACACCAGATTTTGAGGAAATTATTTTGGAAGAGCTGGAAATTCTGCATGCAACAGAAGCGTTCTTTCCATGTAAGGGAAAGTACATATTGGTTTTGATAAGTTCTTTTCCTTTTGCCATTCTTTTCCTGTATTACTCTCTCATTGCTTCCATGGCTGTTATTATCAGTTTGTCCACTTGCACTAGCATTGTGCTAGCCACTAACTTAACCCCTAATAGGAAGACCGTCTATCTACATTAATTAGTTCACCTACAGAATAATGTAAAAGATGCTTCCATTTGCGTATCTGTCCTTCTCTCACGTAATGATGCAGGATGCGGAGAAGCTGGCAGCTCGGTGTTCATAATGTGATCCCTTTCCTAGCATATCTGTCCTGTTACTGGGTACATCTGTGAGGCAGATTTATTATCGTACTCATCTGTCAAGCAGCACCAGTAAAGTTCATCCTTCATAAACATAAAGCATTCAGTGTAGTTGCAAGTTTTGATCTTGGTGCCTTTTCCCTTGTGGGTAAACATCAGGTCATTGCAGGTTTGAATGACAAATGCCTTTCAGATCTGTAGGCTGTGTGGACTATTAGAAATGACCATCCTAATTTGCATTCAAGGATGGCAAGATACAAGGAGTGGAGTCTGTGCCTTGCAGATACAGCTTGCTTTTAACAGCACAGCATGCTTTCCTGTCACTCCTCCACTTCACAGGTCAAAAGCTGCATTAATGTGCACCACAACAAACCATTTGGAGCTAAATGGATTCATTCAGGTGTAGAGCAGAATTTGACTCTTGTGTGAATTCTCCTACTCTATGGAAAAGAGACCCAGGCAGACATTAAGATTTACTGCCACTAATTTTTGAGATAATTTTGAAAGTTTGGCCAATATATTACATTTATAAATGTCAAATCACAAAAATCAAAAGTATTAGCTCCTTGTTATGAATATTTTAAAGAAATCAAGTAATCAAACTATTTTATGCTGTTCCTAATGTTAACTTAATTAAGTCTTAAAGGAATTTAACAAGCTTAACCAAACTCTTGGTTTGGTTAAGCATAAAAATATTCCTGCAAATAGAGATGCTGGAATACTTGAGGCTTCACTTAGAGAAAAATTACAGAGGGTCTTCTAAAGATGGGATAAACAGGACATCCCTTTTCTCTCACTGAAAACATCAGATGTTAAAAGTCTTCTTTTTCTTTTTTTTACAAGTTGTTAAGTGATTTTTCTCCTTTTTTCTTGTGCAAGCACTCTTGGGTTTTGAGAGGTTGCTGGATCAGTCGCACTGGTAAGCAAAGTAAACAGTCTCTATATTTCCTCTGAAGTAAGCATGAAAGAGGACAGCCACAATAATATCAGTGGCCCAGCAGCCAAACAAATTATATGACTGCTTAATTTCGCTCCCTTAGTAACATGAATTACTCAAAAGGTACTCCAATTGCCTACACTAGCTTTCAAAATGCAGATTAAGGCAAACTATATCGAAAGACCTCTCAAATGAAAATAAAAGAGAAAGGATATGAAAACAATAGACAGTGTTCATAGAAAGCCACTCAAGGTATTGTGTTAAAAAAGAAGTAGGTCTTAGGAGATAAGAAACTGTGGTGAGAACAGGAATATTGCAGGTAAACTATAAGTGAAGAAGATTTATAATGTATGTTTGCAAACCCATACGTCACTAAAAGGGAATATTCAAAGTAACTTAACATAATGCTGTGGTTTTCATCTAACAAGGAACATACCTGGATAAAAACCATTAAATCCAACATGTGAATAAGGACATCAGCTCTGTTCCCAATTCTGCATGCCCACCAAGAAGCAACAATAAGTAGATTACACTGTAACTTAATACTACACCTAAATTTAAGTCAGGGGACTTTTCGAATATAAAATAGAATACACAGTCATTGAAAAGTTTATTTTTAGTGTAGCATTGGCTTGGCTTGTAGTTCATGTCAGCGTTTCTAATTATAGATATGTTTTACTGTTACCATTCCACTTTTGGAGTGTTAAGGGTTGGAGAGGACCTTAAAGATCAACTAGTCCCAACTCCCAACCTCCAGGGACACCTTCCACTAGATCAGGTTGCTCAAGGCCGTATCCAGCCTGGCCTTGAACACTGCCAGAGTTGGGGCATTCACAACCTCCCTGGGCAATCTGTGCCAGTATCTCACCACCTTCATAGTAAAGAATTTCTTCTAATATCCAGCCTAAGTTTCCCCTCTTTCAATCTGTACCCCTTACTCCTTGTCCTGTCATTACAGTTCCAAAAGAAAAGTCTCTCTCCAGCCTTCCTGAAGGCCCCCTTCAGATACTAGAAGGTTGCTATTAGGTCTCCATGCAATCTTCTCTTCTCCAGGCTGAACAGCCCCAAATTTCTCAACCTGTCTTGGTAAGGGGAGTGCTCCAGTTCTCTTATAAACTTTGTGGCCTTCCTCTGGACTTGCTCCAACAGTTCCATGTCCTTCTTACGATGGCAGCACCAAAACTGCATGCAGTACTTCAGATGGGGTCTCACGAGCAGAGTGGAGGGGAGAATCCCCTCTTTCGACCTCCTGGCCATGCTCCTTTTGATCCACTCCAGGATTTGTTAGGCTTTCTGGGCTGTGAGTGCACACTGCTGGCTCATGTTGAGTTTTTCATCAACCATCATACCCCAAGATTTTCTCTGCAGCGCTGCTCTCAATCACTTCTAAGTGTGCTTGGGATTGCTGTGATCCAAGTGTAGGACCTTGCACTTTGCTCTATTGAACTTCATGAAGTTTGTATTCGTCCATCTCTCAAGTGTGTCAAGGTCCCTCTGGATGACATCTATTACCTCCAATGTATTGACTGCACCACATAGTTTTCCTTGTCTGTTTTTTTTTTTCCATTACAGTGAGGCAAACCTAGCCCAAAGGTTTTGGCTTTGCTTTTGAAAGTAGGAAGAAAATCCTCCCTCCTCTGATCTCTACAATTACCTTTACCTCATTCTTCAAATGCATAATAAAGAAAATTTATGCAAAGCAAATATTCAGTGTTCAAGAACAAGCTAATTGGGTTCTTTTCATAATTGGTAGTTTATTGCAGATTTGTATTCAAAACTGTTCCCATTGAACACCCTGAGTTGTGGAAAAGAGACATAGTGCTTTTATATTACGTGCTTTTCTTAGCTGTCAAACCTAAATAAAGAATCCCTTATTTGTATTAAGAAAAGACCTTCACAATATCTTCAGCAACCAGGAATAAGCTTTTACGGGTTAATGCTTGAACTGGTGTTGTGTCAATATTACTGTCCCATTCAGAGAGAGTGCAAGAGCCTCCCAGGCTTTATGTTCATCCCTTCTACCTGAGCATCCCATTTTGAAGTATTACCTGGAGCTAAAGTTTTTTTTGGACAGTAGTCCAAAAAAAGCTTCACTGCATCTTTCCCCATTCTTCTCTTTTCAGGTCCTTAGGCTGTATTTCAAGAGCAGGGGCAGAACAATTTCTTTGTTCCTGCTTTCAAATTTTAATGTCTCAAAGTACTATAAAAACATATTGTTCTGGTTCTGTTTAAAGATTAGGCACACTGGTCTTCAGTAAAATTCCCTATTAATGATACTGAAGAAAAAGAGAAACAACTATCAGCAACTTGTATACTTATTCTGTTGGGTATAATAATGTCTACAAATAGCCAGATGCAGATTACTTTTGCCACAAAAGCTAATCGTGCAGCTGGATAATTTGTCCTTGGATATTTCCCAAGTATAGTAGATGTAAAGATTAAGTAAAATAAACTATGTTGTTCACAAATGTAATTTTTCTTCATGAAGCTGACAAAGAAAACTGCTGAAGCCTGGAACCCGACTCATGCCATTTAGTGTATTCCATGTGTCTAGAAGAAGTCCATCGATCTCTAGATACAAAAAGAATTCAAGATTAAAACTAAGAAATTACCGCACCCAAAGAATGTTTTCCCTCCCAGTTGCTCATCTCTGCACTCTAAATATCTTGGCATTATGTTAATTTTTATGAATTACTCTTCACAAGCTGATAATATTTTCCTAAATTCCATTTAGCTGCTGCATGGACAGAGCTTGTTGCTTTGCAAAATATATTGGTTTTGGGTATCTTTGTTAGATGTAGCTATGTGACAAGAGGAACTATCCAGACTGCAGTTTACTTATTGGTAGAAAACATGTACAGGTTTTAATTAGAGATCATGGGGAAAACACATTATTAAATAGAAAGTTCTTGTTGACAGCCTTTGTTACAAATAGAATTAAACCCAGGTGAACTTAACTATCAGAGAAGTATTTATTCTTGTGTATAAAGTCAACACCTTGAGTAGCTAAAATACATTTTTCAGATTCAATGGATTTTAATGGAGAAACAGTTGCCTTCTCAGATGTGTTATATAAATAAATCAAACACTTCAGAAAGTAGGAGCTGTGTTTTCATCCATAATGAAAAAAAGACGAAGTTGGTTCCATTTAGATATAGTTACTTGATAAGCTGCAGTTTGGCAACGGTTTCCAACAATATTATCTACAAATCCAGACTTTTCTTAAAATCTTAGTTATGTACACCTTTGTGCGGATCTCTGTCAGCCCATTATTCCCATCCACAGAAGTATCTGTTTGTCTTGTTTATACGTGCCACAAACCCAGCTTTTGTTGGCCATCTCCAGATATCACAAGACCATCATTTGGTGAAGATGCAGAGAAGCAGCAGGGTAGAGGATGGTGTCAATCTGATCTGTGCCGTATAGGAGTTTATAGAAAAATCTCAATGTGTCACCGTAGTTCTTTCCGATATGGTCTTCATTTAATTTTTCACAGAATCTGTATTCTCTTACATGCTTTATTTTAGTTTGATGAGCACTGTTGGGTTTGTTCTCTGGCCTCTGTATCTCAAGTACTTAAACTGGAAAAAACCCCAGTGATTATGAAGGACATTTTCCTGATCAAAGCATAATCTTTCTGCCCCTGGGTATTACTTTCACTAGAAAGACCCATGTATTCACCTTTTCTTTATGGACTCATTATTTCAACCTTACAGCTATGGATCACAAGAACACAAAGGCAACAGCCTTTCATTACTCTCTCCAGCAGCACCTTATGAAAAAGATTTTATATATTCTTACACATAATACCAGGGGATTGTTAGCAATTTTCTAGTCCTATAACTCACTCAAGAATGAAAATTATCTTCAGGAGTAAAGTGAGGATGAAAGGATTGGCTTGGCTCTTTGGTAAGACGATACCGACTGCACAAGTTTTTCAGAATATCAGCTCAAATAACTCTGTCCAAAGAGCAAAACTGGCAAAGCTACAGATGACACACGTGAAACTGGAGACTGTACACAGGATCAGATACAGCCCTGTGGCTTTTTCTTTACTGACAGAGTTCACTTAACACTCACCCGAAAGGGCCAGAATAAGGATCTCAAAATCTGGCATCAACAGAGTTGGTGAAAAGGAGAAACTCATGCATTTTGCTGCTGAATCTTATAGTGGGAAGAACATAGGCAGTTTAGTAAGATGAGATTCTGAAGTGACACTTGAAGAAGACCAAAGTACTGCCATCCCACAGTGATGAGTAAGTATTCGTGCAAAACAGAAGAACTATGTATATTTCTTGGATGTATATCAGTGTGCATGCTTGGTGAGAAGAAAACAAGATAGAAATAGGGTCACAAAGGTGCTTTGAAATAAATATAAAGGCACACCTCTAGACTCTGAAGTAAGTCTGGGTCTTGAGCCTATTTTCACACTGAGCCATGTCTGATTCACATCATTTAACCTCAGGTGGTTCAGAAGAGCTTTAGACCTCTTTTGGAAGGATTTCTAACAAACAGACGTAAGTTTCTTATGACCCAGGTAACAAGCTGATGGTCTAGCTTGGATCTTTCTGAGCAATATCTTCATGACTCTGAGCACCAGCTGGGGTAGCAGTCAGCAAGGTGACTGGAAAACCTGTAGAACCTCCGAGCTCTGTGTAGGTTTTCAGCAAGACTTTGCGGTCTCAACCTAGTCAGAATATCCTAGAGGTGTAAAGCAGCCCCACTCCAGCACCTGATATGTTTCCCCTCTAACTGTAGTAGAGGGAGAGAGACAGAATGAAGAACCCTCAAATGTCAATGCTGTTACCCATGAATGACTAAAAAATTATAAATGTTGAACCTTTTCAAAAGAGATGTTTGCAATGCATTACAATAACTCATTTAGCAATCACTGACAGTTTTGATCTAACAAAACTTATGTTCTATACATGAAATAATGAGAATTAGAGCCAAATTGTTGATTCCAAAGGTGAGAACATCATTTAGACCTTGGCAGTAAAATAGTTAAATTACACTTCAGAAATTAAGATATAGTTGCCTTCTTCCTTTAAAAATTTGAAAGGTGGCCTCAAGCTGGATTTAACCAAGTAGTTATGCATAGGAAAAACAGCATATCCCTGCAACTCAATGTCAGCCAATATTGTGTTGTTTGGTGGAAGGATGTGAGGACTGACCATGCTGTGGTGTGTCAGGAGATATTAACATTTATTTAAACTGTTCAGAACACACAGGATAACTTTCAATGACTGTTAATGGGATGTGGAACTCTTTCACTGTCCTCCATCTCGAAGTTCCCTCTCCTATATTACTTCAATATAAAAATGGCACATGAGAATTTGAATATTTTCAAGTATAAAAACCTCAGTGAAAGACATGTCTTTCTCAAGATTTTCAAAATTTTGGACAGGAAGTATGTTTTTATACCAGACTGACTTTTCTGTTGAAATTCTGTCCTTTTCTCTATGTTCTCTGTCAGTGCTTATTCTGTCTGGTGAAATCACTGCTATGGGTATCAGGCTGCTGCTCTTGTGTGGCCAAAAGTCCTTACTTACAAAGAGAAGCTAAGCTGTGTTTTACTTTGCTAATAAATGAGAAATTTAACTGCTACAAAGGATGTGTTGGAAAAGGCCATACTAGCATTAAGGTGAACCATTCTGCATTTACTCACCTTGTCTCTCTTCAAGGTCAAGACTGCTGAATTTGAGTCTGCAGCAATCAGATGTTGCTCTCTCTAGTTGTTACTAAAACAACTAGAGAGTTACTACTCCCCTTTCTGTCCAGTTCACCCACACCTTTAGCCTAAGTCTCAATTTTTAGATACACTGTTTCTCCTTTTTGTGTTACTGCCATTCTTTCTCTGCAACTATATAGGCTGATTTCCTTGACAGAATGATCAGCTAGACAGTGTTCAAGTAGTATAATAGGTGACTTTTACCAATAATTGTAAAAAGCAGATATCTCTCACTCAGTATGACTGCAACAGAGGATTGCTGAATATAAACCTAGGAA
The DNA here is from genome assembly GCA_013396775.1 of Cephalopterus ornatus. Classification (NCBI taxonomy): domain Eukaryota; kingdom Metazoa; phylum Chordata; class Aves; order Passeriformes; family Cotingidae; genus Cephalopterus; species Cephalopterus ornatus. The sequence continues at coordinate 33,079 of VZRE01001668.1, forward strand.
ATACACATTTTGAAATTGGACTGTGATAGCCAGTTACAAATTAAATTTTAAAAATGTTTAGGATTTTTACATTTGTTCTTGAGATCCAGCTGTGTGGAAACACATTGGGCTCACAGAAATACACTGACCCAGATCTCAGTTTTCCAAGTTCAAGCTTGCCTTTAAAATGTGCAAATGAAAGTTGGCAGAACAGAATAATCACGGTGCAACATGACATATCAATTAACTCCCATTACAGGACAGGCAGACAGCTGGCATGGTGCTGTTTGCTATGTGTGAACAGTGTGCTCGGGATCCTGTGGAGCACAGATGTGCATTATCCATGTCCCTGAGAGCTTACAGTGGAACAAAACATAACGAGAGAGCTATATGTAAAATATTTATAATACGAGAGTTATTTAAGTTGTCATTATGGGAGAGGGAACAACGAAAACCTAGTGTGCCAGACTTACACTGCATTTTACAAATTTGCTTTTTTAAAAATTTATTTTGGAAGATACAGTGCTGCGCGTCTGTCTCATTCAGATATAACTGAAACAGTGATAAGTCATATTCACCTACTGTCTTGCTGCTTGGAAAAATCTGCTTACACATTAGTAATAGAAAATTATTCTTTGAGAACCATTCTTGATGTTTTACTTTTGAATGTGCAATATGTAATGAAAGAGCTGCCAACAGAAACCTCCTGTCCTTTAGCAAAATGAAAAATAAAGTTAATTGATGGTACACAGTCACCAACTTAGCATATTATATGGTATAACGTTCTGTGGATAATAAGTATCTATGAAGAAAAACATTGGTATTAAATACAGGCTATAAAATATCATTAAATATTCATGGCTTTCATTACAATATATTTGAATGAGTAAAATACTTGTAACTGTCCTACCCGAACACTAGAATCTAAAATGTAATTCAGACCCAGGGGAAGACAGGTATTATTTCTTTCTGTGAAAGTGAAAGAAATTTGAAACCTGATAGCAGTACAATGTAAAAAGCTGTCCTAATAAAAGCTTCTAAAGGGATATTTTGAGGTAGTATAGCCCGGACATGGTCATTGTTTGGGCACAGTGTCTCTTGTCCAGTCCTAGTCCAGTGAGGTCCTCGTTAATCTTCGGTGAAGCCTGTGCAACTCCTGCTTTAAGGAGCTGTGTTCAGGTCAGGGATGATGTGCTGTCTGTCAGGCAGACATAGGTCTACATTTTCAGTTTTTGTGGGACAAATACCTTCTGTAAATGTTCAGCCTAAACTTTACCAAAAAAAAAGAGAAGAAAAAGAAATTTTTTTGAGAGAAGTTCAGATCAAGACTAAAGACTCTCGGGGGAGGTAAGAGGTAGAAAAATTCAGCAGAAAAAATTACACGTGACTAATCAGTGACTGAAAGTCTGTTGCTAAGATTGAACCCCTTGCTTACCTTCCTTCTAGTCTGAATCTTCATGCACTGTTGGAAGAAAAATCATGTCTATCTCCCCCTTGTCAGTTTATGATACCCTACAAGTCTTAAGAAATTGTGTTGAAAGTAATGCTAGTTAGGATGGTGTACTAACAGGCACATGTATTACACATCTTCAAGCATTAATGCTTAATTAAAAAGAAAATAAATATAAAATAATTATTCTATGCAATTTTCCAGTGACTTAAAATTAGGGTGTGTTATTATTGCTGAGGAGATTTACTAGACATTGAGTGCTTGAGTTTTTATGATGAGATTTTCACATCAATTAAAAACCACTTAGTTTTTATGGATTTAAAATTCTTATGTATTCTTATGTATACATGAACACACACATATATATATATATATACACACCATTGCTGAAACAGACTTAAGAAGTCATCTTTGTTATAATGTCTCTCTTCAAAATCCTGTTTTATATCACACAGCTCTATGAAACACCTGTTTCAGTTTTTTCAGGAGGTCAAATTGTCCCAATATAAATGGTGTTGTCCCCTACCACAAAGAAATCAGCTAGTGGATTTCTCTGCATGCTGTAATTTCTGAATTGCTTACTTGGAATAGCTAGTGAGAGTGGTTTTAATCAGAATTCACTACAAGTAATATATAAGAGAAAAATAGAATGGAAAAAGTATTTAACAAAACAGATTGTGCTTAAAATAGTTAGTGGATGCTAGCAATTTTTTTTCCAGGAAGAAACAGTCACATTTAAAAATGAATGAAAGCAAAAAATGATCTTTCAGACTTAATAGAAGGAGAAATTAAGCTTCTTGATTTAGTAAAGGCAGTGGGGAAGATGTGGGAAGGGCTTGAGGTATTTGGTGATATGACAAATAAGACCTAAATAATGCAGTGTTTTCTCAGCTGTAAATGCAGGTGTTTGCAGAAGCAGTGCAGTTATTCACCCTTTAGGATGTACAATTCCCTTCAGTGACATATCTCAATAAAGATTCTTTTATCAGCTGTTTATCTCTAATGGGCCCAGAGAAGCAGAGCTTTCTATACATTTCCATATCCTATCCTCTACTCATATTCAAGGATATTTAAGAATAGAATAAATCCCATTTTATTGCTTGTCTACAGTCCAGTAAGGAAAATCCTCCAAAGGCAAGAAATTTTTGTTTAAATTATTTCCAACATGAAAGTGGCTATCTCTCTATCACCTTGTTCAGCCTATGTAAACTGGCATGAAATAAAAAATAAGACTCAGTTCTCCACAGATGTGAATGAGATTTTAGTGCATGTGTGCATACACTGGGGAGGATTTGATAATGTGCATGGAAGTGGGGAAGTGGGGAAGTGGGGAAGTGGGGAAGTGGGGAAGCATTTATTCCTGTCTTCACTCCTGATTTCAAACACTGTTCTCTTTTCCATCTCTGTCAGAGACATGCAGTATTGCCTACTGGCAACTTTAATTGTCACCTGCCATTAAGAAAAAATTAAAAAGAAAAAAACCAAAACAACCAAAAAAACCCACAGAACCCAAACCAAACCAACCCCACAAGAGACTGAGGAAGTATTGTTACAGTTGTATAGAAAACCTTGAAATCAGGACTGAAGGTAGCTGGATGTTACCATTCACATGGTAATACTGTTTGATGTCTGAAAATAACTCGTTTGAGTTATAAATTGACCAATGCAATTTGTTATGTACCGGCTTTGACACCGACAATGTTTTCCTAGTTATTATAACAAGTAGGAAAACAGGAGCAGCATTTTATTTTGACTGACTTTTTAAGGTTAGTTCCTCCAGCACCTTGTTTTGCATGACTATGAATGTCCCCTTTCCCCATCTTAAAGAATTTAAGTGAAAATAGCCAGATGATGCACCAGGGCTGCAAAGCCTAGGAGGCCGTACATCTGAAGACCCTGTGGGGTGGTGTTTCAGAGACAATGCAGGACTTTTGCCGGGTTCAGAACCACTAAAAGAGAAACAGCTGAGTTAATTGCTCACATAAATATTCCAAACATGCAGAAAGCATTACAGGTGGTTGAGTCTTTTAGCTGCAATTAGATTAGCATATAAAAATTTCCTACCGTATTTTCAGAGAAACAGAACATCATTGAAACACACTGTTCCAAAACAAGAACACTTTTCAGAACAATTGTTTTGGAGTGAACTCTCCTCCAGGACTAAAGAGGAACTTTGTAGCCTATAATGTGGGAGCTAGATGACTTAAGACATCTAGGTTGTCTTGTTTTCCCCATCAGAATGGTAGAACAAAAGAACAAATGGGGCTGACAAGCTGTAGGCATTTCCCTTGGGGACTATGGTACCCAGGAAGCAGAGGTACTTGCTAGCAGCTCCCCACCATTACAGCAGACACCTTTGGAAACGTGCTCATTGTCATCATTTCCTAACAGGTTGCCCTAGATCCTGAAAGCTGAATATATCATCTTCAAGGGAAGTTAAGTTCTATACAGGCTCAACATTTTTCATCTTTTTTTGAGAGCCTTTAAATTGCTCTTTCTAGAAACGGTGCTCCATGCATCTTCTGAATTCTGTGAAGGCATTGGCCAAGAAGTATTAGCCTGCAGTGAGGATTATCTCCCCCACTCCTCCTGTCCCCAACAGTGAACTGAAAGATCTTTTCATCCCTTTTCAGAACCTTTCAGAACCATTTTCAGTTACACTTTTGCAGTGTCAGCTGCATACAGCAAGGCAGACAGGGCAGTTTAAGGGACATTACAACCCAGCATTACAAGGCTGACTGAGTATCTCAGATGAAGGTTTCCTAGTTCAATGGGATTTCAGTAGTTTCAGTGGGGTTCAATATCCACATATGTCACTGTTGGGAGCTTTCACATCTCAGCCACTTGGAAACTTGTGTGCTAATACTCCCAGTTTTTTTAGTGATGCAACATTTTTGTCCTTGAGACCTTCCAGGGACCACTGTCCTCTATCCTATGTCCTACATTAGGGCTTCAAACAAACGATCTCTACTTCAGGTGGGAATATGGAGAAAATGCCAAACTGCTATCTACTGTGCTCCTTGGAGTGAAATCTTACCTCTTTTGTTTCTTCTTCAATTTTTCTTTCTAATTTTCTTTTTATTTGATTGTATAGTTTCATCACTTCTCTTGCTCCTGTGTGTTTTATGACTTTAGTGTGCTGGTGGCATTTTCTATAATTTTTTTTCATATCTAAATAGTCTAAATCTCCCATGGAGGTCTTTCCCCTCCCCCCTTTTTTTTTTAATGAAATTTTGATCTGCAGTTCCTACCTGTATTTTCTTTGTTAATTTCTTGCCTTTTGTCTCTCTTGATCTTCTATTATCGTCTGGTCCCTTAACAGACTTTTATTCTTTTCAACATTTGCACACAGAACAGAAATATTCTGTAGTGTTCACAGCTGTATGATAAGCTCTGATTTTAATATTCTTGTCCTGAGTACAAAGACTTGCTTACACAGGGGAATGACTCATTCTCCTCTGCATTTAAATCTAGCAAGTTTAAATTACACCGATGGCTTAGCTGGAGATCAACTACTTGTAAAGGAGTCAGAATTGGCTCCCTAGCAGCTTTTCAAAATTACTTTCTGAGATACTGTGCTTTCTACTTGAGATCAGATAGCAAAATCTTCACTGAAAGGTAGTGTATATGGTCCTGTACTGTGATTGATGCCTGAGACTCTGAAGTTTAATTATTTTTATCATACTGTGTTGGAAACTGCAAGTGTTAATAAAACAAGCTCTATCAGATCCAGAGATGCAGCCTTATCATGCATTGAGTGAAGCACAGCTTGTTCCCTAACGTCTTTGTTCCTTACCACTTCTTCCTCCCACCTCCAATCGGTATTTATACATATTGATAAGGTGCCCTTGAGACTTCTCTTCTGTAACCTAAGCACCTCTAGCTCTCTCAACTTCCATTACACAGGATGCTCCAAGCTCTTATCTTACTCATCTTTGTGGCTCTTCACTGGATTTTTTTCTCACATCTCTTTTGTTCTAGGGAGCCCAGAACTAGAACCAGATATGTAGACTAAAGATATGACTTACTGATTGTCCTGGTTCTGGCCAGGACAGGGTTAATTTTTTGCAGTAGCTGGGAGGGGGCATGGCTAGGGCACAGAGGTTATTCTATACCACCTCACATCAGAGTTGGGGGCAGGGGAAAGGGACCCTCTTCTGGGAAGAAGGTGTTCCTTCCAGTTGATAAAACATGATGGAGAGAGCTGTCTAGTATTATCTATTATTGGGTATTTTTTCTGTGAGAATAATTTATTTTCATATACCTTTTGTTATTAGTATTGCTGTTATTGTTTGTTTTCTTATCTCATTGCTTTTTTCCAGTGAATTGTTCTTATCTTAATCTGTGATCTCTGCCATTTCTACCGCCAATTGGAGGGTCTGAGGGTGTTTTTTTTAGTGGGAATACTAAACTGGAGAAAATCATTCCTAAACCACAACACCGGTGCTGAGCAGAAGGGAAGAACATATCTTTACGCACATTACATTTTAGAATCAACACCTATCTTACACAATTCTTGAAAAGTGAATACAGGAACCTCAGGAAGAAGATAAATTGGAACATTCTTATAAAATGTTTATCATCAGGAGTTGGCGAATACATTGGCTACCCATTTTGAAACGCAAATTGAAAGGGATTCACTGAAAATGTGGTCAGAGGGAAATCAATGTATTATTAAAGGTATGCCAAGCACGAAATATCATGCAGCCCTCTCTTCTCATTTGCCAGTCATTTCTTTCTTTTGGTGCTGCTCAGGACATGTACTCATGAACCTGGAGGACCAACCTGTTTGTCCATGCCAATGGGTAAGGGAATGCCAGAGAAGCCCAGATGTCCCTTGAATGGTAAATAATTGCTTGAGGCTCTGCTGGATTTTTGTGATGAGGCATCTGGCATCAGCTCAGTTGTCTTTCACAGAACTGACTTTGATCACACTTGTGTTGTCATGGCAACATGAATCTCTGATCAAACAAGCCTTAATCAGTGTTAGAAGCTGACCTCTCTTCCTCATAGGAAATAACATGGGAGAAGACAAGGTATAGTTTTTCCCAAACACAAAAGTTCAGACAATTGTCTTGACCACTCCATGTCAGTTTTCAAACCTCCTCTATATAACTTGTGATATTGCAAATGTGTGCGTGTATACAGGGGAAAAATATTGGAAGAATATTTGCTATACAGGAAAATGCATAGCAGTAAGCACATAAAACCCTTTAGCTGAAGTGTGTAATTAGTGCTATTGCATATGGCTGGATGTTCTTTGGAGTGCAATGCTCAGCAGATTTGTAATGGGTTTAAAATATTAAATAATTATATAGCAGTTATGAGTATGTTCTATTCTTTTGGATACAAGGAGGTTACAGGAGCATTTATGATTAAGCACCATGATAGCTCAAAGGGCTACCAGGTTTTATCAAGGTGAGGTTACATCAGTTTTTTTTTGTTCACATAACTGCATTACTTAAAAAACGGAGCTTTTTATAGTCTGAAACAACCTAGCCACAGCAGACTGGAGTACCATAATGGTTTTTGACATTAGGAATTAATTTAGGAATTAATTTATGCAGGTCTCTGTTCTGGGGTGGCAAAATTACTTCTGGTTTCTAAGCTATTATATTTAAATATAGCTTTTGTGTTCATAATAGCACTGCAGTGTGCATGTAAATATGCCTTCAAGGAGGAACTTCATAAACAAGAAAATATTTAGCAACCACAATGAAAGACTGAAAAGATAAGTTTTCAGGAATAATTTTGGGTTATTAGTAAATGTTTTTAAAGATAATATGGTTAAATGAATATAAGAGCAGAAAAACGTGATGTAAACTTATTTAATGAACAGAATTTGGACATCACAGTGCTGAATTTGCTGATGCCAGCCAATTCGATGTCTGAAATAAGGCACAAGACTGACAAAGAGAGATAATATGTCATATTAAAAATTATGATCCCCTAATCTAAGCAATCGAAGGAAAAGGGGAGAAGTAATCAAAGAGTTTAGGGATCCTCCAGAAGACAGTGAGCCTATGTAGAAGAGATATGAAAGATCACAGGTCTGGGGAGGAATGTCTCTGCTTTTTAAGGTAGAAATAAAGCAAAAATCATAGAAGATGTGGTCACAAGACTTGCTAATTAAAAAAAAAAATTAAAGGAATTGCCTGTAGAAAACTAGAATTCATCTTTGGCAAATCTCCTTTAATATATTTCTGTCAACTGCCATATAACATTAAGGGCATTTCAGTCTCCAGCTGAGCATGTTTGAATGATGCATCACTGCTAGACCCTTTTCTTCTAGGAAAAAAATCCACATGGCCTTTTCTATCTATTACTTGTTGGCTACAGAATAAAGGAGGGAAAGAGGCAAAATACGACAAATAAAACATTTAGGAAACTAATATGACAGTTGTTGAATCAATATTTCCTTGAAGTGGCTACAGTTGCTGTCAAGAAAATGGAACTAATTTAATTTGTGTGTTTAATTAATACCATTGATTATTAAAATGTTAATGAACTCTCTTTAGATGCAGCATTTTTGCAAGTTTGCTGAGCTATAATGTGAAACTTATGTATGAGAAGCTAAGCAATAACATGATCTTGTTGTGCATTCTTTCTTTTGATGTTTTTATCACTACAATATGAGGTGGAGAGGAAGATTCTCACAAGAAAACTTCCAGAAATAGTTACAATGCACTTCCTGCATATTTCTTAATCTAAATCAGAAGATGGGAAGTTTACATTTCCTTCTTTTTTTTTTTTTCCTTAATTTTTTAAGTTGGAGGTTATCTAAATATAACTCAATTATCACCGTTTTTTCCTTAGAATATTTACCATATTTAAGGTCAAGTACTGGGTCAAGGATGAAGAATTTTTCTAAGTGTTAAACAATTTTCTATCCAATTGCAATACCCAAATCTATTCCAGGAAACAAGAACACAACTATAAATTTTCTGACAATTATTGATTAATGCTTGTATTTATCATTTACTATTTTTGACAAAGATGAGGAAATGTTGCCACATTAATCAATTTTTCTTTGAGTTCACAGGCCCAATATTTTCCCCCAAAGTTCTCATCATATTTCCATATTCTTTGAAGATGTTATTTTCTTGGCAAACTTTCTCTCAGGTGGGAAGCTATCTAACATCCAAGATAATTTTGCTTTCTACTAAGTATCTACAAAGTTGAAATTGAGTCATTCTGTGTTGTAAACATTTGGCAACTATATTGCCTCTTTGGCTTAAAGTTCTAGAACTGCAGTTATTTTCTGCAGACTGATATTGCAGTACATGGCGATTTTCATTTGAGAAAGTATTAAAAGATATGTTGTTTCCTAATTTTCAAGGGGCTACATTCAACATACTCTTAAATGAAACAAACAAATGAAGAAAAGGAATAAAGAAAGAGGAAAAACGAAAACTTATTAAGTATAAAACAATTAGACTAGATAGTAGTCTGACTCAAAAAAATAAACAAACAACAAAAACTTTGTGCTGAGAAAAAAAATATGTTAACACTGTCAGTGTTACTTCTGACAATGAGACTCAAGGTCCCTGTGGCTGCAGAGCATGCTTCCAAGAGCTGCTAAACATCACTAGTTAATTTAGTTTTAGCTCTCTGAAATACTGTGTTCATCTAGAAGTGTTCATTGTCAGGGCTATTTTGTTGAAGAATAAGACACCTGCTCGATTTAAAAGCCTTTGCTTCAAACCAGCTGAAGCCAGTACCGGAGCGCAGGAGGTGGTTTGTTGTTGGGATCATTTGTTTGAGCTTGGGCACTGAGAGAGATGGAGCTTTGGACACAGCCTTCACTGGCAGTGATGGCTGAAGCTGGGAATAAATACCCTTTGCTTTAGTAGAGCCCCAGTATTTAATTGCAGTAGAAACAAAGCAACTGAGAACTTAGCCTGGCTACAGTTCCAAGTCAAATATAACTCTCTTGTGATTGAACATGGGGAACATGGAATCTGCAAAGTATAACTCTTCTAGGAATTTAGTGTGACCACTACAAAGAATGATAGAAGAACAGTGAGACTTTTTCTATGTCCTCCAAAATATGAGAAACAGATGTAATTATATATATATAATATATATAATAATGTACAATATACATATACACTACAGATATAATAATATATTTTTTCTATATATATATGTATATATACACTCTATTGGTAGTTAATCTTATTAATATCTATCTTAACCCTGATATAATCATAGGGATAAAAAGAAAAAAAGTTCAATTCCAACAATCTTCTTGTCAAGCAGTTTTCATTTGTTTTGATATATAACTCCAGAAATGAAAACACTTTCCAGGGCAAGAAATCATTATAATAACAACATAAAGGAAATTAGAGATTCTGGCATTTTGTATGATAATTTTTATAATGGAATTATGTTTAATTCCATAATTAAACCAATGTAATTATTATCATTATGAATGACTTTTTTATTTCACTTTATTACAGTATGACTGCACAGTCACGAATGAACTTTTAGGTTGATCCCATCTCAATTACTGGTTTCCTGAGGCATGGAGCCAGACTAGCTGGTAGCTGGTCCTGAAAAGTCAGGTTGCAGCCTTCCTTCTCCTCACTTTGCACTTCTGGTGCTTCCCTTTCTCCCCAGAGAAGCTTATTCACTCTCTATTTTTGCACTGGATGAGTTGCTAAGGGGGCAAGAAAAAACAGAAATCGAATTCATATTGTGTTATACACATCACATTTAATTTAATTATTTTAATACATACGTGTATAGTCTATAATTTCAATTTAATACTAAAATTGCAGTTAAACTGTGAGAGTTCAGTACAATGACAGCTCTCCAGAGATCAGGATGTGCTGCATTATCTACAGAATTTTAGCTTTAGTTAATATTTATAAAGGAATTTGGGCATAATGAACTGCAATGCTGTTGCAAATGAACTCAAGGGCATAAATTTTATGGTCCTTTTATTATGGGTTAAATCCTTATGTCGTTATGAACTGTCACTAAAACCTTGCTGAGTAACTAGCACATTTATGATCTGACCTACTGAAATTTCCAAAAGTTTCCAGGAATTGTACCGAAAAGTGGTCAGGAATTGCAGAATCTCTGAAATTGCACATCTTCTCCTGATGCACAGACAGACAGGGACACAAGCAGCTGAGATCAGAAAAGGATCAGGTGGCAAGAATACCTGCTCTGTATATGTATACTTTGTGCCCACGGTCTGACCAGAGTCCTGTCAACAGAAAGAAACATTTGATGAAACTAAAAACGTGTGACATGAAAGACAGCTTTTCTGAGAGCAGAAAAAGTATTTTGAACACGAATAGTTTGTGTTGCAATTGTTTAGGGTGCATTTCTTCTCATTCCGCCCTGGTTTTCAGTAAAGAAAATCTTTAACAGGAAACTCTATAATAAGACTAAATTTTTTCATTAAAATCTCCTTTGCAAGTGTATCAGAAAAAACTACAAATATGAGAGGTAGAACAAGGGCAATGTTCTTCTGCATGCTTTTGAATAAACACAGGATATTTTATAGTATATCCTAAAATAGTGCAAATGTTCAAGTGAAGACTGAAAAGTATTCACTTAAAATGCAAACATATATAGCATTTTAACTCAGGCATGCAGCAACACTATTGAATGACATTATAATGATTTTTCTACTAATTCAGAAATGGTTGTGTGCAGATAATCAGTACTTGATCTTGAAATAAAATTCAGAATAACTATTGCCTGCTACATTCTCTTATGCAGCACAACAATTAAGAGATTCATAGTATGCTTTCTGATGAAATATAGCTTTTCAGAGGAACACACATATTTACCAGAAAATGCCTTAATAGTGTGGCCCAGACTAATTTAACCTTTCCAGTCACTCACAGAAGAACTGAAAATTGTTCTATTCTAAGTATTATTCTTAGCATCTGGTCCCTAAATGGAGGCATGAATTTTCCCAGGAATATCATGCCATCTATTGGAACTGTAAACTCAAATTTAATTAAAAAAAGATGCATTATAAAAGTGTTTCTACTTTAGAATCCTCAAAGTTCTTTGTGGTCTAATCCTTCCTATCAGCTTTGAGTACAGTATCTCTGATAGTATCACTTTAAATAAATCGGTAAGAGTGACACTTTTATGGTTAATACTGTTACAAACCTTAGTGCAAAGGCTCTATGATAAGTAGAAGTAATTCAATTGAAAGGAGATAAACAATTACTATTCATTAATTGTTTGTAAATTTGTAAGAAGTTCATATTTCAGTGAATATATTTATCAAATGCAAACTTCATGAACCATGGCTAGAAAGAACACAGAACACTTTCTAATGAGCTATGATATGGAATCTCTACAAAGAAGCACTCCTGAAATTCGAGTCACCTTTTACCATTTTTGTGATTTCTAAATAGTTCATGGAGTCTGTATATGACATCAGCATAAAAGCTGTGCTGTTAACAATGAGAAGTAGGAAAGATTTCACTGGCACTTGTTTAAAACACTTATTCTCTGATGGAGGGGAATATTATAAAATAAGATTTTGTACCTTTAGAGCACCGAAGGGAAATATCATTTAAGCAGCTGATAATCACCAAAATGGGCAGTCTGGTAGTCAGTCTGACAAAAACGCATTCCTCTCCCTCCCCCATCCTGCTGTAGCTTTCAGGAAGGTGATAACTATTGCTGTAACTGGACTTTATTCTTTTGGATTATGAGAATATGAGTAAAAAGAGGCCATAGAGAAAAAATTAGGACCTTCCAGGTGTTAAAACACTGGTAATTACAGGACTTAAAGTAGTGGTAATTTTTTGCTGCACAAAAGAGTTTCCATTATTCTCTGCCAAATATTGCACCTTACTTAAGAATAAAAATAGTGGGTTTTTTTTGCTTTAGGAGCCTGAGTATGCCTTCTCCCTCAGTCGCTCTGGACCTAATTGAGCATAACGATTACATACGACAACCAGCAGGAAATCTGTCAACTGTTCAGGAGCCCGGAGCTGGAGAGGGAGGATGATGGGTCATGCTTCTGTTGAGAAGGCAACAAAAATAACGGCCTCTTCCTTCAAGCCTAGTCTAAAACTGTTTTGCTGCTTGTTTTCTTGTCTGATTGAAAGAAATCTAAGGGTAAATTGAGTTACAAAGTCTACATCTGGAAAAGTCAGAGCTTTCTGACTGAGATAGCCTTTAGGAACAAAGCGGGTTCCTCAAAATACCCTTTTTCATGCATTTTTAATAGGAAACTGAATCTTGTCTGATTCAGCTCTCAGGTGTCTCAAATACACCATCACCAATACTGGAGAATTTAAGTCTCTGTACACAGTAAGCCCATCTCTATCTCAAAAACTGCTTGTAGTGCCAGCACCCATTATGAACCCCATTGCCCTCATCAGTCATCTGTCTTCATCACAGCTACACTCCACTGAACTACTGAAAATATCAGCCTTTCCAGAGCAAACTGTCAGAAACAGAGATCAGCTGGATGGTACGCTTGAAAACTGATCCCAAAGAATTAGCAGCACCATTATTTTAAGGTTGGTTCCCTTAAAACAAAATGCACTTTGATTCAGGCCACCCCTCAGGAACATATCCAAAACTTGATTTTGCTCAAAAATTTTAGCTTCCTCCAGTGAAAGCTAGCAGAAAAGGAAGGAAATGTTCACATCTTTATGGAGTATTATTCAAGGATACTGTTATGGAGTCAACAAAACTCAATATAAGTTTTCTTTGAGAATTTGAATTTTTTTTTTTTTAATCTTTTTAGAAGTAAGCATTGTGATGATTTCCTCAAAAAACCCCCAGCTTTCTAGGATGACAAAAATGACTGCAGTGTTTTATTTTACGTTACAGCGTTACAATACTGTTTCTGTCAGATGGTAAATTTTTTTTCCACCAGTTTCTCAATGTCACTTAAATTGTTCCATAAAGCATATGAAAGTGTAGACAAATCAATGCAACAAAGCTTGGGTGGCCTTAAAATGCAGATTATTCATAGTGATCATACAAGTTGCTTCAGTTAGTGAGGACACGTTCTTGTTAGTATTAGATCCACACTAGTAAGAGTTCTGCTGCTGAAAGACTAGAATCAATTGCACTGAGCTCCCTTTGTGCCTCAGCCTTATCCTCGTTATGTCAACGAACTAAAGAGCAGTGTATGACTGAGTCCAGCCCCAGATGCTTTACATCTAAAGATGTCCATTTGTGCAGGCACGCTGTATCTTCANTAAAACAAATATTGTGAGGTAAAAAAAAAAAAAAAAAACCAAAAAAACAACACACAAACAGTGGGACCTGAAGAGATCACTTTCTTTTCCATTTTTCTATTCTGATATTAATCTATTTGTATGCAGGTTTTTGAACAAGTTTCTCTGTCAGGAAACAGTACCAAAAGGAATAGCAAAACCAAATAAGATTGACAAGATTAGAAATAGTGAGTTCTGTTATATTGTCCACTGCAGAATGATAATGTTTCTATGACAGCCTTCATCATTATGTCTCATAAAAAGTGGTAAAAGACATATCCTTTTTTTTTTTTTTTTTTTT